>CM057234.1:25981606-26581606 GCA_029891385.1 Erythroxylum novogranatense | reverse complement strand
CCTTCCACTCAATCAAAGACATTCAATCAAATGCATATGTAATGCGCATGTGACTCTTTTTTCAATTTATTACGTTGTTGTTACCGAGCACCTAAACTGTCCCAATAAGGGCGCATTAATCGGTGAGCCTGAGGCTCTAAATCACTGTGGGCTCGAGGCCCAATTATATTAAGCTTTAAGTTCTAGGTGGCCGCTCCAGTCACAACTGTCAATTACTGATCATACCTTTATGCATGGAATGCATATGTTGAAATAAAGCAGAGCCAACATCATAATCGATCCCAAATTAACACAATCAACAAATAGTTCATACTCAATCACATTAAAGTCACAATCACAAGTAAATCACTCCTATGTCATAATCTCCTAATACATCGGACACCTTCAGTCTAGAATCTAGGTATAAACAAACGCACAAGCCCACCATTATTCTCCACAGTGTTATAAGTGCAAAATTATAAACAATTAATAATTAAGAAACCATCTAGGTTACTCACCAAATAGCTTCCGAGCTAATACTGGGAAGTCTCGGCAACATCCGTGGGATGACGTTCCAACTGTGCCTCTATAACATTCAAAATATTCACATGTTACCAAATGCACAATTAGAAATATTAAATAATGCACATGTAGCAATTTAGATATGTACAATGCATGTTCGTGACATTCCTAGCACTATTCTACAATTTTCCATCAAAAAAATTTCCTCTAAAAATTAGAAAGCCATAGACACTAAAATCACCCAATTCGGACCTCTATAGGTCCAATTATAAATAAAAGACGGATCAAAAAAATTATGATCCGGTCCCCTCACTTCGACCTAACCAATCCCTGACAATTTCAGCTCTAAAAATTTCCAATTTTACAAATAAATGAAATTAAATATTATACAAATCCGATGCCTCGAGAATCAGATCAATCGGACGTCGGATGACGAAGATATAAGCAAAAGAAGCTTTAGGACAAAACAAAAGATAAGAGAGTTTGCACTTATTTCCCTCTCTTCCACCATCTGAATTTCTAACATGCATAACTCTTTACACACTTATCAAAAAATTACAAAAAAGATCTCATTGGAAATTTAATAAGAAATCCTACAAGTTCCTTCAAGGACACTTAAACCAATTTCACCCCTAAGGGTGTCAAAAATTCAATCAAAGTTACTACCTAGTCATAAGGTCCCAAAACATAACAACATTTTTCCAGAGAGCATAACTTCTCATTACCTTTACCAAGAATTCCAAGTTTTATGCCAAAAGAAATATCAAAACATGCTCTACAACTTTCATGAACAATTTGGAGGCAAATTCAATCTTTAAATAACTCAAATTCTCAATCAAATGTTCTACCCATAAATGACCCCCCTGAACAGTCACACAATCTTTCAAAAATCATAACTCCTTACCCAAATATCCAAAAAATGCATACTTTATATCAATAAAAATATCAAACAACATACTACAACTCTCATGAAGGACTTGAAAGCCAATTACATTTCTAACTAGGTCAATTTCTTTCATAACGGTGGCTGCCCTGTTAAAGCTTGTTAACTAACAGATGACCTAAATCGGATTCATTCTTGCAAAATCCATAACTCACAATTCGTACATCTAAAAATAGTATATTATGCACCATTTTAAAGCTAAAACGTTCTTATACAACTTTACAGAAGACTATTTGAGCTAATTAACATCACAACAGTCCAGAATTTAGCTTCAGTGCATAATCACCACAAGCCTTATACTTAACACATTTTCCAGCACTCAGCATATTTAACACCCAAAAGTCAACAGATCAGTACTCTCAACCTAGATATTGAAAAATTTCATACTTAGTGGCGATGGAAAGATAACAAGACCATATTCAAGTTTCATGAAGAGCTTGAACTTTAATAACACATCTAAGGGTGTCAAAAATGCACTCAAAGATACTGCCTAGTCACACATTTACCATAACAGTGCAACACTTTTCTAAAAATCATAACTTTTCATTCCCTTTGCCAAAAATTCCATACCATATGGCAATAAAAAGCTCAGACAATATACTACAATTCTCAAGAAAGACTTAAAACCAAATTCCATCTCTAATTAGGTCAAATCCTCCCATTAATGTGGTTGTCCTGTTAGGATTTATGAAATCAGCATTTAACCTAAACCACAACAAAACTTTACAAATTTATTTCTTACAATCCTTACATCCAAAATTCACATATAATATCTCATTAGAAAGCTACAACAATCATATACAACTTTCCAGAAGGTCACTTGAGCCAATTCCACCCTTAACAGTCCAAAATTAATATCAGAACACAAAAAGTACAAAACCTATGCATTTAGAGGCTTAGAGCATTTGCCCACCAACACACATTTTGGGCTGAACTACCACCTGAATATTAACAAACCATAACTTTTAACCTAAAAATAAAAAAAATCATACTTAGTGGCGTTAGAAAGCTAACACAAAAATATTCAACTTTCATGCAGAACAAATTAGCAAATTCAATCCAAATCAACCTAAAAAAAATCATCAAAGTTTCAGGTTACAAGGTTCGGATTACTGTTCATACAGCACCTAACAATTCACTTTCCAAGCAAAATTTAAAACCCTTAAAGTCAGAATTGGACAAAACTTCCTTCATATGAAATCTAGCCATACATTCATTAGATTATACAAAAATTTTCCAGCTTATACAATTTATGGCAAATTCCTTGATTATACAAAAATTTATATTTTGCTTGCTCTCAATTCTTTGCTTGCTCTCAATTCCTTGATTATACAAAAATTTATGGCAAAAACAAATGAAACATGTACAACTTCAATTTTCCAGCTTTTAACACCTAAACCAAATCCTATCATTCCAACACCACTTCTATACCACTTTTCATTCAATTCACTCCACATATCAACTATTACTCACTCACATACTATCCTTGGACATAAGTCCACAAATTTTAGTACACACATACCCCATCATCCATGATGTTCTACACTAATCTTTAAGCACAAATTTCACTTCCAATCATCTTAAATATCTCTACTTACATTCATTAGATTTTACCTCATCAATCATCAATCAACCATCAATTAATTAACCAAGTTACATACCACATACCCACATATACCTACAAAATTCTCATACAATTTGGTGCATAAACAACACAATTAATGCATTTAACAACAAAGCAAGCCAAAAACACAATCTTACCTAAGCAAGCTTCAACTTTCCAAGTCTTCAAAGGATCACCAACTCACTAACTTCCTCCACCATACACCCACGACATCATCAACTTGAAGGCTTAGGTTTTATGTTGGATTTTTTTTCATGTACAAAACGAGAGCAAGCAAGGAAGAAGAAGGTAGAAAAGATGGGTAAAATATCAAAAGAAACAAAGGGGAGGAGAGCTACGAAGGTGGAGGAGAAAATCCCAAAAAAAAAAAAACACCAAACCCTTTTGAAAATGAGAAGTGTCGTGAGAGTGTAGAAAGGGCTTCCAACAATTAATTAAATGGTGACTTTAGGTAAAAAGAAGACTCACTTGGTGGCATGTTAGGCAAGTGAAAAGTGTCACTTGCCATATGTCACCATTTTACATACTCACCTAATTTCTTTCAAAAAAAATTCCATGGCTCAAAATAATAATTCCTAAAATCATGTATCAAATTTGTCAGTGCCATTAGACAGTCATTTCCAGTACCGGAAACCAATCAATCTGCCACTTGGCAATTTTTTCGGTTCGGTCATTTTTCCCTAAAAATTCCAGAAAAATTCCTGAAATTTTCTTAAAATGTAAAATACACATAAATCACTCCAATTCAATTTTTCAAACACAAATATCACATATTTCACAAAGACACATATGCCGGGAAACGTCATGGATGCATATACAATCATGTGCATGTGCAAAAATTACCATTCATATATATGTAAAGGCTATATGATGCATGAACATGCCGAGGTATAGTTACACTCGCCTAACCCGTCCCAAATGACCAATTTACCCTTCCCATCGGTGATAGGATGTTACAACCACAAACTCATCCAAAAAGGGATACAGCACATCATTCATCATATTGTAAAATGTTGTAGGGGCATTTTTCAAACCAAATAGTATGACTAAAAACTCATACGATCCATGCCATATTATACACGCTGTCTTTTATTTTTCACCTTTGATAATTTGCACTTACTAATACCTATTCTGTAACTCTAACTTAATGAATAATGTAGCCTTTGACATTATTTCCATTAAGTATTGAATTAAAGGACCAGGATATTTGTTTTCATAGTTTCCTTATTCAAATTTTAATAGTCTATATATATACGTAAGGCTCTGTCTTGCTTCTTTTGGAACAATTCTAAAGCACTATATAAGGCCTCGTATGGTTACATGTATCTTGATTCCAACAATTCACCAAGTTGTTTCCATAACTCCATCCACTCCAATGGTGACATTTTGTAAAGGGACAAGCAAGGGAAATTACACCTAGTATTAATTCGATCTTGTGATCAATTTTATAATAAGGAGGAAGAGTCTTTGATAACTCTCGTAGCATTACATCCTTGAGTTCCCTTAATATTTTTGCAACAACATTAGGAACTTCCACCATATGGTCTTCATTAATTTCCCACATGGCTACAAGGTAAGTCTCCATACCTATCTTAAGGAATTTCTTCATGCTCATGCCAGACATATATGTTACCATCACTATTTTGTCTGTCGTTCCTCTGTCAAATTTATAACAATTTATGTAATATGAATTTTGATCATTTATTAGCATAATATCTCCAAGATGTGGGTATAACACTACCTTTGTCACCTTAAGAAAATCAATTCCCAAGATCAAGTCAAAATCATTGAGGGGTATCACCATCATTTTACATTTCCCTCATCAACTCCCCACGTGCAATAGAACATTGTATATAACTCTTATAACTGTTTTAACTTTCGCTATAGTAGTCTTTGTCTTCGTAAAGGTTTTGATCAATTTCAACCCCAAATTTTTCACCATTGATGAGTGGTGCCCATTTCCATTATGGTTTTAATCTCGTTTCTATTATCTCAAATCTTTATATACATTAGTTGTTCAAAGAGACTCACTTTAGTACCAACTGTATTGAGTAAGCAAATGGGATTAAGCCCTACTTCTGAATGATCACTTTCAACATATTCAACTTCTCCTTTTTTAGGCAATCAAAAACAAAATGAGAGCCACTTCATAAGAAACAAAAACATTTCTTATTGGAATATTTCTCACCTTGTTTAGGTTACCCAGTTTGTTTAGACATCCCTTTATAATCATTCTTCCTTTACTCACCACGTTCTTTCTTTTTCTTTCCTTCACCCTTCTTTGGGTGAGTTATTTTTTATTTTTGAGAAGAGAACAAGCCTTTCGTCTCCTTTACCACCCTGAAATCTACCAAAGCATCTACAATCACAATAACACCCACAACATCCTTGACATTTCGCTACCATAAATGTATTTTTGCTTAAGGTTGTATTCTGGACATAAAGCTTAATAACTTGTCCTCATCTGACATATTCTTAATATTAAAAATTAAGAACTAAATTTATTAATACTAGATTAATTGTAAATTTTAATTTTGGTATAAAATTTAATTTATTCAATTTAAGAATACATTATTCCATACTTAAAAGAATTTTATTCAACTTTTAGGATTACACTAATCCCAAAAGTAAATAAGTTAACATTTATTCTAATTTTAGATTTAAACAATCTTATTACTAAACACATGTTAATCTTAAACAAGCATTCCTTATTCCTATCCTATAATAATGCAAACCTCTATTTAAAAATTCCTCCTGTTCATCTTATGAAACTATAGTCCCCCAAAGCAAGTTATTGATACCTCTAATGTTGTTGCTACTTCCTTTAAAGTTACTACCACCTAAGGAGCTACCACCAATATCCACCTATTATTGGCATCATACTAACGTTGCCATTGTCATTATCTGCTCGCCAATGTCGAAAACCAATCACTAGTCCATAACATGGTTTGTAGGAGAAACACTAGCTTGTGTTTTAAATTTTAATATCAATAACAATTAAATAGATAATCAAGTCATAAAATTAAAGACAACTCTGGTACCATTTGTAAGTGTAAGTCGACTTGTACCATGTGTAAGGCGACTTGGCTTGTTTCTAGATCGATAAGTCGACTTGTCCACTCGTAAGTCGACTTATATGTGTGACAGCACCATAAGATTGTTAGAGTAGGCCCTAAAGGCAATCCCTTTAGCGCTTTTGTTCATAGTCATGTATGACTTTTTACTTAATAAATAAAGCAAGGCATATTTCATTTATTTGATGTTCATTTTATTATGAATTGATTGTGATCTTTAATCAAATTTATGAAGTCCATGATATATGACATAGCATGAAGGAAATTATGATGCGATCATACTACTAAGATTCCTATCATGTGCAATTATGTCAAGATCAAATTATCCCTAGTCATAGGATTAATGAGACCGACATCGTTAATCCGGATAAACTAGCACATGTCAAACTCCTCGATTGGATCAAGAAGTGGATATCGTAAAACCGTAAATATTGAGATATTTAGATTTGACATGTGGATGCTTACTAGTGGTAGTAAGTACATTGATGACCTCGCCATGAGATCATCACATGGATGTCCTATACAAATGTCGTTGATAATCTCATCATAGAATGGTGCAAGTATCCTTAGACTTGAGGTACTCAAGGATATCTTGGTACTTGATTCGTGCTTTGACTCCATTCCTTGTTGCCTTCGAGGTCGCCATAGGTGGTGATTGGGTGCAGTTTGAGGTATTCAAGGTAATTGAGTAGCCAATAGAGGATTCACCACTGTGATAGCGAAAGAGATACCCATGGCCTTTTATCAAGATCATTACTTGGAAGTCTCTGGCACCGGAGCACACATGTGTCATAAAGAGGGTCTTCATGGACATATCAAGTAATGAGTCCTAGGACGAGAACTGATTACACTTGGACTAGATTTGATCTGATCAGTCTAATAAGAGTTGACACATTGCCCATACTCAAACCAAGTGGGGTATAGCATGGTGAAAGGACTAATTGCACGGTAATTGTCTATGGAAGGGTTCGTGATATGGTTTCATTAGTCAAACCAATTACTTTCCGCCAATTGGGAGTCATGATGTGTTGCTAGATACCGCTTCATGACTTGCTCGATTAAGTGTTAATCTAAGTAGCCAACATAACCGGAACCTAATGGGTCACATGATAAGAGTGACTCGAGAATCAGAAATAGTTTCGGACAGATATCTGATATCTGGAGAGCAATAAGATTAAATGGATCCTGATAAGATTGGGATATGTCTCGATGAGATCGCGACATCGACATTCTTGAAAATCGCTCTCCGCGATTTTTTCTATCGGGGTCCGAGAGGCCGGTAGACCAATTCAGCTTGATCGACCTCTTCAGCAAATATATATATATTAATTAATTAATTAAAATTAATTAATTATATTATATATATATGTAGATTTCGTGGAAGCCTTAAGGAGATGACTAAGTCACATTTGACCAAGTCAAACAATCATTGTTGATTTGTTTATTGCTTTCTTCCTCATCAACGTGGATGAGACTCCACCAAGCATTTTCTAATGTCTTTAAGAGTGTTAAGAGACATATAAAAGCTAAGAATTGATGAGTTAGTCGTGATTGAGGTTGGAAGCACCAAATCTTATGTTAAGATATAGAAAATTGGATTTTCTATTCCTCTTCCAACAAGTTCACGCAAGCTTCTCTTCTCCAAGGTTTTCTCCTAGTCATTTCACTTGCTCTCCAAGATCAAGGTTAGTGCTAGCACACTCTTTACCTTGTTCTAGCTATTCCCGGGTCAAAGGGGTTTGTCCCGGTTAGGTTTTCCGACCTCTGCGTGGATACCGTTAGAGACGGTCTCCTTTGGTCGTTATGGTTTGATTGTTTGTACATACACTTGAATCCTGGCTTTTGGGAATGTCCCGGGACTCAAAATTTTAAATTCCGCACTGTGTTCATGTGATGAACACCCCGGGATTTTCCTACAGTGGTATCAGAGCCGCTTGTGTTGTATAAACAGTCGAAATGATAACTAGGTCGGAGTTCCTTTGTGAATTGAGCTGTGTAGCATGCTGACTATGTGCAATTTCGAACCAGTGTAGAATTAGGGTTTTCGAAATTTTCTTCCATAGACCTGCTCATAAGATGTTGCTGAATGTGTCTATAAAAGGAAAAAATTTATCGATGTCGTTTGATATGTTTTTTCTATTTAATTCCCTCAAGTTTCGGATGCTGTCTTTTTGAACGTTTCTGAAACAGGTATGTTTGTAAATTCGAGAATAAATTCTAGAAATATTGTTTCAGATTGGTTTTCACCGACATGTCCCTAAGATGTTTTTGAATGTCTCTGTGGATGGAAAAATGTTTTCAAGGTGATTTACTATTTATTTCCGAATTTCTTGTATGCTGCTGGGAATGTCTGTGTTGAAAAACACAGATTCTGGTTCAGCTAGATTGCTGAGGTTCAATGAGTTTTTGTGGGAAATAAATCCTGGAAAAATTCATGGAGCATGGTAGGAACATGTTTTAACCTCTGTACTTTTCTCAGCATTTATTGAAATTGTTTCAATGATCATTTTGAGCAAAAGGCAGAGCTTGGCAGTTTTGAGAAACATGCTGGGGCTGTTTTGTTTGAAATGATTGCTTGTGTTATTTTCGGTTCCAATGCCTTGAATCATTTTTATAGTGATTAAAAATGTGTTATATTGATGTGTCATGCATCCCAAAATGAGATTCTTGAAATTGGGTTTCCAATAATTTTCGGATGGTGAATAGGTTACTTTAGCGTCTTATTAGCTTATTCCATTATCTTGCTTATATTGGCCGTCGCAATTTTTGTGACAAGTGCTGGAGTAATCTTGATAATGTGTAGACTATCTAGACCTATTTAGTATGATTATTTGTTGTCCTTGAATTATGTGGAAATCTAGTGATTAATGGTGGATTAATTGGTTTCAAGGTTTTCATATATAGTTTGACTATATGGCATGCATGTTTCAATGAAAATGTTTCATTAGCACATTAATATAAAGGATAATATACTTGGTATATGGTATTGTGAATTGGAAATGCCTGGATTGAGAATTAGCCGACTAGATAGCAAATTTCCTTGTGTAAGGCGACTTGTACAGTTGATAAGTCGACTTACATGTGCAGAAGTCGTATAAGTCCAAACTTGTACATCGGTATAAGGCGACTTGTACATACTACAACGAAGATAAGTCGACTTGTATCAGAATAAGTCGACTTGTATCAGGCTGAGGTGGGATGATGGATGATTTTCGGTATGAATTCAATATGATTGATATAATGCCCTAAATCAGTCCATATAGTCAAGGTGACTATGATCCTATAGCTTGGATGAGATCAGAAAGATAAGACCTAAAACCCCTCACTTA
Organism: Erythroxylum novogranatense; assembly: GCA_029891385.1. Classification (NCBI taxonomy): domain Eukaryota; kingdom Viridiplantae; phylum Streptophyta; class Magnoliopsida; order Malpighiales; family Erythroxylaceae; genus Erythroxylum; species Erythroxylum novogranatense. The sequence goes on along the minus strand of CM057234.1, from coordinate 26,572,135 downwards.
AAATATGAAAACTAACGCCTTCCATTAATATGGTAAAAATCAGAGTTCTTATAGGGTTGGGTTGTTGAGCTAACCTCAAGCTCACTCTATACGAATATGTTCAAACCATGAAAATGTGATTTTCGGATTAATGGGTCGGTTTTCCTAGAAGCGTTGATTTGTTGAGCTAACCTCGCGTCAACGTGGACAGAGGCGACATTGGGTAGTGTACATCGATGTACACGCATCAAGTGTTGATAACCCAATGTATGTGCATACATCAACTGCTGATAGCATCGAGCGATAGTTGCATTCGTGATGCAATTGGTATGACCGATACCTACCGATTGACCTAAGTCGGCTTGTTGGCTAACCCCAAGGTCATTCTTAGCAATGTCGGATATCGACCCACCAGTCATTGTGCCATTTTGTTTCTTGGATTCATGATGAGGGTTATGGATTCTATTGAAACTAGTGGAGTCATATGTATGTCATTTAAGTCCTTATGATCATACATTTAATTCTATTCTAACTTTCTTTCTCTCTATGTTTAGGTTGGTTGAAGATGTCAACCAAAGTGAATCTTCGCCTACTAATGGACTCAAACAAATTAATCGGACCAAATTTTCTTGATTGGCGCAAAATCGAGAATTGTTCTCGATCCGAGGATCTAGGATATATCCTTGATTTTCCTTCCGGATCCACTTCTTTGAAGGAGATTCTGATGATGATCAAAAGGCATATCGTAAGCATCTAAAAGACAGTGACATAGCCACCGCATTATGCTTGATCGATGTCACCCGAGCTGCGTAGCGGATGAGTCTATGGATGCTCACACGATAGTGTTTCATCTACGAGAGTTGTTTGATGAGCAAGCTCGGTCCGAACGGTTCGAGACCTCAAGGTTGCTCTTTACAACGAAAATGAATCCTAGTTCATCTGCAGTGCAATATGCATTGAAGATGAATGGCTATATTGAGAGGTTGGCTGTCTTAGGTTTTGTGATGGATTGTGAGTTAAGTATAGATTTGATTCTTGTTGGCTTGTCAGATAGTTATTCACAGTTTGTGTTGAACTATCGGATGAACCAAATATCCACCACAATTCCCGAGCTGATCAATCGCTCAAGACAATGAAACAATTTGTCAAGCAAGATAGCAAGGCGTTCTTATTGGTGGATTCTTCTTCCTCCGGTTCCAAGAAAAGAAAGAAGAAGAAGAAGGTAAGAAACCCAAGGAAAATCCAAAAGGAAGCACACCAAAGGTAAGAAGAAGACCAAAGAGATCGCACTAAAAGGTACCTACTTCCATCAGGTAAGACCGGTCATTGGAGGCGAATCGCAAAGTCTATCTCGAAGAATCGAAGCGTAAGAAGGCATCGATGCCTCGACTTCTTCAGGTATGTTTGTCATTGAGGTTAATACTGTTTCTGATCATAACATATGGGTATTAGATACCGGTTGTGGCTCACACATATGCAATGATATGCAGAGCCTCAGGGACAGTAAGCAGCTCATAAAGGGAGAAATGGACCTGCGTGTTGGTAATGGAGCAAGAGTTGCTGCATTAGACGTAGGGACTTATGTTTTGACACTCCCCAGTGGGCTTGTACTTAACTTGGATGATTGTTATTTTGTATCCGTGTTAACAAAGAACATATTATCTGTTTCTTGTTTAAATAGAGCTGGTTTCCATTTGTCTTTTGGTAACAATGGTTGTTCTATTAGCTCAAATGGAATGCTTTATGGTACTAGTACATTATGCAACGGTATTTACATATTAGATATGTCACATCCGGTTATGAATGTCAATGACGCAAAAAGATATAAAAGAGATAATTTAAAATCAACTTACTTATGGCATTGTCGCCTTGGCCATATAAATGAGAGACGCATCGCTAAGCTTCATAAGAATGGAAGTTTAGGGTCATTCGATTATGAATCTTATGACACATGTGAATCTTGTTTATTAGGCAAGATGACTAAGTTACCTTTAAGGAAAGGTGAACGAGCAATCGGATTATTAGATCTAATACATTCAGATGTATGTGGTCCGATGTTCATCCATGCCGAAATGGTTGTTGTTACTTCATTACCTTTATCGATGATTATTCTCGATATGGGTATCTCAGATCTAATGAGATACAAATCAAGCGCTTGAAAAGTTCAAACAATTCAGAATGAAGTAGAAAACAACTTGGTAAAAGTATCAAAACATTACGATTCGATCGTGGTGGTGAATACTTAGACCAAGAGTTTTGGATTATCTCGTAGATAATGGGATTTTATCTCGGTGGACTCCTCCTTACACACCACAAAGATAATGGTGTGGCGAAAGGAGAAATGGAACCTTGTTGGACATGGTACGATCTATGATGGGCTTTGCACGCTACCAAAATCCTTTTGGGTATGCACTGAGACAAATTGTTTACTTGTTAAACAGAGTTCCATCAAAGATGCTTGATGTTACTCCATATGAGATGTGGACTAACAAGAAACCTTATCTTTCTTATTTGAAAGTATGGGGTTGTCCTACTTATGTGAAGCGGACAAAGTCAGATAAGCTTGAAGCAAAATCTGACAAGTGTTTGTTCGTAGGATATCCTAAAGAAACAAGAGGATATCAATTCTACCTTCTTGAGGAACAAAAGGTGTTTGTTTCAACGCATGTTGTCTTTTAGAGAAAGAGTTTCTTTTAAAGAGGACAAGTGGGAGCAAAGTTGAACTTGAAGAAGTTCAAGATGCTCGACGAGATGCAGATCAATCGCTTAAACTCAAACTGTAACTCATACGTATGAGGTAATAGCTCAACCTTCTACTTCACATGAAATTGTAGGTTAAGAGGATACGCCTGTTCTAGAGAGATATGGATTTCTCGTAAGTGAACAGAATGACGATTGCTTATAGAGGATGATGAGCCTACGACCTATGAAGAGGTTCTCAAGAGTTCGAGTCCTAAAATGGCTTTGTGCCATGAAATCAAATGGATTCCATGTATGAAAACCAGTATGGACTTTGGTCGATGCACCAAGGGATAAAATCTATAGGGTGCAAATGGGTTTTCAAGAAGAAAACCGACATGGATGGTAATGTGATTACCTATAAAGCGAGGCTTGTGGCTAAAGGCTTTCATCAAAGACAAGGAGTTGACTATGACGAGACCTTCACCAAAGAGCAATGCTTAAATCCATTAGATACTCCTAGCCATTGCCGCCATTATGATTATGAGATATGGCAATGGATGTGAAGACGACTTTCCCGAATGGAAATCGCCGAGGATGTATATGACACAACTCGAGGGCTTCATTTCACCGATGGCGAAAAGGTATGCAAGCTTCGTAAATCCATTTATGGATTGAAGCAAGCATCCAGAGTTGGAATATCCGCTTTGATGAGACAATCAAAGAGTTTGGTTTCTCACAAAATCCGGATGAACACCGGTATATAAGAAGGTTAATGGAATCGCGATCGTATTCCTTGTGTTATATGTAGATGACATATTGTTACTAGGAAACGATGTCTCTATGCCGCAATCTGTAAAATTTGGTTGTCAAACAATTTTCCATGAAAGACCTTGGAGAAGCAACTTATATCCTCGGGATAAAGATTTATAGAGATAGATCAAAGAGGTTGCTTGGTCTTTCACAACAACGATATAGACAAGGTGTTAAAGAGGTTTAGCATGGAGCAATCCAAGAGAGGGTTTCTTCCCATTGCTCATGGATAACACTCGAAGTTTATGTGTCCTCGGACACGGGACGAGAGGATGCGATGAATATAATCCCGTATGCATCTGCAGAGGATCTATTATGTACGCATGTTATGTACGAGACCCGATGTATCATATGCTCTAAATGTTACGAGCGATACCAATCGGATCCTAGTGAAGGTCATCAAGGATCATCAAGAATATCCTAAAGTACTTGCAAGAACTAAGGATGTTTTCTTGATATATGGAGATGGAAATTTCAAGTGAGCGGGCATACAGATGCCGCCCAACTGATAAGGACGATTCCAAGTCCCAATCAGTTATGTTTTCACACTAAACGGCGGAGCAATCGGTTGGAAGAGTTCCAAACAGAGATGACCGCGATTCAACGATCGAGGCAGAGTACATTGCCGCATCGACGCAAAGAAAAGAAGCCGTTGATCAAGAAGTTCATTATCGAACTTGGTGTGGTTCCTAGTGTGATCGACCCATACAGCTTGTATTGTGACAACAATGGAGCTATTCATGAGTAAAGGAACCAAGGTCTCATCAACGATCCAAACACGTATCTCACCGATACCATTTGATTCGGGAGATCATTGCTCGAGGTGATGTCCTGATAGAGAGAATTCCCACAGAGCAGAATATTGCTAATCCGTTGACAAAGGCATTGTCACAGAAGAATTTTGATTCTCATGTACTCGCTTATGGTATTAGATACCAAGGCGATTGGCTTTAGGTCAAGTGGGAGATTTGTAAGTGTAAGTCGACTTGTACCATGTGTAAGGCGACTTGTCCTTGCTCGGTACTGATAAGTCGACTTGTCCACTCGTGTAAGTAGACTTATATGTGTACAGTACCATAAGATTGTTAGAGTAGTGCCCTAAAGGCAATCCCCTTTAGCGCGTTTTGTTCATAATCATGTACAAACTTTATGAATAAATAAAGCAAGGCATATTTCATTTATTTGATGTTCATTTTATTATGAATTGATTGTGACCTTTAATCAAATTTATGAAGTCTATGATATATGACATAGCATGAAGGAAATTATGATGCGATCATACTACTGAGATTCCTATCATGTGCAATTATGTCAAGATTCAAATTATCCCTAGTCATAGGATTAATGAGATCGACATCGTTAATCCGGATAAACTAGCACATGTCAAACTCCTTGATTGGATCAAGCAAAGGATATCGAAAACCGTAAATATTGAGATATTTAGATTTGACATGTGGATGCTTACTAGTGGTAGTAAGTACATTGATGACCTGCCATGAGATCATCACATGGATGTCCTATACAAATGTCGTTGATAATCTCATCATAAAGAATGGTGCAAGTATCCTTGACTTGAAGTACTCAAGGATATCTTGGTACCGATTACGTGCTTTGACTCCATTCCTTGTTGCCTTTCGTGAGGTCGCCATAGGGTGGTGATTGGAGTGCAGCTTTGAGGTATTCAAGGTAATTGAGTAGCCAATAGAGGATTCACCATTCCGTGATAGCGAAGAGATACCCATGGCCTCTTATCGTGATCATTACTGAAGTCTCTCGGCGCCGAGCACACATGTGTCATGAAGAGGTTCTTCATGGACATATCAAGTAATGAGTCCTAGGACGAGAACTGATTACACTTGGACTAGATTTGATCTGATCAGTCTAGTAAGAGTTGACACATTGCCCATACTCAAACCAAGTGGGGTATAGCATGGTGAAAGGACGAATTGCACGGTAATTGTCTATGGAAGGATTCGTGATATGGTTTCATTAGTCAAACCAATTACTTTTCGGTCAAGTGGGAGTCATGATGTGTTGCTAGATACCGCTCATGACTTGCTCAGATTAAGTGTTAATCTAAGTGGCCAACATAACCGGAACCTAATGGGTCACACGATAAGAGTGACTTGGAGAATCTGTAAAATAGTTTCGCATGAGATCCGATATCCGAGAGCAATAAGATTAAATGGATCCCGATGAGATTGGGATATGTCTCGATGAGATCGCGACATTAACATTGCTGAAAATCGTCTCCGGTGATTTTTCGATCGGGTCTTGAGAGGTCGGTAGGACCGACCCCAGCTTTATTCGACCTCTTCAGCAATATATATATATTAATTAATTAATTAAAATTAATTAATTAATTATATTATATATATATGTAGATTTCGTGGAAGCCTTAAGGAGATGACTAAGTCACATTTGACCAAGTCAAAACAATCATTGTTGATTTGTTTATTGCTTTCTTCCTCATCAACGTGGATGAGACTCCACCAAGCATTTTCTAATGTCTTTTAAGAGTGTTAAGAGACATATAAAAGCTAAGAATTGATGAGTTAGTCGTGATTGAGGTTGGAAGCACCAAATCTTATGTTAAGATATAGAAAATTGGATTTTCTATTCCTCTTCCAACAAGTTCACGCAAGCTTCTCTTCTCATGGTTTTCTCTAGTCATTTCACTTGCTCTCCAAGATCAAGGTTAGTGCTAGCACACTCTTTACCTTGTTCTAGCTATTCCCGGTCAAAGGGTTTGTCTCGGTTAGGTTTTCCACCTCCAGAGATAATCTGCTAGAGATGGTCTCCTTTGGTCGTTATGGTTTGATTGTTTGTACATACACTTGAATCCTGGCTTTCGGGAATGTCTCGGGACTCAAAATTTTAAATTCCGCACTGTGTTCATGTGATGAAAACCCCGGGATTTTCCTACACCATTGTTAGGAAATCGAAACAAGGTCCAATTCTTTAAATAATCACTTTAAGTTCTATAAATGATTAATGTATGAACACAGTAAAACATAAATCATAAATTCGTACCTTATTATATATATTGATCCTTTTATTGATGCTTCCTTCAAACCATTTCTAAAATAAGCTCATCCCAACCACCATAGTCACATACGTGTCTGGCAGCTAACAATACTCATACGAACAAATTAAGAGAACTCTATAAATGGTATAAAAATGGTAGGCAATAAGTGTTAACTCCTTTAGAGTCTAAGCCTATTTATAATAGTGTTTGGACCTTTTAGTAATATAACTAAAATGTACTTCTAATTTTAATTAAATTATCATTCTAATTAAATGTCAATTATGCCTAAATAAGATCTAAATATCTCATGTTCATCCTTATTTATTAAGTATATCATATTTAATCCTATAGTTTCTCTAATTTTACAATGAAATCTAACTTAAAGAAATTACCTTTTCTCTCTTTAATCGTTTTTATGTATGATATATTGCGCTTCAAAATATGTTGGGAATAGATATAAATTATAGCCCTAAATTATATTTAGAATTAGATAAATTAAACTCTTTAATTTGTTTTAATTCCTTAATTAAATAATTTATATTCATAAATCAAGATTGGTGCTTAGCAACAAGTCACAATTTCTTAAATATTGGAAATATCAAAGTGGTTTTGACTAACCTTTCTATGCATAATTTTTTCATGTAATTTAATACTTTCATCACATAATATTATTATTAGACATGGAGCATAGAGTTAATGTCTATTCTATTTGAGTCCAATTATATTAATTCTTTGCCAGGATTTAGATTATAAGGAATGTTGTAGGTTTTATTGGCTCTCCATTGGTTCACCAAGAGATTCAAATGTAGAAATCTCTGGTTATTGTATATAACCTTTTATTATCTCAGATAAAGCATTACTGGTTTACCAAAAAATAAATTAATTCTTCACTATTAGTCATTGATTTTATTAATGACTTTGAAAACTATTTCAAAGTAGCGTTCCATCTTGGCCAAGGATTTTTTAAATCAATATTAATCAGAAACAATGAAACATTCACTCTAAGCACTTTAAGGTGATGAATCCTATATTAATCACTTAACTATCTTTATATAATTCATGTTATAACTAATGACTACTAAATGAGATATCCTTGATAAGGATAATTCATAAGTAGCATCAAAATATAATAATACTTATAAGAGATTTATTAGAGATCTTAATCATAATGAGAATTTTCATATACATACAATTAATGTGCAAATGAAATTATCATATATAGTTAATTTAGCAAACTTATTCTCAAATAAGTACCCACACACTTATTTAAGTATTCCATTTGTTTAAGTATCTACATACTTTAGCCTATGAGATCAACTACTTCCTTCATAAAGAAGAAATATCACTTGTTCTATCAATGCCCAATCTCAATATAATAATGATTAAGAACAATTTAGGGATAACACATAAATGTAATATGAATCTCATTATAAATTCATTTGCAATTTACATTTATCTCATGGACTTTATCTCATATGTCAGTTAATTAAACAAATATGCATAAGATAAAGAATGTTTTAAATAATTATGTCATTAAAACTATAATCAACTAACTGATTGAAAGGCATAAACTAACATATGGGTCTAGTTTTTCTTAGATTGACTATTAAATAGGTTTTGACGTTTTGTAATTGATGGATAGTTTTTTCTCAAATTATTTCGAGTTTCAAAGTGCTTATTATTCATATTTTCATTTCTTTTTTATAGGTATTCCACATCGGATTCATTGTTGTCACACTACAAAAAAATTAGTAATTAGCAATGGGCAATTAGTGATGGAAACAAAGTCATAGCAAATTACTAACAGAAAATGATGTTCCATCGGTAAAATTATTAGAAACAATTTCACTTCATGATGAAAAAAATATCCAATGGCAAATATGGAGGGAAATAATCCTGATAAATTTTTCAATGGAATAAAGCGATGGTAGAAAATTACCATTAGTAAAGAAGGCAAAAATGCTTGGCGGAATAAATAAGTTTGGGGTTTAATGACAAATTATTCTGTCAGTAAATTTTTGGGTAAATGTCATTGTTTGCTTCAGTTTTAATGTTTTTAATAACACAAAAATGACATCGTGTTGGTTCATCGACGGAAATCATTTTGTCGGTAAATTTTAGAGTTAACGTCATCGTTTACTTCGATTTCAACGTTTTCAATAAAACAAAAATGCCATCGTTTGGTACTTAAAACTACCACAGCCCCCTTTCCCCCACATCCATTGCATTTGCCTATTTTTTCTCTCTATTGTCATCACCATCCCACCACCTATCATCACCATCCCACTAACCGTCCTCGTCATCCCACCGTCCTTGTTGTCCCACTGTGTGTCCTTGTCATCTCACCGCCCCTGGCATCCCAATGTCATTATCTTTAATGCTATCGAAGCCCCCCTCCTCTATCACTCGTGCCATTGCATCCTCGTCGCATCTACTTCAGGTATGGAATGAGGCGTATTTTTCTCTTCTTGGCATACACTACAATGTGTGAGGATTCCACTAATGCTTAAACTTTAATAGATGATGTCTTATAATTTATTTGGAGATCTATTATGAGTGTTGTGAATTTTGATAGTATGATTGACCAAATTCAATGTCCAAATTTCTAAATAAAACTAAAAACATATACAATTCATCATTTAGGTGGCCCTACACTTTGAGCATTTCAAAGGTGAATTTAGATCATAAACTTGAACTATGATTGGTGGTTTCTGTGTATGATTGATTGCCTTTGTATTTTTGGCTACACTATGATAGTTATTTATTAATATGTGTTTTTTAAGTATTTTGCATGTATTTTTTGCATGATAAGTTAGTATTATTGTGTTTTAGGACATGTTTTATGTGTTTTTGTTTACTTTGATCTTCATGGTTGCACTTTTGTGTTTGATATTGGTTTAGGGTAGGAATTGACCAAGAGAAGAGAAGAGAAGTGGAGCTACTAAAAAACAAGAATCCACGACCATGGAAAAACGATCGTGGGAATTCTATGGAGAAAGTTTCTGTTAAGTTAACTCACAATCGTGGGAAACAGAAGTATAATTCCCATAATTGTAACATCCCGTCACCGATGGGATGGGTACAGTTCATTTCATACGTATTTTGTATGTGCATGCATTATTGAATTATGTATAATTGGAAATGATTATACTGGTATTCGTACGTACATACATGTATGACATATTTCCGGTTTGATTTTGGATAACTTGGATTTGGAGATGATTAGGACATGTGTGATAATTAGGTCAAATTAGGTTCGAGAATTGAATTTTGAGTTAGAAATGAAAGTTAGGAAATTGAATTATGAAATTGGAGTATACGATCATGAGTTTTCTAATTTTGAGGATTTATAGGAATTTTTTTGGAATTTTCGGAGTATTAGGTCCGGACCGGAAAATTTACTGTTGACTGATTAATTGAGTTCCGGTTCCGAGATTGATTGAAAATTTGTATGAAATAATTAGATTTATGATTTTTGGAGTTATTATTCATAGTTAATGGAATTCGGGAGAAATTAGAATTGGAAATTGTCTTGAGGTTGTTCGGATCGGACTTGTGGCAATTAAATTTGCCAAACAAGCCTTATTAATCCTTTAATATATAAAGCCTAACCTTTGAAATTTTGCTCCACGATTTTTTCTTGCTTTTAGCATAAACATCTTCTTCCTTCTTCTATCATCGTGGATCCTTCTTTGATTTGCTTCTTGATTCCTTCTTGCCATTTGTTCCTTTCCTTTGCCTTGAATCGATTTGTTGCTTTGGAGTGGGTAAAGAAGAATTGAAAATGGGTTTTGCTTGGGTGATTGTCGTGGGTGTGTGAGTTGGAGTTTGGTGTGATCCTTGAAGATTTGAGGTTTTAACCAAGTAAGTTACTTCTTTCTTGCCTTATATAGTTTGATTGGTTGATTTATAGAGTTATTTGGATGATTTAATTTGTATATTTGAGGATTTGGCATTTAGGGTTTCCGATGGTTATTTTTGTTGATTTTGATTTAGGTATTGGTGTAATAATGGTTGATTTGTGGATTTAAGGTTAGGAATGAGTCATGTTAAGTGTAGAATGTTGTTTTAGAGTGTTTAGAATGGATTTGGATGGATTTATATCAGAAGATCTGAGAAATTTTTAGGTTTTGGAGGTTTTTTGGGTTCGCACGTCATGACGCAGATGAACACGCCTTGTGAAATACCCATTCTTGCGTCGTCGCGAATAAATAAATATTAGTCGCGACGAGCCGAAGTTCTGACGCACGTCGTGATTTAGGATGTGTCTTGTGCGCGGATTTCGTCTGCACGTGAAGAAGCAAAGAAGACGTCGCGACGAGCAGAAGATTTCACGCCGCGGCAAGGGACCAAATGTCGCGGCGAGGGAGTCCAATTTCTGAAAATTGATTTTTTTGTTCCTTTTGAGGTTTTGAAATTGGGGATTTAGGAATTTGATGATTCAATTGGTTATGGATTAAATTCAATTTGGAGATTATGAATTCAGGATTGAAAATTGAGATTGGGGGAAATTCGGATTAGCGTCGAAAATGTCATAACATGTATAGTACGTACATTATTCGATATATATGCATCATTGAGTATTGGAATTGATATAATTAGTAATGTTATTTATATTTGATTGTTATAAAGGCTCAAGTGGATCGTCGATTGTCCGACGTAGGCGAGACTTCCCAACAGTAGCTCGGAAGTTCTGAGGTGAGTAACCTAGTTGGTTTCTCAACCTATATGTGTGTTACATTGTATGCAATTATGCCATGTGGAGTTAAGGATGGATTTTTTGTGTTTGTTTTGATTGATTTCAGACCACAGGTGTTCGAAATATTTGGATTGTGCCATAGAAGTGTAATTTGTGTATAAATTGTTTATAATTGGTTTCAAATGGTGAAATATTGGAAATTGGATATGTGCATACATGCATAGGAGTATGATCAGATAAAGGCAGTTGTGACCGGTGCAGCCACCGTATTCAGAGCTTCAAGCTCAACGCACAGGGCTTCGTGCCCAACGATTCTCAAAGCTTCATGCTCAACGTATTAGGGCTTTTGAGCCCAATGTTTTCAGAGCCAATGGCTCAACGTATATGAGCTCAGGCGCACGATCACAACAACGAAAGAAAACGAAAGAGTCACATGTACATAGCATATATGAATGTTCAAATGTGAATTGTATGAAAGGCGTATCGCCTTATAAATGTGAATTCGAATGCATGTGATTCTTGATTGCAATAATATATATTATAGCGTGAATTATTTGCCTATGCATGAGTTGGGTGAACCATCGATGATGGTTTCTCACTAAGTTCGCAAACTCACCCAACATTGCATTTATTTTTCAGGACAGCGATAGTTTGACTCCTAGCTCCAGTCAGTGAGACTTTTCCTGCTGTGTGTGTGTGCCGGTGAGAGGAGCATGGCCCACAGGTCGGTCAGCTGGGGGTCTTTTGGGATATTTTGGGGATGATCTAGTTAGGAGTTGCTACTGTTTATTTTGGGCTTGTACAGTTGTATATATGATCGAATGGTGTACTTATGGTTTTATGAGATGAATGGAAAGTATCTCTTGGTTTTAAAATTTAGTGAATTTGATATTATTGCTTCATTATATTGATGCCATGAGGTTTATAGAAATGATTGAATCGTAGTGCACCCTCATCGTAGGTTATGCACCGGTACGACCTACGGGCGTCCTGGTGTATACTCTACGGTAAGGGGGCGCTACATTAGGTGGTATCAGAGCATGGTTTGGCATCTTTTGGGCATAGTATATTTTAGGCTTGAATTATGATAAGAAAAGCAGAAGTTGATCAAGTTTGTGGTTTTATTGTAGGTCATCCGTTCTTGGTGATCAGGTAGATCAAGCAGCTGACTAAGGATCAGTTGGAGCGAGTAGGGAGTCTTCAGTGCCTCTGTATGAGGAGCAACCTCCTACAGTTCCCATGAGACGGGAGTGGAGGTATGATCGTCTACATAAGCAGGGAGCTGTGGATTTCTATGGTAGCACAGACCCTGCTGAGGCTGAGGGATGGTTGGAGAGGACCGAGCGAGTCCTATATCAGATGGATTGCGACCTTGAGGAGAGATTTGATTATGCAGTCTCTTTGCTACAGGGTCCAGCTTATCAGTGGTGGAAGACTGTCCCGGGTAGTTCCACTAGACCTTGTGTGTTGACTTGGGCACATTTTCTGAGAGCCTTTCGGGATAATTTCATGCCGAAGGTCTACTTGGAAATGAAGATGCAGGAGTTCTTTGAGCTGAGACAGGGGTCGATGTCAGTGGTCGATTATGAGGTCAGGTTCAATGAGTTGTCAGTATATGCGTCTGTTTTGATTGCCTCTGAGGCTGATAGGTGCCGAAGATTCGAGGGAGGGCTTAATCTGGAAATTCGTACCAGGTTAGCCCGGTTAGATATGGGCACCTTTGTCGAGTTGAGAGCAGCTGCAGTGAGGATTGAGCAGCTTTTGAGACAGAGTCAGGCGGAGACTAGTCAGGGATCAGGAGGTAAGAGATCTAGTGACAGTCAGGGTAGCTCTAGTAGGAGCTTGAAAGCGACGCCAAAGGTGTTCGGATCGGCAGGGGATTTAGACAATGGGTTACATTGAGGGGGAGATTTGGGCAGATTGGTAGTGGTAGTAATAGCGGCAGAGGGGTAGGACAGGTCGTGCCAATTTGTGTACATTGTGATAAGAGGCACAGTGGAGAGTGCTGGAGAGTGATGGGAGCCTGTCTAGCATGCGGTTCGATGGATCACATGATTCGGAGTTGTCCTCTGACTTTGGGAGTTCAGTCAGTTGCTAGTGGGAGAGCTGGTAGTAGTTCGACGGTGCAGCAGAGCCGTAGCGGTGGACCTGGATTCAGGGGCCGAGGCAGAGCCCGAGGTAGAGGTGGAGATTCCTTTGTGGGGATCGAGGGACGAGGCAGCAGGCCGCAGTCCCAGGCCAGGTTCTACGCCATGACTAGGCAGGAGGCCCAGGATTCTCCAGATGTGGTTGCAGGTTTGCTTCTGATCTCTGGCATTGAGGTTTATGCATTGATAGATCCAGGGTCCACGCATTCTTTTATTGCACCGCATGTGGCATGTAGATTGCAAGTGGATAGGGAGATGTTACAATATGGGTTAGAGGTGAGTACGCCTCTAGGTAGTACTACAGTTCTAGGAGAGGTCTGCAAGGGGTGTCCGATTATGATTGATCAGTCGGACTTGAGTGCAGACCTGATTGTGTTGTCCCTTCGGGAGATTGATTTGATTTTGGGGATGGACTGGCTCACTGCCCATAGGGCTGTCATGGATTGTTATACCAAGGAGGTCGTATTGGAGTCTCCTGGTCAGCCGAGGGTTGTATTTCGAGGTGTTAGTCAGGCAGTGCCAGCCAGGATTATTTCATTCATGAGTGCTCTGAGATTGATGCGAGGGGGTTGTGAGGCCTATTTGGCGCATGTGGTGGATTCCAAAGTGCACCAGAGTTTGCAGGATGTTCCCGTGATCAGGGAATTTTCAGATGTGTTTCCCGAGGAGTTACCGGGTTTGCCACCGGATCGGGAGACAGAGTTTGAGATTGACCTCATTCCAGGTACCGCTCTTATATCGATACCTCCGTATAGGATGGTACCGGTGGAACTGAGGGAGCTTAAGGCTCAACTGCAGGAGTTGTTGGATAAGGGATTTATCAGGCCGAGTGTTTCGCCGTGGGGAGCTCCAGTGCTGTTTGTGAAGAAGAAGGACGAGACTTTGAGGCTGTGCATTGATTATAGGCAGCTGAATCGAGTTACAGTTAAGAATAAGTACCCACTGCCTAGGATCGATGATTTATTTGATCAGTTGCAAGGAGCTCAGGTGTTTACCAAGTTGGATTTGAGATCCGGATACTATCAGTTGAGGATCGCAGAGGCCGATGTGCCTAAGACTGCTTTTAGGAGCAGGTATGGGCATTTTGAGTTCTTAGTGATGCCGTTCGGGTTGTCTAATGCCCCGGAAGCCTTCATGGCCTTGATGAATAGAGTCTTTCAGCCTACCGGATCGATTCGTGATTGTGTTTATCGATGATATTTTGGTGTATTCGAGGACTAGACAGAGCACGCGAGCATCCAAGATAGTCTTTGCATTATGAGAGATAGGCAGTTGTATGCCAAATTCACTAAGTGTGAATTTTGGCTGGATGAGGTGGTGTTTTTAGGTCACATTGTATCTGGTGAGGGTATCCAGGTGGATCCCCACAAGATTGAGGCAGTGAGGAGTTGGGAGATTCCGAGGAACGTGTCAGAGTTGAGGAGTTTCCTCGGATTAGCAGGCTATTACCAGAGGTTTGTCGAGGGGCTTTCTGTGATCTCAGCCCCTTTGACAAGACTTCTGAGGAAGGGTGTGACCTTTCGATGGACGGATGAGTGCCAGAGGAGTTTTGAGGAGTTGATACATCGGTTGACTTCGGCACCGGTGTTAGCTTTGCCATCTGGAGCAGGAGGCTTTGAGGTGTTTAGTGATGCTTCGCAGCAGGGTTTAGGCTGTGTGCTGATGCAGCATGGGAGAGTTATAGCATATGCTTCGAGGCAGTTGAGATCCCATGAGATTAATTACCCTGTACATGATTTGGAGTTAGCAGCAGTTGTGTTTGCTTTGAAGATCTGGAGACATTATTTGTATGGGGAGACGTTCCAGATCTTCACTGATCATAAGAGTTTGTGATATTTGTTGAGTCAGCGAGAGCTGAATCTGAGGTAGAGGAGATGGTTAGAGTTGCTTAAGGATTACGACTGCACTATCGAGTGCTACCCCGGGAAGGCCAATGTGGTGGCAGATGCATTGAGTAGGAGATCTCATGGTAGTGCAACTCAGATTCAGGTTTCGAGGTTACCGTGCTTGGTTCAGTTGAGAGCTCTAAACGTGCAGATGGATTTGACTCAAGATGGAGCTCTGATTGCTACTTTGAGACTCAGGCCGGTATTGCATGATCGGATTAGGAGAGTGCAGGATCAGGATCCAGTGTTGGTGAGATTGATTGATAGAGTCAGATCTGGATGGCTGTCTGAGTTTGAGTTGAGAGATGGGACTCTTTGGATGGGTCAGAGGTTGTGTGTTCCAGATATAGATGATCTGAGGCATGAGATCTTGGAGGAGGCTCATTTGGCTTCTTATGCCATGCATCCTGGTGTCACCAAGATGTATCACACTCTTAAGTTGCATTTCTGGTGGCCAGGTATGAAGAGGCATGTGGCGGAGTTTGTTTCTCGGTGTCTGACGTGCCAGCAGGTTAAGGCTGAGCATCAGGCCCCGGTTGGAAGGTTGCATTCGTTACCCATTCCGGAGTGGAAATGGGAGCGCATTTTGATAGATTTTGTTATGGGATTGCCTAGGACGCCGAGGCAGTATGATGCTATCTAGGTCATAGTGGACCAGTTGACTAAATCGGCTCACTTTTTGCCAGTGAGGGAGAGCAATACCCTCGATCAGTTGGCCCATAAGTATGTGGTAGAGATAGTTCGACTGCATGGGGTCCCAGTATTGATAGTGTCAGATAGGGATCCCAGGTTTACTTCGAGGTTCTGGAGGAGTTTGCAATCGGCTATGGGTACGAGATTGAACTTCAACACATCGTTTCATCCTCAGACAGATGGGCAGAGTGAGAGGACTATTCAGATTGTTGAGGATATGTTGAGAGCCAGTGTATTGGAGTTCTGAGGTGCATGGGATCAGTATTTGCCTCTGGTGGAGTTTGCATATAATAATCAGTACCAGAGTAGCATTGGCATGGCACCGTATGAGACATTATATAGAAGACCGTGTAGATCCCCTCTTTACTGGGATGAAGAGGGTACGAGGATGTTAGAGGGTCCCAAGTTGATCCAGGATACAGTGGATAAGATACAATTGATTCAGAGTCGCATCAAGGCGGCTCAGGACAGACAGAAGAGTTATGTGGATCAGCATCGGAGGGAGATGGAGTACAGTGTGGGTGATAGAGTGTTCCTCAGAGTGTCTCCGTGGAGAGGAGTTCTCAGATTTGGCCGTAAGGGCAAGTTGAGTCCTCGGTATATCGGTCCATATGAGATTACTGAGAGGATTGGACCGTTGGCCTATAGATTGGCCTTGCCGAGTGAGATGTCGCAACTTTATGATGTGTTTCACGTGAGTATGCTCAGACGGTATAGATCAGACCTGACTCATGTGATTCTGACTCAGGATATTGAGATAGCTAGTGATCTGAGTTATGTGGAGGAGCCGGTGCGGATTATTGGATCGCGGGTCAAGTAGTTGAGATCCAGAGTGATTCCATTGGTAAAAGTCCTTTGGAAGAATCACTCATCTGAGGAGGCGACTTGGGAGACTGAGGAGCACATGAGGAGGCAGTACCCTCATCTGTTCGATCAGTCAGGTAAGAAATTTCGGGACGAAATTTTTATTAGGAGGGGAGAATTGTAACATCCCGTCACCGATGGGATGGGTACAGTTCATTTCATACGAATTTTGTATGTGCCTGCATTATTGAATTATGCATAATTGGCAATGATTGTACTGGTATTCGTACATACATACATGTGTGACATATTTCCAGTTTGATTTTGGATAACTTGGATTTGGAGATGATTAGGACATGTGTGATAATTAGGTCAAATTAGGTTCGAGAATTGAATTTTGAGTTAGAAATGAAAGTTAGGAAATTAAATTATGAAATTGGAGTATACGATCATGAGTTTTCTAATTTTGAGGATTTATAGGAATTTTCTGGAATTTTCGGAGTATTAGGTCCAGACTGGAAAATTTACTGTTGACTGATTAATTGAGTTCCGGTTCCGAGATTGATTGAAAATTTGTATGAAATAATTGGAGTTATGATTTTTGGAGTTATTATTCATAGTTAATGGAATTCGGGAGAAATTAGAATTGGAAACTGTCTTGAGGTTGTTCGAATCGGACTTATGGCAATTAAATTTGCCAAACAAGCCTTATTAATCCTTTAATATATAAAGCCTAACCTTTGAAATTTTGCTCCACGATTTCTTCTTGCTTTTGGTAGAAACATCTTCTTCCTTCTTCTATCATCGTGGATCCTTCTTTGATTTGCTTCTTGATTCCTTCTTCCCATTTGTTCCTTTCCTTTGCCTTGAATCGATTTGTTACTTTGGAGTGGGTAAAGAAGAATTGAAAATGGGTTTTGCTTGGGTGATTGTCGTGGGTGTGTGAGTTGGAGTTTGGTGTGATCCTTGAAGATTTGAGGTTTTAATCAAGTAAGTTACTTCTTTCTTGCCTTATATAGTTATTTTGGATGATTTAATTTGTATATTTGAGGATTTGGCATTTAGGGTTTCCAATGGTTATTTTTGTTGATTTTGATTTGGGTATTTGTGGAATAATGGTTGATTTGTGGATTTAAGGTTAGGAATGAGTTGTGTTAAGTGTAGAATGTTGTTTTAGAGTGTTTAGAATGGATTTGGATGGATTTATATTAGAAGATCTGAGAAATTTCTGGGTTTCGGAGGTTTTTATGAGTTCGCATGTCGCGAGGTGTGATGAACACGCTGCCGCGAGCCACCCATTCTTGCACGTCGCGACGAATAAATAAATATTAGTCACGACAAGCCGAGTTCTGGCGCACGTCGCGACGACGGGATGTGTGCGCCGCGGTGAGCGGATTTCGCCTGCACGTCGCGACGAGCAGAAGATTTCACGTCGCGGCAAGGGACCAGACGTCGCGGCGAGGGAGTCCAATTTCTGAAAATTGATTTTTTTGTTCCTTTTGAGGTTTTGAAATTGGGGATTTAGGAATTTGATGATTCAATTGGTTATGGATTAAATTCAATTTGGAGATTATGAATTCGGGATTGAGAATTGAGATTGGGGGAAATTTGGATTAGTGTCGGAAATGTCATAACATGTATAGTACGTACATTATTCGATACATATGCATCATTGAGTATTGGAATTGATATAATTAGTAATTTTATTTATATTTGATTGTTATAGAGGCTCAAGTGGATCGTCGATTGTCCGACGTAGGCGAGACTTTCCGGCAGTAGCTCGGAAGTTCTGAGGTGAGTAACCTAGTTAGTTTCTCAACCTATATGTGTGTTACATTGTATGCAATTATGCCATGTGGAGTTAAGGATGGATTCTTTGTGTTTGTTTTGATTGATTTCGAACCACAGGTGTTCGAAATATTTGGATTGTGCCATAGAAGTGTAATTTGCGTATAAATTGTTTATAATTGGTTTCAAATGGTGAAATATTTGAAATTGGATATGTGCATACATGCATAGGAGTATGATTAGATAAAGGCAGTTGTGACCAGTGCAGCCACCGTATTCAGAGCTTCAAGGTCAATGCACAGGGCTTCGTGCCCAACGATTCTCAAAGCTTCATGCTCAACGTATTAAGGCTTTTGAGCCCAATGTTTTCAGAGCCAATGGCTCAACGTATATGAGCTCAGGCTCACGGTCACAACAACGAAAGAAAACGAAAGAGTCACATGTACATTGCATATATGAATGTTCAAATGTGAATTGTATGAAAGGCGTATCGCCTTATAAATGTGAATTCGAATGCATGTGATTCTTGATTGCAATAATATATATTATAGCGTGAATTATTTGCCTATGCATGAGTTGGGTGAACCATCGATAATGGTTTCTCATTAAGTTCGCAAACTCACCCAACATTGCATTTATTTTTCAGGACAGCGATAGTTTGACTCCTAGCTCCAGTCAGTGAGACTTTTCCTGCTGTGTGTGTGTGCCGGCGAGAGGAGCATGGCCCACAGGAGTTGCTACTGTTTATTTTGGGCTTGTACAGTTGTATATATGACCGAATGGTGTACTTATGGTTTTATGAAATGAGTGGAAAGTATCTCTTGGTTTTAAATTTTAGTGAATTTGATATTATTGCTTCATGATATTGATGCCATGAGGTTTATAGAAATGATCGAATCGTAGTGCATCCTTATCGTAGGTTATGCATCGGTACGACCTACGGGCGTCCCAGTGTATACTCTACAGTAAGGGGGCGCTACAATAATCGTGGGAACTGAAAGTCAAAGAGACACGCGAGTTTCATGTATATTTTTACGATTTTCATGACTTTATTATAAGACATAGAATCCCGAGAGCCACTAAAGGTCATGGAACTTGCTTCCTGGAGCTAAAAGTCAAATTGAGAGCTTAGAGATAGGGAAGATTCAAGGTTTCATTCCCAATTGGGCAAAGAGCAACCCGTCATCTAGATTTTCCAAATTGGGCAAAGAAGAGGAGGAGTTGCCCCATACAATCTTATTTCAATTTCTTTCTCTTCTAGCATATTTATCATGGATTATTTGACTGTTGGGGATGTTATGGATACTATAATTGGCTAAAACAATTTTTAGGGTTTGTTGTTTAACTATTTGTGAACCTTTGGTTATTAATTTAATGATATACATGTTTTTGTTATTTATTGTGCTTAAACCTTGCAATAAATTGAGAGAGTGAGCTTGGTAATCTGTGTTAATTGTACAACGAGAGTTGACGATTAATAAACCTATAAATAACAAGTTATTGATTTATTAGGAAGAGATTTCAATCAATCAATACACTGCATATAGGATTGTTGGGCACCGTTTCTGAGACCCAACTCTTGCAAAAACGTAATCACTGAACTTATTCCTTTGAAGTCTCCTTACCCATCATCGATTCCTTTTCTTGCTCCGATACCACAACTGTTGGACCCTGAATTTTTGGAATCCAACTCAGAGGTTATAAAATGTGAACTTATTACCCTGTAGGGTTATTGCAAAAAACCCTTATTAGCCCACTATCCGGAGTCTTATAACATGGGCGTAATCCAATGAAATATCCTTAACCCTCAACAGTTCATCTTCATTCTCATAACATCCTGAAAATTTTCCTTATTTGATCAATTGATATTCGACAACCATACCTATAAAAATTTCTCCAAAAGCCATGGAAGGTTCGTCGCGACGAACTATTGTTTCGCTGCAGCGAACAAATGGAATTCAATTAGATGACCCTTCGGGTAAAGTTCGCCATGGCAAAGTTTTCATATTAAACCCAATCATCTCTCGGGATAAGTTACGCCGCTGCGAGAAGCTTGACTTCACCACGACGAAGATGCACAATTAGTCATAATAAGACCTTTCGGGAAGGGTTCACTCAATATCCTTCCCTAGGTCTCTACATATATCCAATCCTTACTTTCACTCTAAGTTATCCCGAATTCACTCCCTTTAAGGTAACATCATTTCATGACAATTCAACTACCAGTGTTATTTCGTCAAATTCTTAAATCTCTACTCAATTTATTCACTACTACATCTAATTCTCATCCTTCGCAACTTCCTATCTTTCTTTTTCCATAACACATCTTACTTATATGTAATCACAGTTCCTGTTCAAAAATTCATCATCTTAAATCAGTAACTTCCTCAAGTATCCTTAATTTCAACTCAACCTTATCCATACACAAATTCATATTTCCACTCAATGGCATCCATGCATAATTCATAATTCATTAACATAAAAAATAACAATTTTTACAAAGCCGTAATGGCATTTCAAACCACAATACATCAATGTCTCATAATCCCAAAATACATAAGATACTTGAACTAATAATACATGAAATGCAAATAAAAGCCTCATTGTTACAAAATCTAGCTTAAAATACAAAAGTATGCAACTTGGAGCGATGCCTTGACCCTCTTTCACTCGATCTCATATTCTTTACCTAAAGATGGGATGGATAAAAGGGGTGAGCTTAAAGCTCGTAGGTAACACGTTTATAATCGAGAAACAAGCAAAACCCTTTTATAAAACTCATTTTCATTGAACCTTTTCATAACTATAGTAATTCCGCATTTAAAAATCATAAAATACTTACTTCATGAAATTCTCAATTTGTCAAACAATTCACAATAGTACAAATAATGTACGGATCCATCTTGTTAAACATATCATGAGCACATAAGCACATCAGAATGGTTTGGGTGGATCCAAAACGGAACGTACTACACATTTCCCATAAGGGTCCTGTGTAGCTGTGAACAGAACATACTAACGCAATCCCACATAATGGTTTTGCGTAACCGTGAACTTATAGGAGTTTATAAAGGAGCTCTATGCCATTAGCAGGCAGGTAGGAGAAGCCTTTTGTCAAAGTACATTTACTTAACTTAGGGGACCACCACAAACCCACATAAAATGTAATTCATGACTTGTAAACTTGTTGCCCAAGATGGCACATTTTCGAAACTTGATTTTTCATAAACATAAGATATGTTGAAACCATGATTTCATAAACATGTTATCTTTTCAAAAATCAATTTCAAAGTCTTTTCATAAATCATCACACAACTCATATAACAACATATTGCACTTTCTCAAATCATTCAAAAGCAATAAATGCAACATTTATGATGCAATTGAAAACATTAAACTTCTTTGATTCAAAGAAAACATTAGTGGCTTATTTACTCTATTATAAGCGTGTAACCCACCTTGATTTCCTTTCTTAAAGACTTGCTCAAAGGTTCCTCACCCTTTGCTCCTCTTGCCTTCCTTGATTTCCTTTAACAATAGCCAAAAATTCCTTTCAATAGGAATTCCAATTTATGATTAGGTAAATAAAGAAACTTGATAATACTTTCTTCTAGAACAATGTTTTCCCATTGTCTTAAGTTTCTAATGAATCTAAAATCATTCAATTTGTTTTAGTAATCTAAAAGTTATACCCTAAACAATTTCAGATTGTTCTTATACTGAAACAATATTCTATGCTCAACTTCCATTCAAAAATTGAAATTCATAGAGACTAAATTGGCACTTGATTTTTTTTTCATACAAATTGTAGCCCTATTTCTCTAGGTTACTTCAAATTAAAAATAATCTCATTTAGACAACTACAAAAAAATTACACTCTAAATATCAAAACATGTTATGTGCAGGAAAATTAGAGTTCGCCGCCGCGACGCCAAAAGTTCACCACAGCGAGCTTGTCCAAAAACATGTTCTGAGAGCGTGTTTTGCTACAATTTCAGCCTTTTAAGCTCCCCTCTTTCATATATCACCCATCTCAAACCTAAACCATCTCTTCTACTTCATTTTTAACTTCATTTCAACCCAATATCACTCAAAACAAAATCATAATCTACATTTGATCATTAACCCTAAAAAAGAACACTTGTCTATATCATTCATCAACAACTTTCTACCCATATTCAACTTCCTTTGAGTTTCATTTAACCAAACCCATGAAATTTAAAGCATAACTAACTTGTTGAAGCTGCAAAATCTTCAAACTCTTCAAGATTTCCCAAACCCTAGATTTTCTCTTCTCTCTTCTTTTCCTCTTCATCCACGTTTTCTTCTTCTTCTAAATACAAGAATACTTTTCTTCTTCTTATTTATACTCTAAATAAATGTGAAATGTCCACTTTGCCCTTCCTTTAAGCCTTATGTTCTTCATCCTTAAGTGATCTTCCAAAAATACCCTCATACAATCTTAATACATTAATACTTTAATTCCAATTTACCCATGTCATAAAATCCTACTAACCTTGTCATAACAAATTAACTCCAAAAATTAATCTATCAACACATCATAATTCATTTAAATCATGCTTAATAAATAAAAAAATTGGGGGCCAACAAGGATAGCTTCATATCTAGTTGAATGTTTAGGAAAGGCTTGGCACTTCAAGAGTTCCCAAAGTTAATCTTAATTTATTTCACTAGTAACATTTAGTTACACCTTGAGAGAGGGTAGTAAGAATTTTAGGAAATAGGGATAATGACAAGTTTTAATGTTTAACCTTGAGTTTCTCCAAGTCTTAGTTTACAATTTTGGTTTGAGTTGCATTGTTCTCTGTTACTTTTAGTTTGTCTTTATTTTACTTATTTTTTGAAATTTTATTAAAACAATTTCTTAAACAAAGAACAATATGAATTAAGTGGTGCCTAAGCATAGCCCTTGAGGGATCGATATCTACTTTAAACTACAAGTACGACCCATATACTTACGGTTTTGATTGTAAGACTAGTAGTTTTGTTTTACATTCAACAATTTTTTGACGTCTTTGCTGGTGATTGATTGTTTAGCATCTTATTTAGTTTTAGTTACTTTGATTTAAGAGTTTTTGATACTTTTCCTTGTGTCTTTACAGCTGCTTGAACATAAGGAATACTAAATTTCATGACAAAGAGTTAATAGATATCACAAGGTACGAATGACAGTTAAGAAGAATGAAACGTCAAGACATTATAAAAAGAAATATGGTGGAAGAAGGAAAACAAAGAGGGGTCAAAAGGACATTGATTGACTTTATGAATCAGGATTCATTCCTCAAGGAGTTGTAAAGCCAACAATTCAAGCTAATAATTTTGAGATCAAGCCGGCACTCCTCAAGATTCTTTAGAGTAGTGTGCAGTTTTATGGGTTGTCCAATGAAGATCCTAATGCTCATCTTGCTAATTTTTTGGAGACATGTGACACTTTCCGGTTTAATGGGATGTCTAAGGATATCGTAAGACTGCGACTTTTTTCTTTCACTTTGAGAGATCGGGCGAAGGCGTGGTACAATTCACTCAACTTAGGACAAATTACTACTTGGGAATAGCTAGCTCAAGCATTTTTCACCAAATACTTTCCATTGACCAAGACAATATGGATCATTAAGGAAATCACAAATTTTCAACAAAGCGATGCGGAGTCTTTATATGAAGCTTGGGAGAGCTTTAAAGAACTATAGAGAAGTTGTCCCCACCATAACCTTCCGAGGGAATTCTTTTTGCAAACATTCTACAATAGTGTAAATCAGAGCACAAAAGGAATCATAGATGCAGCTACGGGAAGATCTTTAATAAGGAAAACTATTGATGCAGTGCATAACCTTTTGGAAGAGTTGGCGAACAACAGTTGTATATGGTCAAGCGAGAGGACTAGACAGGGCAGAAGGAGCAAAAACTAATTGACTTTGTTACCACTTTGCAGGCATATATCACAGCCCTTATTAAGTAGTTGAGCAACATGCAAGGAGCATTTTCATCTACAGCCAAAGCTATGCAATTATAGTCTGAGTTATGCGGGCAGGACAACCATTGCACAACGAGGTAACAATTCATACTCGAATACTTATAATCTGGGGTGGAAAAATCACCTAAATTTTTCTTAGAGTACTAACAATGTAGGTGGTCAAGAAATGCCATAAGGACCTCCAACATTTTAGCAAGACTGACTTAGATCTTTGGAGAGTAAAATGGACAAGTTGATAGATGTTTTGGGGTCTAGAATGGAAAATCAAGAAGAGAACCAAAAGAGAATATTTTCGAGTCAAGAGGAAAGTCAAAAAAGGGTGGAGGCAAAGTTTGATCAGACAGTGAAGAACCATGAAGCCAAGAGGAAAGTCAAAAAAGGATGGAGGGAAAGTTTGATTAGATAGGGAAGAACCATGCCTCATCCATCCATAACTTGGAGGTATATGTAGGTCAACTTGTTAATGCTATGTCTTTTAGAAGTGTAAGTAGCTTACCAAGCAATATCCCAAGGGAACAATTGAAGGCTATCACACTTCGAAGCGGCCAACAGATGGAGGAAGCAATTGTGAGAAAGGATAGCCAAGAAAAGGGAAAAGGCAAGGATATTCAAGAAGAGAAGGTAAAAGAGAGGTCATATGTGTTGCCACCACCATACAAGCCCAAATTTACATATCCACAAAGGGTGAGACAAAATTAAGTAGACACTCAGTTTTCCAAGTTTTTTGAGAAATTTAAGAGGCTTCAGAATAACTTGTCATTGTTGGAAGCTTTGGAGTGCATGCCTAAGTCTGAAGGATATACTAACACACAAACGTACTTGGGAGACAATCAGATGGTCACTTTGACAGAGAATTATAATTCGATTATCTTAAGCACGATGCCTTCAAAACTACAAGATCCAAGGAGTTTTATAATTTTGTGTTTTTGGTGACTTTGAATTTTCTAAATGCTTATGTCATTTAGGTGCAAGCATTAATTTGATGCCTTTGTCTATTTTTAGGAAATTGGGACTAGGAGAGATCAAGCTAACATCCATGTTGATTCAACTTACAGATCAATCTGTCAAGAGGCCATATGGAGTTATAGAAGATGTGTTAGTAAAAGTAGATAAATTTATTGTTTCTGTTGATTTTGAGGTATTGGATTTTGAAGCTGATAAAAATTGTCCATTGATTTGGGGTAGACCCTTTATAAATACTGGTAGGGCATTAGTTGATATGCATAAGGGAAAACTTGTTTTGAGGATTGCTAATAAGCAGGTTGAGTTTAATATGTCTAAATCTTTAACAAACTGATGGATGGTAATATATGTATAAAGATTGATGTTGTGGATGAATGTGTGAAGGAGGTTGAAGAAGAAGTTAATAAAGTTATTGAAGTACACAAGGATGAGAGTGTGAGAGAAGAGATTTATTTGAGGAAGTTGAGTTAGAGAAGTTGGAGAGAACAGATAGACCTATATCACCTTCTTTCATTAAGCCCCCCATTTTAGAGCTTAAACCCTTACCTTCCTATTTGAGATACACATTTTTAAGTAAGAACCATACCTTACCCATCATTATCTCGAACCAACTAGATTTCGAGCAAGAAGAGAAAGTGGTGGAGACCATTAAGATGGGGATGAGAGTAATGGGTTGGCAAATTTTTTAGATTAGGGATATTAGTTCTAATGTGGTCATGCATAGCATTAACCTAGAAGAAGGTTGTAAAAATGTGAGAGAGCAATAGAGAAGGTTAAATCCAAACATGCAAGAGGTTATGAAGAAGGAGGTAATAAAGTTATTGGATGTAGGGATTATTTATCCCATTTCAGATAGTGAGTGGGTGAGTCTGGTATATTGTGTACCTAAAAAGGGAGGCATGATAGTGATGGAAAATGAAAAAGGTAAAATGATTTCCACTAGGACCATCACATGTTGAAGAGTATATATTGATTACCGGAAGCTCAATTTGGCCACCAAGAAAGATCATTTTCTTTACCTTTTGTGGACCAAATGATTGAGAAGGTGGATGGCCAAGAATTTTACTATTTCTTGATGGATACTCAGGGTACAATCAGGTGGGTATATACCTACAAGATCAAGATAATACCACTTTCACTTGTCCTTACGAGACTTTTTCTTATCAGAGGATGCATTCGGTTTATGCAGTGCACCTGCCACATTCCAAAAGTGTATCATGGGTATATTCTTAGACATGAATGAGAACTACATGGAGTTATTTATGTATGATTTCTCTATCTTTGGAGATTCTTTTGATAATTGTTTGTTTAATTTAGACATAATGCTTCAAAGATGTGAGGAGTCTCATCTAGTCTTGAACAGAGAAAAGTGTCATTTCATGGTCCAAGAGGGAATTGTATTGGGCCATAAGATCTCATGAAAGGGGATTAAGGTAGATCGAGCTAAAATCAAAGTAATTGAAAGGTTACCACCTCCCACTAACATTAAGGGCATTCGAGCCTTCCTTGGTCATATAGGGTTCTACAGATGGTTTATTAAGGATTTTTCTCTTATCGCTAGACCCTTAATTCATTTATTAATTAAATATGTGTCTTTTGTTTTTGATGATGCTTTCTTTTAACAGGTTAAAGAAGGCACTTATATCAGCACCCATTCTGATGTCACCAAATTGGTCTCTTCCTTTTAAGATTATATGTGATGCAAGTGATCATCTCATTAGCGGTGTCCTTAGTCAACAAAAGGAAAAGAGGATGCACACTATTTATTACGCAAGCAAGACCTTGACGAGAGCACAACTAAATTATACAACTATGGAAAAGGAGTTGCTTGCTGTGGTATTTTCATATGAGAAATTTTGTTCTTATCTTCTAGGCTTATATGTCATTGTTTTTACAGATAATGCAGCATTGTGATATCTTTTCGCAAAGAAGGATGCCAATACTAGGCTTATCCTGTGGGTACTTTTGCTCCAAGAATTCAAAATTCAAATAAAAGACAAGAAGGGAACAAAAAATGTTATAGCTGACTACCTCTTAAGACTTGAAGGATTGCTCCAAAAAGAAGAAGGGGAAATCAAGGAGAGCTTTCCTAATGAGGCTTTAATGATGGTAGATAATCCTTTTCATCCTTGGTTTACAAATATTGCAAACTACCTCTCAAGTAGTACCTGATCTTTCTTATCAACAAAGGAAGCAATTTGTATTTCAATGTGCTCGTTATATTTGGGATGAACCTATACTTTATAAGATATGTGATGACAGTGTGATTCACAGGTATATCCTCGAAGATGAAATGCTTAAAATTTTAATGCAATGACACAGTTCACTTTATGAAAGGCATTATAGAGCTAACAAGATTGCAGCTCAGTTTTTAAAGTGTGGATTCTATTATCCAACCTTGTTGAAGGATGCTTGAGATTTTGTACTAAAGTGTGATAGGTGTTAAAAAGTGGGTAACTATCGAAGAAGGATGAAATGTCGTTTTTAAACATCATAGAGGTGGAGATATTCGATATGTAGGTATTAGTCTTCATAGGACCATTTTCATCCTCTTCAAGTAAAACTTACATATTAGTTGGAGTTGATTATGTTTCTAAAAGGGTTGAGGCTATAGCTACTCTAACTAATGACGACAAGGTGGTTCAAAAGTTCATCAAGAAGATCTTTACGAGATTTGGGGTGCCCATGTGATTAAAAATGATGGAGGGAGCCATTTTTTGCAACAAACCGTTTGAGGCTCTTCTGAAAAAGATACAATGTTCATCATAGAGTGGTAACTCCTTACCACCCCGAAACTAGTGGTCAATTGGAGGTGGTGAACAGAAAGCTGAAGAAGATTTTGGAGATGGTAGTGAGCACCTCAAGAAAGGATGAGATGTTGAAGCTAGATGACACCCTATGGGCTTACAGGACAAATTTCAAGACAACCATTGGAACTAGTCCATATAGACTTGTGTATGGCAAGGTGGGTCATTTACCTCTAGAGCATCGGCCCTATTGAGCTGTTAGGAAGTTAAACATGGATTGAAAGCTTGCAGGTAAGAAAAGATTGTTACAACTTGACAAATTAGAAGAATTGAGGTTTGAAGCTTATGAAAATGAAAAGTTGTACAAGGAAAGAACAAAGAAGTGGCATGATGCTCACATTAAGAAGAAGGAGTTCAAGAGTGGGGACTTAGTGCTTTTGTTTAATTCAAGATTTCAATTATTTCCTGGAAAGCTCAAGTCAAGATGGAGTGGACTTTTCAAGGTTGTTTAGGTATTTCCTCATGGAGCTTTGGAGTTAGAAAATGACGAGGGTGAAGCATTTAAGTTCAATGGGCATATATGCAAGCCACACTATGAAGGACCATACTCACAATAAAAGGAAGTTATCTCTTTCCTTTCTTCCACTTCTTCATGAAAGCATGTGAAATGGTCAAGCTGATGACCTTAACTTAGTATGTTTACCTTTCTTTTGGTTGCTTTTGTGTACTTGTGTGTTTGATTTGTTTGGTTTTTGATTTTTTTTTAGTTTGAACTTGTGTTCTTTTCAAATCTCTTGTTGGATAGTTGATTTTGAAGTGTTGGTATGTTGATTGAATGTTGGGAATGCATGTTAAACTTAGAAGAAGAATAAGAAGTTGGAAAAAAATTGGATAATCTACAATCGTGGGAATTAGGTTGATTCCCATGAATATGGGAAGGCTTTCCAGAAAGTTTTTGGAGCCTTAACCCACGATCATGGAAATTAACTCATTTTCTACGATCGTGGGAAGGCTCTCAAGAAACTTTACGGAGTCTTAACCCACGATCATAAAAAATTTTTAAAACCCTATTTTTTTTCTTCTTTCTTCTCTTTCCTTCACCTTTCTCACTCTGCGATCGACTCTCTCACTAACCCTAACTTCAAAAATCTTTCATTGTTCTCCCAAATTTTGATTTATCTTCTTCAATGGTTCCAAAAAAGCTTGTCACTCAGAAACCCATCGACCAATTGCGCAACAAGTCTCTGGTATGTGCTTTCGGGACTTTAAAGATAGAGAATTACTACCTCTAAGATACTTTGATTTTGAATTATTAGTTGTGTTATTTGTTTGCTTGGTTATTGTTGTGTTTGATATTTTGATTTCATTTTGTGGTTTCCTTGTCACATTGAGGACAATGTGATGTCTAAGTGTGGGGAGGTGACATTTATTTTTTTAATTGCATTATTTTTGTTTGTTTTATTTACTGTTTGCATTATGTTAATTAGGATGCATATTTTAGGCATATTAGGCCATTGTTTTATGTTGTTTTATGTTAAGCAATGGAACCACACTTTAACCATTTTGATATGTTTTTCCATGAGATTATGTCATACTAGTTGGAATGAAAATAAATGCAAGCTTGAACTTGGATTAGGCTACTTGAGTAAAGAGTGAATCATGTTGAGTGATGAAAAGTAGTTGGTGGCATAAGCTTACTCAAAATTTGACACTTAAGCAATGAGGTAGTGTAGAGATGCATAATGAAATTTCATTTGAGCCAATTTGAGGATTGAGCCTATATGACTCCATCTATAGTCATTTTATTTCTTTGATGGTGTGATGCTTCCTTAGGTTACTACCTTCAGAACTTTCTTTGAATCAATTTGAGTCTACTAGATGCATGCTTAATAGAGATGATTAAGGCTTTTTTTATGATAAACCTTGGCTTAAATGACATGCCTTTTTATTATCCCTTGCTACCCCATTGAGCCTTAACCCTTTTGTCTCTTAAAAACATCCCATATTTTAAAACCCGAAACCCCCTTAACCTATCCATTCACAAGCTTAGTAGAGTATTAAATGATGCATGAGTTTGGGATTTTTGCTACAATTTTTTTCGAGATAAGTTGAGTGATATTGCTACTCTTGGATCACATCGTATTTAGTTGCTATTTTGTTTATTGTTTCTTCAATTATTGAAAAAAAGAAGAAAAGAAAAGAAAAAGGAAGAATATTTTGGTAGCATCACTAAGTGCGAACTAGTAGTTTATTTTCATTTGTATCTTAGAAATATATTTTGTTATCCCTTTGTTCACTTATTACTTTATGAATGCTTGTGTTAAAACCTTTACCCTTCTTAATCCACCTTAAACCTTACCACATTACAACTTGAAATAAGTACTTTTGATCTTTTTATGCATGTAATCATTGTAGACGAGAATTGGTGTATTTAGCAAGCTTATAGTAGTGTAGTTTCCTATAGGGAGCTTGAGCGAAACACTAACCATCAAATAATTGAGAGAAATGAGTGGAAATATGAGGAAGATTCATTATTTTTTTATACTTATATTTGAGTGATGGTGCCATAAATTGAGTTTCCTTATGTACACTAATGAAAAGTAGTCATCATGTATGTAATAGCTTGATACTTGAGTTGGCTAAACTTTGAGGGATTGCATACTTTGATCTTTAAGAAAATGAAGTGATAGAATTGATTGGTTGTGTTTGATTTTGTAAGGACAAGCAAGGATTTATGTGTAGGGAAGTAGTTATGCGTTAGTATGTGTTTTTCTAAGTATTTGACATATGTTTCTTGCATGATAAGTTAGTATTATTGTGTTTAGGACTTGTTTTATATGTTTTTGTTTAGTTTGATCTTCATGGTTGTTCTTTTGTGTTTGATATTGGTTTAGGGTAGGAAATGATCATTTGGTGTAGGAATGGAGGGTGAACACCTTTATGATTGAGCTAAGGACCAAAAGAAGAGAAGAGAAGAGAAGTGGAGCTGTTGAAAAACAAGAACCCATGACCGTAGAAAAGGGCAAGCTTTCTACAATCATGGGAAATCTATGAAGAAAGTTTTTGTTAAGTTAACCCACGACTGTAGAAAGAACAAGTATAATTCCTACGATCGTGGAAACTGTAAGTCAAAAAGATACACTTTGTTAAGTTAACCCACAACTTTAGAAAGCACAAATATAATTCCTGCGATCGTGGGAACTGAAAGTCAAAGAGGTACGTAGGTTTTATGCATTTTTTTAGGTTTTGTGACTTAATAAGAGATAGAATCCCGAGAGCTACCAGAGAGTCATGGAACTTGCTTCCTAGAGCTAAAAGACAGATTAAAAGCCTAGAGATAGGTAAGATTCAAGGTTTCATTCCCGATTGGGCAAAGAGCACCCCATCATCCAGATTTTCCAGATTGGGCAAAGAGGAGTTGCCCCATCTAGTCTTATTTCAATTTCTTTCTCTTCTAGCACGTCTATCATGGATTATTTAATTGTTAAGGATGTTATAGATATTATGATTTGCTAAAATAATTTTTAGGGTTTATTGTTAAGCTATTTGTGAACCTTTGGTTATTGATTTAATGATATATATGTTTGTGTTATTTATTATACTGAAACCTTGCAATAAATTGAGAGAGTGAGCTTGGTAATTTGTGTTAATTGTACAATGAGAGTTGATGATTAATAAACCTATAAATAACAAGTTATTGATTTATTAGGAAGAGATTTCAATAGATCAATACATTGCCTATAGTATAGCTTCATATCTAGTTGAATGTTTAGGAAAGGCTTGGCACATCAAGAGATCCCAAAGTTAATTCTAATTTATTTAACTAGTGACATTTAGTTACACCTTGAGAGAGGGTAGTTAGAATTTTAGGAAATCTTGGGCCAATCATAAACTGAATCAATCAATCAGAAGGAGCAAATAGGGATATGACAAGTCCTAATGTTTAATCTTAATTTTCTCCAAGTCTTAATTTACAATTTTGGTTTAGATTGTGTTGTTCCCTGTTACTTTTAGTTTGTCTTTATTTTACTTATTTTTTAAAATTTGATTGAAACAATTCCTTAAACAAAAAACAATTTGAATTATGTGATGCCTAAGCACAATCCTCGTGGGATCGATATCTACTTTCAACTACAAGTATGACTTGTATACTTGCAGTTTTGAGCGTAAGACTAGTAGTGTATTTTGCATTCAACACACTATAATAAGAATAAAAGGATGACAGTGGTCAAAGATATTTTTGAGGCTCATGTTTATAAATTTTATATCTGAGAGGAGATGATCCCATAATGGACTTGAGGTGCGTAATTTGTTACAAAAGCTAATAATAACGTTATGATGTCGACGTTGGTGTCATATTTTATGTTAGAAAAGTGGGAGAGAAGATGAAGAATTTATAAACTAAAATTTCTAAAACTTATAATTTTTAAAATTGTAAATAGAATTAATATTGATTTAATACTGACTTGAAATTTTACAGATAATTTTTGTTAATATGATGTTAGGTTAAAAATGAGGAAGAAGTATGTTAGCAAGTGTACAACTAATGTCTTAAAAATTGGATGAGAAATTTAACAATTAATATGATAGAGAATCAAAGAAATAATTAATCCTGGTATGTACCAATCACATGAGCTAATATTAAATTTTATTTTTAATAACTCATGCTGCTTTCATGTTACTAAAGAAAAATGAGATTTGAATAGAGTCCAAGAAAAAGAGGTTGGTATAATTGAAGCATAAACATCAAAGATGGGTGATAGACGATACCTACCTTCAATATATATAACATTAATTAATTAGAACATTTTGGGGAAAAAAACATGAATTTTTTGGTATGGGTTCATTGTGTTAATCAAAGATAGGTCATCTACAAATCAGACTAACTAAATAATCGTATTATATCAACACCTGGCTTGCATTATCTTCTTAATTGAGTCAATCAATATGTGCAAGGAATTTTCACATGTTGGTTCTTGATTTTGTGTTGTTGTTTAGAATATTATTATAATCATTGATGAGTTTTTATGTTATTCTTTGATAGTTTAAGTATTTATATTTGGGTTTTGTTTGAATCATTAATGAGTAGATGTATGATTACATAAGTATCTACTGTATGTGGAATGAGTTTGAGATCTTATGGATGATTTTATACATAATAAACCCCTAGGATGGTATATAGATTGGAAACCTGTGATGTAGCTCCCATGAGGCTCATCGGTAAAAAAATCCATGAGCTTAGGAGTCAAAGTGAGAACTTGCTTTCTTGATTCACAAGAGTAAACAATGTCATGTACCATATTATTGAAATCAATTGTAGGTGATTAATTCAAATGTAAATACTTTGATTTCAATGTGATTAATTCAAACTTAGTATTAACACAAGAAATTCACAAGTTTAATAGATATAACAATTCTTTGCTTAATAAACCCTAGGACAGTATATAGGCTAGAAACCCTTAAAGCTTATCAGTGAAAAATTCTACGAGCCTAGGAGTCACAGTGAGAACTTGCTTTCTTGATTCACAGGTGTAAACAATGCCACATGTCATAGTATTGAAATCAATTGTAGGTGATTAATTCAAACATAAATACTTCAACTTTAATATTATTAATTCAAACTTAGTATTAATACAAGAAATTCATCGGTTTAATAGACATGATAGCTCTTTGCATAATAAACCCTTAGGATGGTACATAGCCTGAAAACTTGTGATGTAGCTCCTATGAGGCTTATCGGTGAAAAATTCCACAAGCTTAGAAGTTACAGTGAGGACTTGCTTTCTTGATTCATAGGTGTAAACAATGTCATGTACCATAGTATTGAAATCAATTGTAAGTGATTAATCAAACATAAATACTTCAACTTCAATGTGATTAATTCAAACTTAGTATTAACACAAGAAATTTATAGGTTTAATAGACATGATAACTCTTTGCATAATAAAACCTTAAAACTACATATAGGCTGAAAACCTATGATGCAACTCTCGTGAGGCTTATCGATGAAAAAATCCACGAGCTTAGGAATCATAACGAGAACTTGTGTAACATCCCGTTACCGATGTGATGGGCATATCGATAATTTAGATGGATTGAGCGGTGAGTGTATTCATAATTGAATTGCGCGTATATTTTGCCTCTGCATCAGTGATAAATGAGTTAATTGCACATGCATATATAGTGACATGCATTCATGATTGTTCCAGCATTTAAATTGTGAATTTGAGATAATTGAGTTAGACATGAGTTATTGAGAATTAAGCGATAATTTGAATTGAATGATTGAATTAGTTGAATTGTGATTTGATTGAGAGTTTAAGAATAATTGGATTGTATAGTTGAGTTAGAGTGAAAATGGAATTGTGGGAGTTGGAAATTGAGAATTGAGTTTGGGATCGAGTGTTTTATATTTTTGAGGATTTATAGAAATTTTTTCAGAATTTTTAGAGTTTTGTGTTCGGACCGGGAAAATGGCCTAGAGACTGACCTTAGAGTTCCGGTTCCGAAAGTGAGTGGCTAATGACTTGAAAATTTAGAGTTATGAGTTTAAGAATTATTGTGATGAGCCATTGAAATTAGAGATTGAAATTAAGTGAATTTGAGGACTTGTAGATTTTGGGTCTCGGTTGAAATCAACCTTTTTTTTTAACGTTCTTAGTTCAAATCCTCTTTGTTTTAACTTTGTAAAACCTAAGGCAATTTCTTCTTCCTCCCGTCGACGATCTCACTTTTCCTCCTTGGAGATTTTGTGGTTTGTTCCTTATTGAGAAAGCCTTGTTTGTGATTGAGAGTTGATGATGTTTTCGTTTGGGTTGAGAGTGAAATCAGTGGGAGTTTGAGCTTGGAGGATCTCGGACGTTTACGATTTTTTAGGGCTTCGATCGAATCTGTGCTTTGGTAAGTTTTTGTGTTTTAGTGTTGTATTTATGGTTATTTATGGCATTTATGGTATTAAATGAGTGAGATAGGGTAGTTGAATGTGGTTAATGGAGGATTAATAGAGTAAAAATGGTGAGAATCGATCGGAGAAGACGAAGTTGGGCCGCACGTCGCGACGTCTGAGAAAGCGCACACCGGGGCGAGAAAAAATGTGCTCGCCGCGGCGAGCAGCAGGAGACATCGCGGCGAGTGGATGGATTTCACGCCACGTCGAGTCATTGGTAGACGTCGCGGCGAGGCGTGAGAGAGGAGTGTTCGTCGTGGCGAACGTTACCACACCGCGGCGAGCGTCCCTTGTGCGGCGAGGGATAGAAATTTGAGAAAAATTAAAGTGTTTTTTTAGGGTATATCTTTTAGTGTAGACCTCCAATTGAGGTGATCCTTGATTCGTTATGATCTAGAGAAAGAGGTCTACAATTGTGATAGAGACTGAGAGTTTGAATTTTATCAACAGGATTTTAATTATCGAAAGTGAATCAAATTTAGTTTCTAGAGTAACCTAAGGGTTATGTGTTGACTAATTTGAGTTTAAATTGGAGGATTATGAAATTGAGGGATATTATGGACCTAGTGAATAATGAATTTTGGTTGTGAAGTGAGAAATAGCAGATTTGGATTAGAGCACTGAAAAATCATGAACATGCATCATATAGCTTTGAATTTGAGACATGTGCATTAGTGAATTCATCTGATTGAACATCTAGTGATGAGAATTCATTTGAATTGTTATAGAGGCACTGTTGGATCGACTGTCCACGGATATCGCTGGGACTTCCAGGCAGTAGCTCGAAAGTTACAGGTGAGTAACCTAGTTGGTTCCTCAATCTTTGTGTGATAAAATGTGCTGTGAATGTGTGAATTAATTGCCAATGTGAGTGATATAAATGTGAAATAAATGTGCTGCAATTATGAGTAAGTGTTTTGATCGTGACAAGCGAGTGAAGTGATATTTATATATAAACATATGTGCTAGTGACTGTGCAAGTGTTAGTGCATGCTAGGCATGATTATAAATGGTAACTAAGCAGTTGTGACTGAAGCATCTAGTGAGCAGATCTTTAAGCTCGATATCAGTGAATGGGCCTAGGGCCAAAAAGGGAATAGTGCATACCCAGAGGGCTCTCCTATCCCTTATGTGAGCGGGCAGTAGTGCATACCCTGAGGGCTCTCCTATTTGCCAAAAATGTGATTAATGTGAAAAGTGCCTGGATCGGGACAGTGTTAACGCTCAGTCATAACAATGTCATAAAATGAGAATTTGCATTCATTATGCATTTGACTGTGTAGTGAAATTGAGAATGCGTGTGATATATGATAATTGTGAAGTAATATGTCTGAGTTATGGCATAGTATAAATGTGCAAAGTGTTTATAGTGTTCTAAAATGCGTAAATTGTCTTATAGCATTCCAATTGTGTTAATGTGTAACTATGCGATATATATATATATATATATATATGCATGATTTGGGTGAACCATCGATGATGGTTTCTCACTGAGTTCGCAAACTCACCCAACATTGCAATATATTTTTTTCAGGTCAGCGTCAGTAGGACGCTAGCTCCCGTGATAGATTTTCCTGCCGTGCGAGGGCGTGATCAAGTGAAGCGATGGATCACACGTCGGTCAGCTGGGTCGATTTTTGGGGATGATCTTAGTATAGACATTTGTATCAGTTTCCCTTTTTGGACCATTGTATTTAGACTTTAGGGGACTGATAGACTTGTCTATATTTTGGATTGATTTTATGAGATGAAAGATTATTATTGTGGTTTTAAATTTTAGTGATTTGCATATTGCAGTTTTATTTTATTGATGCCATGCGAGTGATAGTGATCGTTTGCGATCGTAGTACTTCCTTACTGTGGGATATGCGTCGGAACGACCCACGGGCATCTCGGTGTGTACCTTACGATAAGGGGGTGCTACATTAGGTGGTATCAGAGCATGGTTTGCCATCTTTTAGGCATAGAGTGTTTTAGGCTTAAATTTCAGTGAGAAAAGCATAAATTGATCTGATTCTTGTTGTTGTAAGTCATCCATTCTTGGGGATCAAGTGGATCAACCAGCTGACCTAGGATCCGTGGGAGCTAGTAGAGAGTCTCCTATGCCTCATTCTGATGAGTTGCCTCCCAGAGTTCCCGTGAGACAGGAGAGGAGGTACGATAGATTGCGCAAGCAGGGAGCGGTTGACTTCTATGGTAGCACCGACCCTACTGAGGCTGAGGGATGGTTAGAGAGGACTGAGAGAGTCCTGGACCAGATGGATTGTGATGCAGAGGAGAGGTTCGACTATGCAGTGTCCTTGCTTCAGGGTCCAGCTTACCGTTAGTGGAGGACTGTTCCGGGCAGTTCCACTAGGCCCTGCTTATTGCCTTGGGATGATTTCCTGCGGGCATTCAGAGATAATTTCATGCCCAAGGTTTACTTAGAGATGAAGATGCAGGAATTTCTTGAGCTGAGATAGGGGCAGATGTCAGTGGTTGATTATGAGGTGCAGTTCAATGAGTTAGTGGGTTATGCCTCTTCTTTGATTACTTCAGAGTCTGACAGATGCCGTAGATTTGAGGGCGGACTCAATTTTGAGATCCGTACCTGGTTAGCCCGAGCGGATACGGGTTCCTTCGTTTAGCTGAGAAGCATTCTTTGTGAGGATAGAGCGATTCTTTGAGACAGTAGAAATGAGTCTGGTCAGGGCCTCAGTGGTAAGAGACCGAGTGGCAGTTAGGATAGCGAGAGCCGAGGATTGAGTAATCGTCAGGCTAGGACTTTCAGGTCGTCTGGCGGAGGTAGATAGTCCAGATTTGGGCAGAAAGGCAGATTTGCTCAGGCTAGTGGT
Organism: Erythroxylum novogranatense; assembly: GCA_029891385.1. NCBI lineage: Eukaryota > Viridiplantae > Streptophyta > Magnoliopsida > Malpighiales > Erythroxylaceae > Erythroxylum > Erythroxylum novogranatense. The sequence goes on along the minus strand of CM057234.1, from coordinate 26,534,137 downwards.
GGCCGTAGCGGTGCTAGAGGTTCGGGCCAGAGTATCCCGCTGTGTGAGTATTGTGAGAGGAGGCACAGTGGGGAGTGTTGGAGGTTTACCGGAGCATGTCTTAAGTGTGGTTCGATGGACCACCACCCAAGAGTGTCCTTTATCAGGAGGCCCAAATTACATGACCGTAGTAGATCGAGCAATCTACCACAGTCAAAGCAGAGCCGTGGAGGTGGATCTGGTTTAAGGGGCCAAGGTAGAGGCCGAGTCCGAGCTGAGGGATCTGTAGTGAGGACTGAGGGGCAGAGCAGCCGTCAGCAGTCCCAGGCCAGAGTCTATGCTATGACTCAGCAGGAGGCTCAGGATTCTCCAGATGTTGTTGCGGGTATGCTTCTAATTTCTGGTTTTGAAACATATGCATTGATGGATCCTGGATCCACTCATTCATTTATTGCACCGCATGTGGCATATAGACTGCATTGTGATAGAGAGAGATTGCAGCGTGGGTTAGAGGTGAGTACACCTCTAGGTAGTACGACAGTTTTGGGAGAGGTCTGCAAGAGATGTCCGATAGTGATTGAAAGGCGAGTTAAGTCACGCACCTTATAGTTACGCTCTTTGAGAGATAGATGTAATTTTGGGGATGGACTGGCTTACTGCGCATAGGGCTGTGATGGATTGTTATACCAAGGAGGTTGTGTTGGAATCTCCTGGTCAGCCTAGAGCTGTTTTTCGAGGTATTAGTCAGGCAGTGCCAACTTTGATGATCTCGTTTGTGAGTGCCCTGAGGTTGATGCAGGGAGGTTGTGAGGCCTATTTGGTGCATGTGATTGATTCCAGGGTTGAGCAGAGGTTGCAGGATGTTCCCGTGATTAGGAAATTTCCAGATGTGTTCCCCGATGAGTTACCGGGTTTGTCGTCGGATCGGGAGACAGAGTTTTCGATAGACCTCGTTCCAGGTACCGCTCCTATATCGATACCTCCGTATAGGATGGCACCGGTGGAACTGAGAGAGCTTAAGGCTCAGTTGCAGGAGCTGTTGGATAAGGGGTTCATTAGACCCGATGTTTACACTGGGAGCTCCAGTGTTGTTTGTGAAGAAGAAGGATGGGACTTTGAGGCTGTGCATCGATTATAGGCAGCTAAATCGGGTCACTATCAAGAACAAGTACCCACTGCCTAGGATCGATGATCTATTTGATCGATTCAGAGGAGCTCAAGTGTTTACCAAGTTGGATTTGAGATCCGGGTATTATCGATTGAGGATAGCGGAGGCCGATGTGCCTAAGAGTGCTTTCAGGAGCAGGTATGGGCATTTCAAGTTCTTAGTGATGCCGTTTGGGTTGACCAATGCCCCGGCAGCCTTCATGGCCTTGATGAATAAGGTCTTTCAGCCCTACCTTGATCAGTTTGTGATAGTCTTTATTGATGATATTCTAGTGTATTCGAGGAGTAGACAGGATCATGCGGAGCATCTGAGGATTGTGCTACAGATTATGAGAGAGAGGCAGTTGTATACCAAAATGTGAATTTTGGCTTGATGAGGTGGTGTTCTTAGGCCACATAGTGTCTGGTGAGGGTATCCGGGTAGATCCTCACAAGATTGAGGCAGTGAGGAGTTGGGAGATTCCGAGGAATGTGTCAGAGTTGAGGAGTTTCCTCGGTTTAGCAGGATATTACCGGAGGTTTGTCGAAGGGTTTTCAGTGATCTCCGCCCCTTTGACAAAACTTCTGAGGAAGAATGTGGTTTTCAGATGGACTGATGAGTGCCAGAGGAGCTTTGAGGATCTTAAGCATCGTTTGACTACGGCGCCAGTGTTGGCCTTGCCGTCAGGGTCCGGAGGATTTGAGGTTTTCAGTGATGCTTCGCAGCAGGGTTTAGGTTGTGTTTTGATGCAGCATGGAAGAGTTATAGCGTATGCCTCGAGACAGTTGAGGCCTCATGAGAGGAATTATCCAGTGCATGATTTAGAGTTGGCCACAGTAGTGTTTGCCCTGAAGATCTGGAGGCATTATTTGTATGGTGAGACATTCCAGATCTTCACGGATCATAAGAGTCTGAGATATCGGTTGAGTCAGCGAGAGTTGAATCTGAGGCAGAGGAGATGGATTGAGCTGTTGAAGGATTATGACTGCACGATTGAGTATCATCTAGGGAAGGTCAATGTGGTGGCTGATGCGTTGAGTAGGAGATCTCATGTCAGTGCAGCTCAGATTCAGATTGAGAGATTGCCTAGTCTGATTCAGTTGAGAGCGCTTAATATGAAGATGGATTTGGCTTAGGATGGAGCCTTGATCGCTACGTTGAGGCTGAGACCGATGTTGCAGGATTGGATCAGGAGAGTTCAGGATCGAGATCTAGTGTTAGTGAGACTGATGGATAGAGTCAGATCAGGATTGATTGCTGATTTTGAGTTGAGAGATGGGACTCTTTGGATGGGTCAGAGGTTGTGTGTGCCTGACGTGGATGATCTGAGACGAGAGATGTTAGAGGAAGCGCATGTGGCCGCTTATGCGATGCATCTGGGTGATACCAAGATGTATAATACCCTTACGTTGCAGTTCTGGTGGCCGGGTATGAAGAGGCAAGTGGCAGAGTTCGTTTCTCAGTGTTTGACGTGCCAGCAGGTTAAGGCTGAGCACCAGGCTCCAGTTGGGAGATTGCATTCGTTACCCATTCCGGAGTGGAAATGGGAACGGATTACTATAGATTTTATTATGGGGTTACCGAGGATGCCGAGACAGCATGATGCGATCTGGGTCATAGTGGACCGGTTGACCAAATCGGCTCACTTCTTGCCAGTGCGAGAGAATAATACTCTCGATCAGTTGGCCCAGAAGTATGTGGCAGAGATTGTGTGACTGCATGGGGTTCCAGTATCAATTGTGTCAGATAGGGATTCCAGATTTACTTCGAAGTTCTGGAGGAGCCTGCAGTCAGCTTTAGGTTCAAGGCTGAACTTTAGTACAACGTTTCATCCTCAGACAGATGGGCAGAGTGAGAGGACGATCAAGACTGCTGAGGATATGCCGAGAGCTTAGGTATTAGAGTTCGAGTCGCTGATCGATGATTGGCTCTGGTTGAGTTTGCGTACAATAATCAGTACCAGAGTAGTATTTGTTGGGACCCGATCTGGGAACCGGATCCCAACCGTAAAACGAAGCACAGAAAACGGAATGCGGAAATAAAGTACAAAGCGGAGGCGAAAATAGCGGAGTGAATCGAATAAGTACGAATCAAAAGCGCTTGCAAAACAAAGTACGAAGACCAAAATACGGACGCAAAATACAAATCGGATTTATCAATCGAAATACGAAACAAATACGGATCGAATACGAATTAAAAACGGATACGAAACAGATTGAACCAAAGCAAACAAATCTGACATCCGACAACAATAAAGAACACAGAAACACATTCGCGTTGGAAAACCTAGACTATCCGAATCCGGTATAAAAATTTTTTTCTTTCTTATTCCTTGTCTTTTCTTTCTTAATCACTTTATTTCATTACATACAAAATCATCATATGCTTGGATACTCATACAAATCCCAAATCGCACTCAAATCATAATAAACTTCTTAACATTAATACCAATCTCATAAATCCATCTATCATACATCTAAATTTTATTTTTCTTCTTTTCCAATTTATTTTCTAACGAAAATTCGGCAGCATAACGGCTGCATTTATCCTATCCCAAAAATTCCTGCAAAGCCAAAATGCACTTCTAATATCAAAAAATCCAAAATCATCGGACTCTCCCGTCCGGAATCCAAACACCAGCAAAACACAAATCTATTACCTAACACCTCCACAATTCTCAATTCAGATTAAAACATCCTTATTCAAATTCCTCATTCAATCCAAACGCATCTAATCATATCTATATATAGTCACAAGTCACATTCCATAATCACACAAATTCTTATATCTCCAACCCATATACAAGTTCAGAAATCACTTACAATCCCATAACTCATTTCCATACACAAATTCATATACATATCCATACTAAAATTCAAGTTACTCAAAATCTAACTTATACAGATTACAAAACATATAAATATCGAATCGACGTTTGACCATCTTTCATCCAATCTCCCGTCAATACCGGAGATGGGGATGAAAGGGGGTGAGCTCTAAGCTCGTGGGTAACATATTTATAAACTGAATAATAAGCAGAAATCAATTTTCATAAACTTTTTGCCAAAAGGCTTAGTTCTCAAACCCTTTTCAATTTTCCAAACTTTTCATATCAAATTTCTATAATTTCATGGTTGAAAACCCTTTTTCTCATTTTTCAAAAGTTCTCATAAACATGAATGCAATCACATCAGAGAAATTTCACGCGCATAGACAAAATAAAAAAATCACATAACATAACAAAATAGTTTGGTTTCGGTCTAACGGATTTATCGCATATCTCAAGATAGCGGCATATGCGGCCAAGTGAATGAGGGGAGTCCGAATCGAAACTCCTAAGCCACTCATGGGCAGCCGAGAAGGCTATCGAGGAGACAAAGGTAATCGACTCTACGGAGGGGACCTGACCAAACCCATACAATCATGCGTAAAACAAGCAGATTGCCCGAAGGCACTTTTCGAAATTTCACATTTTCTTTAAATTTTTCATATCATATAATCATAATGTGTCATAAATGACACCAACATATATCCACATGAATTCATATAGCAAATCGAATGCAATTCACTTAAATCACATATTCATCAAATTCATCACAATATATGCACTAATTCTTTAAATCATTTCAATCATAAATCCAATAATTTGAAAACCATGAATTTCATAATTCTTGCATTTTCTAAAACTCATTTTAACCCTTTGAAATCATAATATCAAACATTTACAACCTTTTTCAACCCATTTTATCAACGATAATTTATCAAAATCAAAGTTTGCTTTCTTAAATTTTCAAAATCACATTCTTAGCTTACAATTCAATAAATAAATATACTACCCACCTCATATCCATGCTAACAACTTGCTTTGTGCCTCAATTGCTCCAAAGCCTCCTTCTTTCTTCCAATTTAACATTCCCTAAAGCAATTTCATCAAAATTCAATCTCATAAATAACTTAATCCTTCAATTTGATGCATAAGTCATCAATTCATACTAATTCCAAGATATGTACTTCATTAATTTCTAAAATCCTTCAAAATCCCCAAATTCCAAAATGCACCTAAACCAATCCACTCAAATTCAATATCATAATTAACTTAATTTCTCAAATTGAGCTTAGAAAATATCAATTCCTCACATATTCAAGCTATTTCAATCTCCAATTTTGAAAATCCCCAATTTTCAAAATTGGCCTAAACCAATTTACACAAATTCCATATCATAAATCATAATTTCTTCACAATTGATTTCATATTTCATCAATTCATACTAGTATTGATGATTCTACACCATTAATTCACAAAATCTCCAAATTTCTAATTTGGCCTAAACCCCCAATTTACAATTTTTCAAATTAAACTTCACCTAAAGCATAAACATCAAAATTAACTTAGGATATCTCAAATTCATCATTAATCCAAGCTATCTAAAGCATCAATTTCAAAAATCCCCAATTTTCAAAATTGGGCAAAATCCCCAATTCAAAATTTTCCAAAATTAAACACAATCATAGCCTAATCTCTTCAATTAATCATAGATAAACTAAATCCATAACCATTCCAAGCCATCTAACACCAAAAACTCATAAAAAAATTCAAAACTCAACTTTCTCTCACTTACCATTTTTCTCCACCATTTTTGAATTTACAGAGCTCCAAGACAAGCTTCCTTCTTCTTCCATGTCTTCACCTTGCAAACCCACGAAATCTAGCTTAAAAACCCCAAACTTTACATACCTTTCATCATCTTCCTCCATAACCGATTGCTTCTTTCTCTTCTTCTTCATTTCTTCTTATCCCTTCTTCTTATTTTCGTGACTTCTGCTGGTTTGGAGTGAAAAAACGACAGCCCTCTTGTGTGTCATGCCATGTCATTAAAAATGAGGGGTAAAAGACCAAAATGCCCCTCACTTATTTGCCTATTTCCAAAATTACCCTGCAGGAACTTGAAAAACTGACTACTTGTGTCCTATTTTCAAGCATCTAAACGAAATAATTTGGACAAACTTTCTTCTTGAAAATTGTTTCTATAGATCTTACGAATCTAACGCCACTGACCGCGCTCAATTCGGATCAGAAACGAAAAAGTTATAGCTGAAATACTATCGGACCTTCACAAAATCCGAGACTGAACATTAACATAACTTCAGTCCAGAAATTAACAATCTTAGGGATGAAATTAAATTTCGATCCCTTCACAAGAGTTGTAGCCCTATATCTTAACTTTATTTTCCCTCAAGAATCAACTCAATCGGAGTTGTACAGCTCCCGAATTTCGCAAAATACTGAACCATGTTCAGAAAATTATCCAACTTATAACCTATAACCAAATCTCCTACTTTGGTTCAATCAATCTCTTTCCATTTAATCTCCTAAAAATCATAATTCTTCAAGAAAATGAAATTAATCGTCTTAGGAATCCAATGCTTCAAGAATCAAATCAATCGGATGTCGGACGAAGGAATTATAAGCAAAAGATTACGAAAGGGATCGGATAAAGAAACGAAGTAACGGAACTTCAAAACCAAACTTTTCAAAAATCATATCTCTCGATCCCGAACTCATAATTTGACAAATTTGGTGTCAATAAAAAGATCAAAGGAAGCTCTACAACTTCCCTGAAGTACTCAAAATCAAATTAGGTCTCGAAAAAGGTCAAAACCTCAATCAAAGATTCTGTCCAAAACAGCTTTTCCTAAACGACTTCCAATTTTTAATCGCTCATAACTCCTAGCCTTGATATCGAAAAATTGCAAACTTTATATCAATAGAAAGATAAAAACATCATCTAAAACTTTCATGAAGATCACTTACTCTAATTCAAACTAAATCCATACGACGAGTAGCCTCAAAACATAGAACACACAAATCTATACTTAATAGCATTTTCAAAACCAAGCATATCTTCAGAAATTCATATCTTTCAATCCCGACATCGAAAAATAGCAAACTTTATGTCCACAAAAAGCTCTCGACAGGGGCTACAATTTTTATGTTGATCATTTTCTCAAATTTTGCCTAAATCAAAAAGTCAATTTTTTTCTCAAAAAGTCAAACGTCAAGCGAACTTTGACTGATCATAACTCTCACTCCTGATATCGAAAAATATCAAACTTTATGGCTACAGAAAGTTCTTGACATAAACTACAAATTTTCAGAAGATCATTTTCTCAAATTCTCACAAAATCAAAAAGTCAACTCCCAAGTCAAACAATTTTTCACTATTCATCCCCAAAGTCAAACTTTCTAAATTCTTTAAATTTTCACACTTTTTCTTTTTAATTCTTGCTATTTAACTTCATTTCAATCAACTCATCCACTTGAACTTTTATAAACCATACCAATCTCCACAATTATCAAATACATCAACATCCAATAATGCTTTCCTCATAAGTTTCCTTAAAGCATACATACAACATATATATATATATAACACTTATTTTATATCATTTCTTATTTCTAAATTCCACTTAAAAATCAGGGTCCAACAGTATTGGGATGGCACCGTATGAGGTCTTGTATGGGAGACCGTGTAGATCACCTCTTTACTGGGATGAAGAGGGTGTGAGGATGCTTGAGGGTCCCGAGCTGATCCAGGATACTGTGGATAAAGTGAGATTGATTCAGAGTCGCATTAAGGCGGCTCAGATGCATGTAAGAGTTATGTGGATCAGCATCGTGAGAGATGGAGTCTGATGTAAGCGACAGTGTTCCTCCGAGCGTCACCTTAGAGAGGAGTGCTGAGATTTGGCCATAGGGGCAAGTTGAGTCCCCGGTATATCGGTCCGTATGAGATTACTGAGAGGATTGGACCGTTGGCCTATAGATTGGCTTTGCCTAGTGAGATGTCCCAGTTGCACGATGTGTTTCATGTGAGTATGCTCCGGAGATACCGCTCAGACCCGACTCATGTGATTCCGGCTCAAGAGATTGAGATAGCGAGTGATTTGAGTTATGTTGAGGAGCCGGTGCAGATTATTGGATCATGGGTCAAGCAATTGAGGAGCAGGTGATTCCATTGGTGAACGCCCCATGGAAGAACCACTCATCGAGGAAGCGACTTGGGAGACCGAGGAGCACACGAGGAGGCAAGACTTCATCTGCTCGACCGGCCGGTATGAAATTTCGTGACTAAATTTTTATTTAGGAGGGAGAATTGTAATATCCGCTACCGATGTGATGGGCATATCGGTAATTTAGATGGATTGAGCGGTGAGTGTATTCATAATTGAATTGCGCGTATATTTTGCCTCTGCATCAGTGATAAATGAGTTAATTGCACATGCATATATAGTGACATGCATTCATGATTGGTCCAGCATTTAAATTGTGAATTTGAGATAATTGAGTTAGACATGATTTATTGAGAATTAAGCGATAATTTGAATTGAATGATTGAATTAGTTGAATTGTGATTTGATTGAGAGTTTAACAATAATTGGATTGTATAGTTGAGTTAGAGTGAAAATGGAATTGTGGGAGCTGGAAATTGAGAATTGAGTTTGGGATCGAGTGTTTTATATTTTTGATGATTTATAGAAAAATTTTCGGAATTTTTAGAGTTTTGTGTTCGGACCGGGAAAATGGCCTGGAGACTGACCTTAGAGTTCCGGTTCCGAAAGTGAGTGGCTAATGACTTGAAAATTTAGAGTTATGAGTTTAAGAATTATTGTGATGAGCCATTGAAATTAGATATTGAAATTAAGTGAATTTGAGGACTTGTAGATTTTGGGTCTCGGTTGAAATCAACCTTTTTTTTTAACATTCTTAGTTCAAATCCTCTTTGTTTTAACTTTGTAAAACCTAAGACAATTTCTTCTTCCTCCCGTCGACGATCTCACTTTTCCTCCTTGGATATTTTGTGGTTTGTTCCTTATTGAGAAAGCCTTGTTTGTGATTGAGAGTTGATGATGTTTTCGTTTGGGTTGAGAGTGAAATCAGTGGGCATTTGAGCTTGGAGGATCTCGAACGTTTACGATTTTTTAGGGCTTCGATCGAATCTGTGCTTTGGTAAGTTTTTTTGTTTTAATGTTGTATTTATGGTTATTTATGGCATTTATGGTATTAAATGAGTGAGATAGGGTAGTTGAATGTGGTTAATGGAGGATTAATGGAGTAAAAATGGTGAGAATCGATCGAAGAAGACGAAGTTGGGCCGCACGTCGCGACGTCTGAGAAAGCGCACACCGCGGCGAGAAAAAGTGTGCTCGCCGCGGCGAGCAGCAGGAGACGTCGCGGCGAGTGGATGGATTTCACGCCGCGTCGAGTCGTTGGTAGACGTCGTGGCGAGGCGTGAGAGAGGAGTGTTCGCCGTGGCGAACGTTCCCACGCCGCGGCGAGCGTCCCTTGTGCGCTGCGGCGATAGACAGTAAGCCGCGACGAGGGATAGAAATTTGAGAAAAATTAAAGTGTTTTTTTAGGGTATATCTTTTAGTGTAGACCTCCAATTGAGGTGATCCTTATTTCGTTATGATCTAGAGAAAGAGGTCTACAATTGTGATAGAGACTGAGAGTTTGAATTTTATCAACGGGATTTTAATTATCGAAAGTGAATCAAATTTAGTTTCTAGAGTAACCTAAGGGTTATGTGTTGACTAATTTGAGTTTAAATTGGAGGATTATGAAATTGAGGGATATTATGGACCTAGTGAATAATGAATTTTGGTTGTGAAGTGAGAGATAGCAGATTTGGATTAGAGCGCTGGAAAATCATGAACATGCATCATATAGCTTTGAATTTGAGACATGTGCATTAGTGAATTCATCTGATTGAACATCTAGTGATGAGAACTCATTTGAATTGTTATAGAGGCACCGTTGGATCGACTGTCCACGGATATCGCTGGGACTTCCAGGCAGTAGCTCGGAAGTTACAGGTGAGTAACCTAGTTGGTTCCTCAATCTTTGTGTGATAAAATGTGCTGTGAATGTGTGAATTAATTGCTAATGTGAGTGATATAAATGTGAAATAAATGTGCTGCAATTATGAGTAAGTGTTCTGATCGTGACAAGCGAGTGAAGTGATATTTATATATAAACATATGTGCTAGTGACTGTGTAAGTGTTAGTGCATGCTAGGCATGATTATAAATGGTAACTAAGCAGTTGTGACTGAAGCATCTAGTGAGCAGAGCTCTAAGCTCGATATCAGTGAATGGGCCTAGGGCCAAAAAGGGAATAGTGCATACCCAGAGGGCTCTCCTACTTGCCGAAAATGTGATTAATGTGAAAAGTGTCTGGATCGGGACAGTGTTAACGCTCAGTCACAACAATGTCATAAAATGAGAATTTGCATTCATTATGCATCTGACTGTGTAGTGAAATTGAGAATGCGTGTGATATATGATAATTGTGAAGTAATATGTCTGAGCTATGGCATAGTATAAATGTGCAAAGTGTTTATAGTGTTCTAAAATGCGTAAATTGTCTTGTAGCTTTCCAATTGTGTTAATGTGTAACTATGCGATATATATATATATGTGTATATGCATGAGTTGGGTGAACCATCGATGATGGTTTCTCACTGAGTTCGCAAACTCACCCAACATTGTAATATATTTTTTTCAGGTCAGCGTCAGTAGGACTCTAGCTCCCGTGATAGATTTTCCTGCCGTGCGAGGGCGTGATCAAGTGAAGCGATGGATCACAGGTCGGTCAACTGGGTCGATTTTTGGGGATGATCTTAGTATAGACGTTTGTATCAGTTTCCCTTTTTGGACCATTGTATTTAGACTTTAGGAGACTGATAGACTTGTCTATATTTTGGATTGATTTTATGAGATGAAAGATTATTATTGTGGTTTTAAATTTTAGTGATTTGCATATTGCGGTTTTATTTTATTGATGCCATGCGAGTGATAGTGATCGTTTGCGATCGTAGTACTTCCTTGCTGTGGGATATGCGTCGAAACGACCCACGGGTGTCCCGGTGTGTACCCTACGGTAAGGGAGCGCTACAACTTGCTTTCTTGATTTATAAGTGTAAACAATGCCACATACCATAGTATTGAAATCAATTGTAGGTGATTAATTCAATTGATTAATACTTTAGGGATGTTGTGTAAAGTTTAAATGTTTTGTTAACTTAGGGGACATGAAGGATACTAACTATGAAATTACTTTTTTTAAATTAACAGTTTTGTAGAAATCAGTAATGTTAATAGATCTTGGATGTATAGACGATTACACCTGATGGTTTCATTAATCTTGAGTTTGTTGAGGGACTTGAAGCTTTTATTCATTATGCATATTCTTAAGCATTTAAGGATGACCTAAAGATCAAATGTTCATGTAAAAAGTGCAAACCTATTCATTTCCTTCCTATTGATGAAATGAATGGCCATTTATTAAAAAAGGGGTTTGTTCCAAATTATTTTGAGTGGACATGATATGGAAAGCCATTGATTTGTAGCACCTCAAAGGATAATGAAGTAAACTCGTCAGTAAATGTGGATGAGTTTGAAGGGGGATTGGATTTAGAACAAATAATATGGGTGCAACTGAAAATCCTTACATGAAAATGGTTTATAATGCAATAAATTATTCCTTTTAAGAAATTATAGAAAATCTTGAAGAAGAACCAAACCCATATGCAATATAATTTTTTTACTTACTACACTCAGTTGACCAAGAATTATAGTCAAATTATGAGACAATGACTCAATTTTCTTTAGTTGCTCGAATATTGAACATAAAGTCTAATGGGTATATTTCTTATCATAGTTTTGGTAAAATTCTTAGATAGTATAATGAACAATTGCCTCCTGCTCATACATTGATTATTAGTTTTTACTATGAAGATACTTATTAGGGTCTTAGTTTACCTGTTAAAAAAATTGAGTATTGCAAATTGGGATGCATATTATATTGGGGAGATGATGTGAAATTATAAGAGTGCAAATTTTATGTTCAATCTAGGATCAAGCCTAGAAGCTATTCTATGAAACAGAAATCAGTAACCTAAAAGCAGATGTATTATTTCCTGCTAACTTTGAGAATGTAATACCCGGTATCTAGTTTACCCGGTACACCGAAATAAATTGGTATTTGAGACTGATGTCATTAAAACCAAGACAGTGAATAATAATTTTTACTGACATCAAATTAATGATGTATGACATTTTTTCGGTGGTCACAGGAAATTATACGAGCAGATGATTAAAAACCAATACAAGGATGTCATTTTTGTAAATAAGTGGACATGAGGAGTATATAAGAAGAGGAGTATATAAGAAGCTAAGTTGGAGAATAAGACAAAAGAATTTTTCTTTTTCCTCTCCTACACTCATGAAACCTCCATGGAAGCTCCCTCCAAGCTTTTTCAATCCTTGTAACAAGGTTTGGAAGGTGAACCAAGGCATTTGGGTAGCATAAAAAGGTAAGCCTCCATTCCAATGCTTAGATCTATGGATTAAAGCTTAGTTTTTCTGTTCTTTTGTGAAACCCATTTGATGGAATGTATGGTTTTGATGTTTTGGATGATGGGTTTATATTCTTTCATGTCTAATGACTCTTTAACACGAAGAAATTTCGTTTTTATGGTGATTTGGGGGGTTAAATCAAAACCTAGGGTTTTGCAAGTTAAACTGTCATGGAGACAGATTCGTGGCTCTCTTTGTACATTTATTTTGAGATGTTTAACGTGTGAATCTGGAGACGCGTAAAAATAGAAGTTGTAGATCCAGATTTCTATTGTCTCCTTGATTTTTTGCACGATTTTAGGTTGAGCCAAACTAAGGTAAGAGGCCCCGAATTGACACTGGTTCAGAATACCAGCAGGATTGAAACGAGAACTGAAAGTTAATTGTTTGAAGACCATAGAGTTAGAATTGGATGATGAGTTCTTCTTACAAAATGCTCAAAACTGTGTCATCTAAGTGTTGTATAAAGGAAAGTTTAATTAGATGAGTATTATTTTAGATATGGATGAATAAGTAAAGGGTGTTGTTAACATTAGTGACACAGAAAATAACAGAAACAGAACAGGCTTGTAAAAGTCACAATAAATCCAATTTACATCATTTTTTAGCCGTCTTTAGATATGTGATAGCCATGTGTGTCCATTGGAAATGAAGTTTTGAATCACCTTAATTGGATTAGAAATGAATGAGTTATAAAGTTTTGAGACAGGAAGGGTCCAACTCATGGCTGATTGTTAAGGCTAATTCTAAATGGGGGATTTAGATTCCCTTAATGACCGACTTAGAATGTGGTCATAAAAGAAGAAATGTGAATTTATGTGTTAAATAGAGTTCTGGAAAGTTTGAAAAACATTGGACCTATGTATAAGAAGTTATGCCTTCGTGAATGAGACCTATGATGTTGGTTTAAGAGTAAAATAGAATTTGTAATGTTATGTGTTAAGAAATGAGGTTTATGTGAGAATGTCTAATGTGGGTATATGTATTTGTTATGCATGTTACCCCATAGCTTGTGAAAGTAGACAAGGAATAGAACTAGAAGTCGTACCTAATACCTCTCAATTTTAAGAAAATTAGAAAAGAGATCAGAACCATTGTGATAGTTGAGGTGAGCATAATCATGCTACTATACTTGTGTAGTAATCCTTTTTTTATCTTGCGACTTGTTGAATTGTTCTCAAATCCATATGACTTATTTGACATATGACTCCATGTAGTTGAGCCTAGTATGTTGTGTGCCAGATTGACCAGATGATTTCAGATTCTTTGCATCTTCTGTTTCCCTTATTGTGTTGAACCTATTGAATTGTGATTCTTTGATGAATCACGTTTTTTTGTTAGCCATGATTGATGAGTTCACAGAATACCCAGATGATAGGGTAAATTATCAGACTATGTGCACATAGATAACCCGCCGGTGATGGGTTAGATCTGGGTCCTACCTGGAGAGGGCAAGCCTCTAGGGACAAGGTTAGGCCAACCTTGTCTAGAATTAGAAAAAGGGGAGATATGTCGTAGTAGCATGCCTCTTTCTCTTCCTAAGAAATTCAAAATTTAGAAAGAATCAAAACTCAGAAATGAGAAAGCTCAGAATTAGGAATCTTATAGAAACCAGAACTCAGAAAGAAACCAGAATTTAGAAAGAACCCAGAAAAGAATTCAGAACCCAGATTCATGTTTTATTTGAACAATTCATATTGAGCTTTATTATTGATACTCAAGTGATTGTCGCATTTGATATTACTACCTGTTCATTATTTGATCATGTATTGATGCTCAGAATGCCTCAGACCATTCTTGTGAAGCTAGCCTTCTGTTACCTAGCCTCACAAGCATGGTAGTATGTTTATATCTCACTGAGTCGTGTTGAAGACTCAACTCTCACTATCACCATTTCAGGGGATTAGCATATCAGACAAGAGAGAAAATCCAAACCTTTTGAGACTCGCTTGGATAAGCAGACAAGTAATGTTTTTGGCATGATGTAAATTTTCGTTACTTCTAGATGCTCCATGGATTGTCATAATCCTATGTATATAGAACATGTATGGATATGCTATGTTATTGAGAATGATGTCGGTGGATGATATGAGATGATCATAGATTGGTTGATTATAAGTAGATAATGTATGTGAGAATTGCAGATTGGGATCCTTACTTCTGACAACCTATTAAGCAGTTATAAGGATTAATCAGATAAATGAATAGGTCATGCCGAATTTTTAGTATAATATTGTTGGACCCCGCTGGTGGAGCCCAACATCGGACATGAGAGCGTGGCGTGAAACATGCTAATGATACATTTAAGAGAAAGGCCCGCGGAAGACTTATGGGCCTGCTGGAAAACAAACTTGAAACCTGCTTTCATGTGATTTAAATAAACAAAGTGAAACATGTAAATTAAACAATTGAGGAAGGAGACCATCATAAGTTCAATGGATCCATCATGAACAAACTCAAAGCTTACTTTCATGCTTTAAAACAAACATATCCATAAGTTATTCTCCGAAAGATGAGTTTCATAAAGCTTTAAGAATATCTCAAACCAAATTACCACTTTGAGTTCAAGAGCCGAAAATACAGAATACTTTTGAAACCATAATACTTGAAATGAAACTACAGCTTAAAAATAAACATGACAAAATGGAGTGCCGCCGTAACTCGTGACTCACTTAGTCTCTTTCTTGTCACCTGAATGGGGGAGATGAGAGGGGGTGAGCTATAAAGCTCGTGGGAACATATTCATAATAAAGCAATAAGAAAAAGTATTCAAAAATAACTCATTGCCGTGGTACTTGTTAAAATCATAACAATTGGGCATGTACGAGTCATTGTCTTGAAAAATGCTTGATTTTTGAACAATTCGTGATGCATGGAACATAACAGCAAAACATAAACACATAACATAACATAATGGTTTGGGTTGTCCCTGGTTCATGATGTACTACACATGCCATCGAAATGTTGATGTGTAGACGTAGTTTCGTGAGGGAATCCTTGTGAGAAACCCTGTGCCACTAGCGGGCAGGCGGGAAAAGCCTTTTTGTGAGTTAATGTGCACTTGATTATTCGTGAGGGACACCGCAAACCCACATAAATATGCATGATTCATGTTCTTGTAAACTTGTTTGCCAAACTGGCACTTGCTTGTAAACTTGCTTGTAATCTTTCTTGTCATATATTCGTAAAACATGATTTCATGTACATGTATTCTTGAAAGGAGAAAAACCCCTTTTGGAAACCTTTTCATAATTCATGAATAATTCATGAATGCAAATCATATCACAACCTATAATCATTCATAATAGTATGTAATGCAATCGTGGATGATGCACTTTAAATGCATTAAATCTTTCTTGGTTTGAACAAACAATGAGTGACTTATTTACTATATTATAAACATGAGCCCACCTGATTTCCTTGCTTGTTCTTGCCTAGGAATGAGTTTCCTCTTGAGCCTCTTGTTCCTCTTACCTCTCTTGATCTCCTAAAATAAGAACCAAAATCCCATTTAATAATTCATGCTGAAACAATATTTCTACTCTTAACTTCCATAAAAAATTTCATATCCTTAGAAACTGATTCAGAACTTCATCACTTCACAAAACTTGTAGATCTATGACTCTAGTTTACAACACCTCAAAAATCACCTCAAAAAGACTTCTGTAGCAAAAGATATGCTCCAATTACTAAAAACATCTTTGCTGGAAAAACTGGCTTCGCCGCGACGAGCGGCCTGGCACGTCGCGGCGTGTGACCCTTTCGCACATCGCGGTGTGCGGCTCGGCACGTCGCGGCCTGCGGCCTACTGTATGTCATGACGTGTGGCCTCACGCACGTCGCGACGTGCGGACGGGAGGGTCGACTCCTGAACGCAGATTTCAACATTTTCAACCTTGAAACCTTCCCTTTCTCAACTACAACACATCTAACCCTTGAATCAAGTTCTATACTTCCTTTCTAAACTCATTCTAACACAAAATCATCAACAAACACAACAACCCATGCATTTCTACCAAAGTTCTACCACAAACCCTAAACCAACGTTTCTACCTTCAATCCATGCAAAACTAAGCTTTAATCCATCTCAAACAAGGATAAAAGAGTTTAACTTACCTTAAGAATGCTTCAAATCCTTCGAAATCGTCAAACTTGAGCTTCCTTCTTTATCTCTTCTTCTTCCCCTCTCCTACGACTCTCTCCTCTTCTTCTTCTTCTTTTCTTCTTATTTCCCTTTCTTTTCTTTCTTTTCTTTTAACTCCTTAAGCCTACAAGATAGAGAAAGGACTAAAATGCCCCTCTTAGTTAAGCCTAAAACCTCTTACCCTTGAGTGACTTGCCCGTTTTGCCCTCAAACATTTTTACTCTTCCATAACCATTTATTCCATACTAATCTCAAATAAATCCAAATTTTCCATTAATACTTTCAATAAAATCAAACTATGCCATAAATCATACAACTAACACAATCAAATTAATTCATACTTAAAAACATCAAGAAAAACAAATTTGGTGCCCAACATTTCTCTCCCTCTTAAAAGAAATTTCTTCCTCGAAATTTACCTGAATCATCGAAAAGACTTGGATACTTCTCTTTCATAGCGTCCAATGGCTCCCACGTGGCTTCTTCCACTGAATGGTTCCTCTACAGAACCTTAACTAGCTAGACTGTCTTGTTCCTGAGGACCTTTTTCCTTTGTGTCCAAGATCGCTACTAGAATTTCCTCATAACTTAAGTCGTCTCTTAACTGAACCTCTGAAACCTGAATGACATGAGAAGGATCTGATCTGTACCTCCTCAACATGGAAACATGAAAAACATCGTGAATCTGAGACAACTCTGGCGGCAACGCCAACCTGTACGCTAGAGGTCCGATCCTCTCAAGAATCTCATACGGACCTACATATCTTTGACTCAACTTGCCTTTCTTGCCAAACCTCAATACTCCCTTCTAAGGAGACGTCTTGAGAAACACTTTCTCACCAACTTCATACTCCATCTCCTTCCGATGAGCATCAGTGTAACTCTTCATCCTATCCTGGGCTGCCTTAAGCCGCTGCTTAACTAGATTGACTTTATCAACTGTCATCTGAATCAACTCTGGTCCTACCAGTTTCCTCTCTCCTTCTTCATCCCAACATATAGGAGTTCTACACCTCCTTCCGTACAATGCCTCATATGGAGCCATCTGAATGCTCGAGTGATACGAATTGTTATAAGCAAATTCGACCAATGGTAAATGCTCATCCCAAGCTCCCTTGAAATCCAACACACATGCTCTGAGCATTCCCTCAAGTGTCCGAATGGTCCTCTCAGATTGACCATCCGTCTGAGGTGAAATGCCGTACTAAAATGCAGCTTAGTACCTAAAGCTTCCTGTAAGCTTCCCCAGAATCTCGAAGTAAACCGAGGATCCCTGTCAGAGACTATAGAATCTGGAATTCCATGCAATCTCACTACCTCATCAATGTACTTCCTGGCTAGCACATGCAACGAATCAGTCTGCTTGATTGCCAGAAAATGGGCTGACTTCATCAACCGATCCACAATAACCCAAATGGCATCATGCTTCCTACTGGTCTTAGGCAAACCCATCAGAAAATCCATGGTTACTCTCTGCCACTTCCACTCAGGAATGGACAATGGCCTCAACTTGCTCAAGGCGCTGGTGTTCAAATTTCTTAACTTGGCGACACACGAGACACTTCTCGACATACTCGCTACATCCTCTTCATGCCTTTCCACCAGAAATGCTCTCTCAAATCTCTGTACATCCTGGTACTACCTGGGTGTATGGCATAAGGCGCATTGTGTGCCTCATCCAAAATCTCATCCTTAAGCTCCTTGCTATCTGGAATACAAAGTCATCCCCCATCGTCATGAGTCCATCCTCTCTCTACTACTTGAAATCTTACCATTCTGAATCTCCTCTCGAAGCTTGCTCAGACCTGCATCCTGTGCCTGCAACTCCTTAACCTTTTCCTTGAGAATCGGCCTTACTCTGAAATTAGCTAGGAGGCAATTTGGTTCCTCCTGCTTCAAGCTTATCTTAAGCTTGGCCATCTCTTCCAATAAAGGAAGATAAACTGTCTGCATGTGAGCAATGGAAGACTTCCTGCTCAAAGCATCAGCCACTACATTCGCTTTGCCTGGATGGTACTCAATCAACAAATCATAGTCCTTGAGCAACTCAATCCACCTTCTCTGTCTCAAATTCTGTTCCTTCTGACTCAATAAGTACTTGAGACTCTTGTGATCAGTAAAGATCCTGGTCTGAACTCTATATAGATAATGCCTCCAAATCTTCAAGGCAAAGATCACTGCTGCCAACTCCAAGTCATGAGTCGGGTAATTCAACTCATACTGCTTCAGTTGTCTTGAAGCATAAGCTATCACCCTGTCTCCTTGCATCAACACACAACCTAGACCCTTCCTTGAGGCATCACTGTACACTGTATAGTCCTCATTACCAGAAGGCAAAATCAGCACTGGAGTACTTGTCAGTCTGAGCTTGAGCTCCTCAAAGCTCTTCTGGCCCTCATCGGTCCAGATAAACTTCTGATTCTTCCTCAATAGCTTGGTCATCGGAGCAGCTATCATGGAGAATCCTTCTACAAACCTCCTCAGAGTAACCCGCTGCACCTGTAAAACTCCTTACCTTTGTCGCTGTCTTGGGTGCATGCCAATTGACCACTGCTTCAACTTTCCTCAGATCAACATGCACACCATCCTGCGAAATCACATGTCCAAGGAAAGTCACCTCATAAAGCCAAAACTCACACTTGCTGAACTTGGCATAAAGCTCTCTCTCCCTAAGAGTCTACAATACAATCCTGAGATGCTCCTCATGCTCTTCTTCACTCTTAGAATACACCAGAATGTCATCTATAAACACTATGACAAACTGATCCAGAAACTCCTTGAAGACCCTATTCATGAGATCCATGAAAGCAGCTGGAGCATTGGTCAAGTCGAATGGCATAACCAAAAACTCATAATGCCCATAACGGGTCCTGAATGCTATCTTGCTTACATCAGACTCCTTGATTCTGAGCTGATGATAGCCTGACCTGAGATCAATCTTGGAAAAGACCCGTGCTCCCTACAGCTGATCAAACAGATCATCTATCCGTGGCAGAGGATACTTGTTCTTCATTGTCACCTTGTTGAGTCTCCGATAATCAATACACATCCGCCATGATCCGTCCTTCTTTTTGACAAACAGAACCGGTGCTCTCCAAGGAGACGAACTCGGTCTGACATACCCTTTCCCTAATAGTTCCTCCAACTGTTCCTTCAGCTCCCTCAACTCATCTGGAGCCATCCTATATGGCGGTATTGAAATAGGCCCGGTTCTGGGAATCAAGTCAATAGCAAACTCGATTTCCCTTACCGGCGGCAAACCTGACAATTCATCTGGAAACACATCTGGAAACTCCCTCACAATCGGGAAATCCTCTAACTTCCCTTCATGCACATCGGCATCCAAAACGTGTGCCAAGAAAGCTTAACACCCCTGGCCCATCATTCTTTCAGTTAACATAGCTGAAATCAGTCTTGGCGATGGTGTCTTCCTGTCTCCTCTAAAGATCACCTTCTCACCATTGCCCAGATCAAACTCTACCTCTTTCCAACCACAATCCAGCTTGGCCAGATATTTCTCCATAGTATCCATCCCCAGAATAACATCTAATCCTCTAAGGTCTAGCGGTAGTAAGTCCACTACCAATCTAGCACCATCTATGAAAAGCTCACACTGCTCATACACCTGACTGATCACCACATTCCTCCCTAGAGGAGTACTAACAATCAAAGGCCTATCCAAAGGCACAGAACTCACACCATGCAATGCTATGCTCGCAGAAACAAAAGAGTGCGTGGAACCAGAATCAATCAAAACAAATACTGCTGAATCAAGTAATCGAGCCATACCCGTGACAACCTCAGGTGCAGCTGCAGCTTCCTCCCTATTCATGGAAAACACTCTTGCCGACACCTGACCCCTTGGCCTTCCTGGAGGAATAGCCTTCCTTGCAGTCCCAGAGCTGCCTACCTTAGTAACTGGCCTGGTTCCCACAGTCTCTGAATGCCTTGGAGCTTGAAACTGCGACCCCTCTTGTCTCGGTGCCTGTGGACAATGTTTGACTATATGTCCCTTCTCTCCGCATCTAAAACAAACTCCAAGTGACCTGAGGCACTCTCCCTGGTGATGTTTCCCACACTGGTCACATAAGGGGTGGGTGAACCAGCTCCTTCCTGCTCTACCGGCGCCTCCCATATTAGAGGCTTGCGCTAATACTGCCCTCACCTGCTTGTTCCTGGTAGCCCCACTGCTACCCACTTCACTCGATCAGAAGAGCTCCTCGTGCTCCTCTCGTAATGGAGCACTAGTTCCTTCCCGAAAGTCTCTCCTGTTCTTCCTCTTCTTGTTCGCTTCATTTCGATATTCTCCAGCTTTCCGAGAGCAAGATCCACCAACCGCCGGTAGTCACAGAAATCAGAATCGGGACTTTCCCCGATCCCCAAGTGAAGACCTCCTCAAACTTACTAAGCACTTGTCTTCTTCTGCTTTCCACAATATTGATGCATATCGTGAAAGCTGTGTGAACTTCAGCTCATACTCGCTCACACTCATGTCCCTCTGCATAAGATTCAGAAATTCCCTGACCTTATCCTGCACATAGACCCTGGAGAGATACTTCTTTCTGAACACTTCCCCAAAGTCCCTCCATGTCAGCACCGATGGCACAACCTGACTGTAAGGCACTGATTCCCACCAATGCAGTGCATCTCCCTGCAATAAACTGACTGCATAGTCTAACTTCTCCTCATCTGTGCATCTCATCTGAACTAGAACCCTCTCGGTTCTTTTCAACCAGGCTTCAGCCTCTTCTGGATTTGTCGTCCCATTGAAATCCACAGCCCCAAACTTCCGGAGCTTATCATATTGCCCACTCCTGTCTACTGGAGCTTGCATCGGCATCTGCGATCTCTGACCCATGGCGTACGTAAAAGCCTGAGCAAAGGCTTGAAAGAAACTCGGATCCATGGGAGTTCCCTGAGGCATAGGAGGAGGCGGTGGAGGCACTTCTTGTTGCAAGCTAGGTGCCTTTGAAATCAGAACAGAATGTGTCCCGGCATCCTAAGGAATATGGGATTCATCCATACTCCCCTGACGAGAATGAGATCGAGTCATAGCTCCCCGAGTTCTCCTTCGAGGTGGCATGTTCACTCCTTGAATAGAAAACCATTGAAAATTTCAGTTCAAGTAAGACAAGTTTCAAAATATGCAAAAACAGTTCCAATCGTGTAAAACAATGCAAGTTATTTCTTGAAAGTAATGTCATGCAACCCTAGATCAAAAACCTAGGCGCTCTGATACCACAACATGTTAGACCCCGCTGCTGGAGCCCAACATCGGACATGAGAGCATGGCGTGAAACATGCTAATGATACATTTAAGAGAAAGACCCGCGGAAGATTTATGGGCCTGCTGGAAAACAAACTTGAAACCTGTTTTCATGTGATTTAAATAAACAAAGCGAAACATGTAAATTAAACAATTGAGGAAGGAGACCATCGGAAGTTCAATGGACCCATCATGAACAAACTCAAAACTTACTTTCATGCTTTAAAACAAACATATCCATAAGTTATTCTCCGAAAGATGAGTTTCATAAAGCTTTAAGAATATCTCAAACCAAATTACCACTTTGAGTTCAAGAGCCAAAAATACAAAATACTCTTGAAACCATAATACTTGAAATGAAACTATAACTTAAAAATAAACATGACAAAATGGAGTGCCGCCGTAACTCGTGACTCACTCGGTCTCTTGCTCGTCACCTGAATGGGGGAGATGAGAGGGGGTGAGCTATAAAGCTCGTGAGAACATATTCATAATATAGCAATAAGCAAAAGTATTCAAAAATAACTCATTGCTGTGGTACTTGTTGAAATCATAACAATTGGGCATGTACGAGTCATTGTCTTGAAAAATGCTTGATTCTTGAACAATTCGTGATGCATGGAACATAACAACAAAACATAAACACATAACATAACATAATGGTTTGGGTTGTCCCTGGTTCATGATGTACTACACATGCCATCGAAATGTTGATGTGTAGACGTAGTTTCGTGAGGGAATCCTTGTGAGAAACCCTGTGCCACTAGCGGGCAGGCGGGAGAAGCCTTTTCGTGAGTCAATGTGCACTTGACTATTCGTGAGGGACACCGTAAACCCACATAAATCTGCATGATTCATGTTCTTGTAAACTTGTTTGCCAAACTGGCACTTGCTTGTAAACTTGCTTTTTATCTTGCTTGTCATATATTCGTAAAACATGATTTCATGTACATGTATTCTTGAAAGGAGAAAAACCCCTTTTGGAAACCTTTTCATAATTCATGAATAATTCATGAATGCAAATCATATCACAACCTATAATCATTCATAATAGTATGTAATGCAATCGTGGATGATGCACTTTAAATGCATTAAATCTTTCTTGGTTTGAACAAAACAATGAGTGACTTATTTACTCTATTATAAACATGAGCCCACCTGATTTCCTTGCTTGTTCTTGCCTAGGAATGAGTTTCCTCTTGAGCCTCTTGTTCCTCTTGCCTCTCTTGATCTCCTAAAATAAGAACCAAAATCCCATTTAATAATTCATGCTGAAACAATATTTCTATTCTTAACTTCCATCCAAAATTTCATATCCTTAGAAACTGATTCAGAACTTCATCACTTCACAAAACTTGTAGATCTATGACTCTAGTTTACAACACCTCAAAAATTACCTCAAAAGGACTTCTGTATAAAAAGATATGCTCCAATTACTAAAAACATCTTTGCTTGAAAATCGGCCTCGCCATGACGAAGCGGCTCAGCACGTCGTCGTGACCTTTTCGCACATCATCACGTCAGTGACCTCACGCACGTCATGACGCAGTGCATCGGAGGGTCGACTCCCGAACCCAGATTTTCGACATTTTGAACCTTGAATCCTTCCCTTTCTCAACTACAACACATCTAACCCTTGAATCAAGTTTTGTACTTCCTTTCTAAACTCATTCTAACACAAAATCATCAACAAACACAACAACCCATGCATTTCTACCAAAGTTCTACCATAAACCCTAAACCAACGTTTCTACCTTCAATCCATGCAAAACTAAGCTTTAATCCATCTCAAACAAGGATAAAAGAGTTTAACTTACCTTAAGAATTCTTCAAATCCTTCGAAATCGTCAAACTTGAGCTTCCTTCTTTATCTCTTCTTCTTCCCCTCTCCTACGACTCTCTCCTCTTCTTCTTCTTTTCTTCTTATTTCCCTTTCTTTTCATTCTTTTCTTTTAACTCCTTAAGCCTACAAGATAGAGTAAGGACTAAAATGCCCCTCTTAGTTAAGCCTAAAACCTCTTACCCTTAAGTGACTTGCCCGTTTTGCCCTCAAACATTTTTACTCTTCCATAACCATTTATTCCATACTAATCTCAAATAAATCCAAATTTTCCATTAATACTTTCAATAAAATCAAACTATGCCATAAATCATACAACTAACACAATCAAATTAATTCATACTTAATAACATCAAGAAAAACAAATTTGGGGCCCAACAAATATAGAAAAGTTAGGCTTACTTTGGATTTTGGTGGCATTAAGCCTACCCATTCCCTAGTGCCAACACGGTCCAAAAAGGCGGGTTGTGTCAGATGGTATCAGATCCAAAGGTTGTATACGAGTAAGGATCTTGCGATCTATATGATGTACGAAAAGTATTAAAGAAAGGTTGATGATATGAAATATGCATATGAAATTTTGCATCAGCATGACACCATGGAGCATAGGATCTGCATCATGTCAATAGCATGTTATTTTATGTCTAAATGTTTTTAATTTTTCTCTATACTAGAGATGCCTCCTAGAAGGAGAAAACCTCCTCAACGAGGACGAGGACGAGGTCGTCCTAGGAAGGGGGAAATTTTGACTGCTGTACCTAATGTCGAGTCTATACAGCAAGAACAACAGGAAGAAAGATCTCCACCCAGAGTTCGGAGGAGATCAGAGATAGAAAATGAACCTGAACCCCTAGCTGCTCAAGGGGAAGATGTTAGAACTTTACAACAAAGAATTGAGGCCTTAGAAGCAGAGAACCGAGCCTTAAGAGAAAGGCAGGAGGTTCTAGAATTAAGAGAAGAAGTAAGAATACTTAGAAAAAGAGAGAGAGAAAGGACCCAGGGTGTACCTTAAGTTACTTCTGCACCACCACAACCAGTACAAATGCCTAGAGGATTACCTAGGCGAGATTTAGATGATGAAGGGGTGAGTATCAATGATTTCTTAAAATTACAAACCTTTGAGTTTGGCGGTGAGAGACATGAGGATCCCCAAGAGTTTATAAGTCATACTGAGAAAATGGTCCGGAGATTGACTTGCTCGGATGCACGGATCATAGAATTAGTGGGGGTTAAATTGACAAAGAATGCTTGGGAATGGTTCCAGAGGAATATTGAAGATCAATTATATGGAGGGAATCCTCCGACCTGGGAATTCTTTAAACAAGCATTAATCGATGAGTTCATTTCTCCATATTAAAGACAGAATCGAGCCCTGCAATTTGAAAGACTCAGAAAAAACTTTGGTGTGAGTATGGATGATTATGCAAGTGAATTTCTACGCTTATGCAAATTTGCTACAACAATTGTACCTACTGAAGCTATAAAAATGGAAAGACACAAGTTGGGACTCATATCTTCCTTGTATAGTGCTGTTGCAGCTATTGACTTCCCCAATTTTTCAAGGTTGATTGATAAGACTCGACAATTGGAAGCAAAGTTTAAGGAGGGGAGAGCAAAAAGAGAATGGAGAAGAAAAGGTAAAGGCCAGAACAGTAGAGGCTGTAGAGAAAGAGATAGCTCTCAAATGAGGCAAACATAATAAACAATACAGTCTGCTCCTCCAGAACCACAAAGAGGGGGTCAAGGTAGGGTTAGAAATTCAGATGCATCAGCCATTTCAACACCAAGTGGTATACAAAAGCTAGTTAAGTCTAGATCATAGCAACCTCCAGCACAGCCACAGGTTAGAATTGCTTGTAATGTCTGTGGAAAGAATCATCCAGGACCTTGTATACTGGAGGTCAGAGGTTGTTATAGGTGCGGACAACAAGGGCATTTCATGAAAGACTGCCCAATGCTAGAAAATCAACAGCTCCACCCCCAGCTTCACAAACTACTGTGCAGATAGAAAGATCTATTAATAGAGGCCCAGCTGGTAGAAGTAGACCTTAGGGCCAAGCTCTCACTCAGAATATGGGGAAAATGTCAGCACCAGCCCCACCAAGTAGAGGTCAGGGGAGAGTGTTTGCTGTGAATCCCCAAGAAGCACAGGCCTTTAATACAGCTATAATAGGTAAGTGTTGGAGTTATGTAAATATAGTGCCCTAGAAAGCAAGTGTATTTACATGTAACTTTATCTTCTTCAGTTACAGTTTTGTAATGAAAATATTTATTATTAATAAAACAAAAGAGTTTGGTTTTATCTGTATGAGTATTATATATCTTGTCATAAGGTACCAAGATTCATTTGTAAGTAATATACATATACATAGAGATGTATGGGAAACATGTATATTATTAGAATCAATTAATTGATTCACAAATTGAATAATCAAGTTGGTCGTTTGATTATGGTTTAGATCGTAGTGTTGCGATTTATCTCTATATAAGTAAAGGAGTTTACTTAAAGGGAATGATGAGTTTCATATCATGATAGTAGTAGACTATCGATAATGGCACTATTAAATGAATCTAGAATCAAGTATGTTTTCAAGAATAAAGTGGGCGTTACTTTAATCTTAAAACATACAACTTAAGCATTCGCTATTATGAACCACAATTATGATGAGTGGTGAACTCATATGTGTTTCATTATAATTCTTGATATGATCGGAATGGATTTTTACAGGTATTAATCCAATTTCGCATGTTGGAATTATTAATTGAAACATGTATCAGGGAACATTCACTCAAATAAAGAGTTTATAGTGTTATCATCTCTTCTAAATGTTTTAAGGAGATTTGGTGATTAAACTGGTGCCAGTAGTTTGATGGACTAGCTACCCATCAAGTCTTAACACTAAGATGAGATCTTATGTGTTAATCATCATATAAAGTAAAATGAGAGATCTAGAAGGAAAAACCAACATAAGGACAAAACGGTAATTTTACCCTTTGTTGTGTGGATGGCTATAATAAGGTTCTAAATAGGGTTTGCAATTGGACATATTCTCATAATATTTAATAATTCAAGAGTTCAACTAATTGTCTTTAGTGGAATGACATTTAGTTAATAAGCTAGAATTAATTCCAATGAGATTGAATTATTTCTGGGCTTATTGGAGCTTGAATTATCAAAGTCCAATAAGATTCCTCACTTGGCTTTAAGGAAGGTTATCAAGCTAAGTAAGAAGTAGTTTGGAAGCTTTAGAAGTCCATAATTGAATAATGGGCTTATACTAATTAATGGTTAATTGGAAGCCCATATGTTCATTTAGAAATGGGCTTGTTTTGGTTTAATGTAATTTATTAGATTAATTATGTTAAAACAATTTTTTTTTTAATGGAGAAGAAGCAATTTCGAAATTGTGTTAGGTTAGATGTGTAACCACACATTTGAAATTAAAATACTAAATAAAGATGGTCTTTATTATGGTTCATCATTATTAAATGGAGTTATGAACTTACCATTAAATGGTTTAATGGTTGGCTTTTAATGTTGGCTTGTAACCTATTTGCATTCATTAGATTAAAGATGAAAGATGTGCATTAGATGGACCATCTTCCTTCTTTCTTCTTGCCAAAACCGAAATGGGTATTCAATTATAGGTTATGGTCTTTTCAAATAGTCATTTTAAAGATAAATGAAGTAAGTCTCATTTATTGGCTATTTGATGAGTGATTAATATAAGAAGTGATGCATTGGATGCCTCTCATTTTTTCCATTCATGCATATTTCGAAATTGAGATGTAAGAAAGGGTTCTTGCATGTTTTTTAAACATTCTCTCCTTTCATGCAAGGTAGAACCAAAAAATTCCTAAGTGAAAGAATTGAAAGAGTTTCTATTTTGGTTCTTCTTCTTCTAAGAAATCTCCTCCAAATATTTCTTCTCCTTGCCCACCAAAGGATTTTGTTATCCTAGTTGTCCTTGAAGAACAAGTGGTAAATCTAATTAGTTGAGGATACTACAACAAGGAAGAAGATAGATTGCTAAAGGAAAAGACTCAAAGGCAAAGGATTTGGATATAAGAAGGAGAGGATAGCGCAGCGAGGATTTAAAGTTGTAGCGAAGGAGTCGGTAATTCCTTTTATCTTGTTCTTGGTTTTATTATCCTTATACCATATCATGTATGGATTAGCATGTTGATTTGGATATATTGCTTCCGCTGCAAGATGATTTCTTAAAAAGTTTTGAAATCTATCGTTTCTCCATACTAAGAATGTTTTCTTTTTCCGATCCAACAATTGGTATCAGAGCCGGTTTTTCATGCATGATTTCGGTTCCTATATGGTGGATGCATGAGTTGGCAATCTTTTTATGTATACTGCACATTTTTATGTGATAGAAATATATATGGTGTATGTTGCTCTTTTGGTTGTCCATAGAAGTTAAATTTTATCTTGTAAGATTTCTTCATTTGGTTGTAACAAGGAGGGTGGTCTATCATCACCATGTTTCCTCCTTGGTTTCTTTTTTCTATTTTATTTGATTTTGTAATGTACAAAATTGATGTAATGATGAATAAGGAGCAGCCATGGATTGAAGAAATGGAAAGGTAAAATTTTCGGTGTATCCTTTTGTGTTTTGGCATAAGTTTTGTGAAAACTAAGTTGCTGGAATTTTTGTTTCAAGGAATCATATTTCAGTTATGATTGGAAAACAAGTGCTAGTTTTTTGTTTCAAAGAATCCAATTTCGGTTTTGCTAAAATACTAAGTGCTGTGTTTAATTTTCATGAAATGAGTTTCGGTTTTAATAAAACAAGTGCTGGAATTTTTTGTCAAAACAAAGATTTGGTTTTCTAAAAATCTAGTGCTGGAATTTTATTTTTCAAAATGACAAAATTCTAATTTCATAAATGCCATTACATTTTGTTTACCGAATGGGCCGGATCATGTTAGCGAAGAGTTCGAAGCGGAAGATCCAAGATGAAGAAGCATATTTTGGGCCTAAAAGGCTTGTAATTATTTTATGTTTCTAGGATGGACAATCAAAAGTGGCTTTATTAGTTCATGTGATGAATGGAGAAATGAATGCTTGTAATATGTGATATTATGTGATTGCATGTCATTTAGAAAATTGCCAACCCTAGGCCTTGCCATGCATTCATTATGTATGAGATATTTAATGAAACAATATAAGATGGATAATAAATTGCATCTAGACAAGATGGTATTTAAAACTTAAAGCCCAAAAAGATTGAGTGGGAGAGGATGCTCCTGTGAGAGTCCACGGTCTCCAAATGATGGCCCGTTTGCATGTGGTGAAGTGTTACTCCCCATCGGAGGGCATGGATCCTAGATCTTGCATGGTTTGGGTCTCCTTAAGGATAAGTCCACTTAATGATAGCAAATGTGACCTCCCACCGAGGCATGATTTGTAGGTATCTTTAGTGAATGAATCAAATTGTTATACACTCAACATTTTTATCAATAAACCGCCCACCGTAGCTCTGTTGGTAAAAGTATGGACCAAATTAAGACGCTTTAAAAATTGAGCATGAGATGCTTGGTAGTTTTTGAGTGGGAGGGTCCCAGTTTTTCTTTTAATAGATAAGATGGCCCACCGTCACTTAGTCTGTTATAGATAAGAAAATAACCGTCAGATAATGTTTTAATTTTTAAGTTTTGTTAAATTTATCATCATGCATACATGCATCATGATTTTATACAAAGTTCCATAAATTGTTGACTAGTATGCTCATGTTTTAATAATTTATATTTTCGGACATAATCAACCACAAAATGAATCCACTCACCCCGCTTCTCGACTAATAACAAATTGGAAAATGGAGACAAGTTTAATGAATGGAGACGAACCTTGACATTGTTCTTCAATATGAACGTATTTCATAGGTGTTAACTGAAAATGAGCCTACACCTCTAAGTGGAGATGCAACTCTGAGCAAGTCCAACAACATGAGCGTTGGCGAGAATCGCCGACAAGACTACTAAGTGTTATATTCTGCTTCGCGGTGGCATGTTGCAAAAGCAAATTGCTTGTATGAAAACTACTAGTAATGGTCTATCACCTACATGAGATGTTTGGTGTGAGGAATAGGTCTGCAAGAGTGAAAGCTATCCAAACCTTTCATAATCTCGCATGAAACACAGTGAACCGGTGCGGGATTACATGATGAAGGTAATCTCTGCGGTCACCGAGGCCGAGATGCTTGGGCGGATATGGATGCGACACGCAGATGATTATGATCATCAATAGCTTAAACTCTTCTTTTCAGCAGTTTAAGTTGGACTATGAGCTCAACAGAAGGATTACACCTTGAGTGAGTTGATGAATACCCTCCGAGCACGGAGGAAATATTGAATATTAAGGCTCATGGGCCGAAGCTAATGTAGCTTCTTCTTCTAAGCCCAAGGGTAAGGGCAAGGAAAGAAGAAGGGTCCAATGAAAAGAAGGCCCAAATAGGGTCAAGGCCAAACCCATGAAAAAGAAGGCCAAAGAGAACATCAAAGGAAAGTGTTTCCATTTGTGATGAGATGGGCCATCGGAAAGAAACTGTCCGATCTACCTAGAGTCCCACAAAAGCAAACAAGGTATGGGCTTCCTAAGTTTGTTAGGAACTAGAAATGTGGCAGATTTATCTACTTCTTGGATATTAGATTCAGGAGCCACTAACCATGTTTGTAATTCTTTGCGGGTTCCAATGAAGGAAAAGACTTCTAAAGGCCGCTTCAAGTTAAGATAGCGAGATGGTTCCTATGTTTGAAAAGAATCGGTGGGAGTAGTTATCTTGGACTTTCCTAGTGGTCATAGGTTATATTTGGAAGATGTTTATTACATGCCAATGATTGTAAGGAACATGATTTCTGTTTTTGTCTAATAAAATCTGCTATTCCTTATATTTTGAAAAGGTTGTTTCAATATATGAGAATAAGGATTTTATTTATGAAGCGATAATTAAACAGGATTGTTTTTATAGAACCTATGAAAGGCTCACTAAACACCACAAATTGATAAAACCAATACAATCCAATATCTCTAGCATTAATTCAAAGTATCTGTGGCATCTAAGGATGGGTCATATCAATCGAAAAAGACTTGACAGTTAGTAAAGGATGGGATCCTTATGGGCTTGGATAGTGATCCATTACCCACTGTGAATCTTGTATTGAAGGAAAAATGACAAAAGCCTCATTTCCTTCTAAAGGAAACAGATTTGAATCCACATTGGACATGGTACATACTGATGTGTGTGGGCCCATGAATGTACAAGCTAGAGGAGGTTATGAATATTTCATAACTTTTATAGATGATTACTCAAGACATGGCTATTTGTATTTGATGCATAAAAAGAGTGAATATTTTGAAAAGTTCAAAGAATTCAAAGTTGAAGCTGAGAAGCAACTTGGCAAGCCATTAAAATAGCTTCGATCAGATCGAGGTGGTGAGTATTTATCTGGAGAGTTCCAGCAATATTTAAATGACAATAGAATTGTTTCCAATTTGTCAGCTCCTCGTACACTTCAACAGAATGGTGTAGCAAAGAGGAGAAATAGAACTCTATTGGAAATGGTAAGATCAATGATGTCTTATGCTAGCCTTCCAGAATCGTTCTGGGGATATGCCATACAAACGACAACATATCTTCCTAACTTTGCTCCATCCAAATCGGTGCCTAAAACACCTAGGGAGTTGTGTACTGGCCAAGTGCCTTCATTGAGGCACTTGAGGACTTGGAGCTGTCCAGCCCATGTTCTAAAGCCTGAATCCACAAAGATGGAACCAAGGTCAGAAGTATGTTTGTTTGTAGGATATCCTACGGAACTCGAGGTACTATTTTTACAGTCCTCATGATAGGAAGGTATTTGTGTGACAAATGCAAACTTCTTAGAGGAAGAGTTTGTGAGAAATCACAAAGGAAGAAGTGAAGTAGTACTAAAGAAGTTAGCAATTTCATCCAAACCAAGAATTGTTTTGGATATGATGAAACAAGATGTCGAAATGGATTCAAGAGTTGAATCGAAGTGCAACCTGAACATCAAGATGTGCCTAGGCGTAGTGGGAGGTTGTGAGACAACCGGATAGGTATCTGGGTTTAGGAGAGGCTTAATTGCCATCTCGGATCAAGAAGAAACAGATCCGTTCATTATATACACGAAGCTATTAATGATGTTGATGCAGAAAATGGCTTAAGGCAATGGAATCGAAAATAGATTCTATGTATACTAATGAAGTCTAGGACCTTGTAGATCTACCACCAGGTCTAAAAACCATAGGGTGTAAATGGATTTACAAAGGAAAAGGGATCGATGGAAAGGTAGAGACCTTTAAAGCTAGATTGGTAGCTAAAGGCTATACTCGAAAGGAGGGTATAGACTACGAGGAGACTTTTCTCCGGTTGTCATGCTTAAGTCCATCAGTTCTTTTAGCCATAGCAGCCTATTTCGATTATGAAATATGGCAAATGGATGTCAAGACCGCATTTACGAATGGAAATCTTGAGGAGACCATTTATATGGCCCAACCGTAAGGATTCATTGAGCTAGGTAATGAGCATAAGGTTTGCAAGTTGCAAAGGTCCATTTATGAACTTAAGCAAGCATCTAGTCTTGGAACATTAGGTTTGATAAGGCTATCAAAACCTATGGGTTCATACAAAACCTAGATGAGCCTTGTGTTTACAAAAGAATACAAGAAGGTAAGGTTACTTTCCTAATCCTCAGATGTTGATGACATTACGCTCATTGGAATGATGTGGGAATGTTATCTGCGGTTAAGGGATGGCTGAATGAACAGTTTTCAATGAAGGATTTGGGAGAGGCTACCTATGTTCTAGGGATCAAACTTATAAGGGATCGTGAGAACAAGAAGATAGTTTTGTCTCAACTAACCTACATTGAGAATATGCTCAATAAGTTCGCCATGCAAGATTCCAAGAGGGGTTTCACTCCTACTAGACATGGAATCAAACTTTCAAAGGAACAAGCACCTAAAACCCAAGAGGAGGTTGAACACATGCGTAACATTCCATATGCTTCGGCAGTTGGTAGTTTGATGTATGCAATGCTGTGCACTAGACCGGATATCTGTTACGCAGTGGGACTGGTAAGCAGATTTCAGTCCAATCCAGGAATGGAACATTAGACTGCGGTTAAGTGTATACTTAAGTATCTTCGTAGGAAGAAGAACTTAATGCTTATTTACTCTAGAAGTAATCTTATTCCGACAGGATATACGGATTCTGATTTCCAATCAGATGTTGATTCAAGGAAATCAACTTCTGGTTCTATATTTACTTTAGGAGGTGGAGCCATAGTTTGGAGGAGTGTCAAGCAATCTTGTATTGCTGATTCGACTATGGAGGCTAAGTATGTTGCAGCAAAGGAAGCAGCAAAGGAAGCAGTCTGGCTCCGGAAGTTCCTAAATGATTTGGAGGTAGTTCCAGAGGCAGAAAAAGCCATTACACTTTATTGTGATAATAGTGGGCGAGGGCTAATTCTAAAGAACCTCGTAACCACAAAGTCGCCAAACACATTGAGCGAAAGTATCATCTCATAAGGAGATAATACAACGTGGAGAAGTGGATGTGGAAAAGATTCTCTGAGCAAAACCTTGCGATCCGTTCACAAAGACATTGACTCAAAAGAGCTTTGAGGGTCACCTAGAAGGGATGGGAATGAAGGATTTGTCAAACTTGCTTTAGGGAAAGTGGGAGATTGTTGGAGTTATGTAAATATAGTGCCCTGAAAGCAAGTGTATTTACATGTAACTTTATCTTCTTGATTCATGATTTTGTAATGAAAATATTTATTATTAATAAAACAAAAGAGTTTGGTTTTATCTATATGAGCATTATATATCTGGTCATAAGGTACCAAGATTCATTTGTAAGTAATATACATATACATAGAGATGTATGGGAAACATGTATATTATTAGAATCTGAATTAATTGATTCACAAATTGAATAATCAAGTTGGTCGTTTGATTATGGTTTAGATCAGTAGTGTTGCGATTTATCTCCATATAAGTAAAGGAGCTTACTTAAAGGGAATGATGAGTTTCATATCATGATAGTAGTAGACTATCGATAATGGCACTATTAAATGAATCTAGAATCAAGTATGTTTTCAAGAATAAAGTGGGCCGTTACTTTAATCTTAAAACATACAACTTAAGCATTCGCTTATTATGAACCACAATCTTGATGAGTGGTGAACTCATATATGTTTCATTATAATTCTTGATATGATCGAATGGATTTTTACAGGTATTAATCCAAAGGTCTGCATGTTGGAATTATTAATTGAAACATGTATCAGGGAACATTCACTCAAATAAAGAGTTTATAGTGTTATCATCTCTTCTAGATGTTTTAAGGAGATTTGGTGATTAAACTGGCGCCAGTAGTTTGATGAACTAGCTACCCATCAAGTCTTAACACTAAGATGAGATCTTATGTGTTAATCACCATATAAAGTAAAATGAGAGATCTATAAGGAAAAACCAACATAAGGGCAAAACGGTAATTTTACCCTTTGTTGTGCGGATGGCTATAATAAGGTTCTAAATAGGGTTTGCAATTGGACATATTCTCATAATATTTAATAATTCAAGAGTTCAACTAATTGTCTTTAGTGAAATGACATTTAGTTAATAAGCTAGAATTAATTCCAATGAGATTGAATTATTTCTGGGCTTATTGGAGCTTGAATTATCAAAGTCCAATAAGATTCCCCACTTGGCTTTAAGGAAAGTTATCAAGCTAAGTAGGAAGTAGTTTGGAGGCTTTAGAAGTCCATAAATGAATGATGGGTTTATACTAATTAATGGTTAATTGGAAGCCCATATGTTCATTTAGAAATGGGCTTGTTTTGGTTTAATGTAATTGATTAGATTAATTATGTTAAAACAATTTTTTTTAAATGGAGAAGAAGCAATTTCGAAATTGTGTTAGGTTAGATGTGTAACCACACATTTGACATTAAAATAATAAATAAAGATGGTCTTTATTATGGTTCATCATTATTAAATGGAGTTATGAACTTACCATTAAATGGTTTAATGGTTGGCTTTTAATGTTGGCATGTAACCTATTTGCATTCATTAGATTAAAGATGAAAGCTGTGCATTAGATGGACCATCTTCCTTCTTTCTTCTTGCCAAAACCAAAATGGGTATTCAATTATAGGTTATGGTCTTTTCAAATAGCCATTTTAAAGATAAATGAAGTAAGTCTCATTTATTGGCTATTTGATGAGTGATTAATGTAAGAAGTGATGCATTGGATGCCTCTCATTTTTTCCATTCATGCATATTTCGAAATTGAGATGTAAGAAAGGGTTCTTACATGTTTTTTAGACATTCTCTCCTTTCATGCAAGGTAGAACCAAAAAATTCCTAAGTGAAAGAATTGAAAGAGTTTCTATTTTGGTTCTTCTTCTTCTAAGAAAATCTCCTCCAAATATTTCTTCTCCTTTCCCACCAAAGGATTTTGTTAACCTAGTTGTCCTTGAAGAACAAGTGGTAAATCTAATTGGTTGAGGGTACTACAACAAGGAAGAAGATAGATTGCTAAAGGAAAAGACTCAAAGGCAAAGGATTTGGATATAAGAAGGAGAGGATAGCGCAGCGAGGATTTAAAGCTGTAGCGAAGGAGTCGGTAATTCCTTTTATCTTGTTCTTAGTTTTATTATCCTTATACCATATCATGTATGGATTAGCATGTTGATTTGGATATATTGCTTCCGCTGCAAGATGATTTCTTAAAAAGTTTTGAAATCTATCGTTTCTCCATACTAAGCATGTTTTCTTTTTCCGATCCAACAGTAAGCCTATGCAAACCTGTTGATATTTAGTTAAATTATTATTATGAATAGAATGTCTATGCTCTGTTATGATAAAGGATATGATTTTTCTTTTATTATGATGAATGTTGATATAGGCATAGTCCTTATCCAGAATGAGAATGCTAAAGTGCTTTTTGACTCTAGTGCCACTCATTCATTCATAGCGCCAAGTTTTGCCAGAAAGTTAGATAAAGAGAGAGAATTAATGAAAGACCCTCTGATCATAGTTACACCCTTAGGGGAAACTTTTGAAGTGACATATGTTTACTCCTCATGTGTAGTGGAAACAGAAGGCAGAAAATTTATGGCAAATTTGATCGAGTTGGCAGTATTAGAATTTGATATTATCTTGGGTATGGATTGGTTATCGAATCACCATGCTACAATGGATTGTTATGCCAAAAGAATTATACTTAGGCCAGATCTATAAATAGAAGTGTTATATCAAGGTGACCGAATTGGGTTTCCTGTTAACAGAATATCAACTATGCAAGCCCAAAGACTTTTAAGAAAGGGATGTCAGGGGTATATTACTCATGTAAGGGATACCAAAAGTGAGATCAATGAGTTACAGCAAATCCCTATAGTAAGGGATTTTTTAAATGTGTTTCTGGAAGATTTACCTGGATTACCACCAAAAAGAGAAATCGACTTTAATATAGAACTCCTTCCTGGTACAAACCCTATCTCAATTACTCCATACAGAATGGCACCTATAGAACTGAGAGAGTTAAAGGTGCAGTTACAGGATTTGCTTGATAAGGGGTTTATTAAACCTAGTAGTTCATCGTGGGGTGCACCAGTGTTATTTGTTAAGAGAAAGATGGATCCCTACAGTTGTGCATAGATTACAGGCAGTTGAATAAAGTAACTATTAAGAATAAATATCCTCTTCCTCAGATTGATGATCTATTTGATCAATTATAGGGAGCAAGTCATTTCTCTAAGATTGATCTCAAATCTGGGTATCATCAGTTGAGGATCCGAAAGGAGGACATGCCGAAAACTACCTTTAGAACCAGATACGGGCACTATGAGTTCCTGGTGCTTCCTTTTGGTTTAACGAATGCACCAGCGGCCTTTATGGATTTGATGAATAGAATCTTTAGGCCATATTGGATAAATTCGTTGTGGTTTTCATTGATGACATATTGGTATATTCCAGGAGCCAAGAAGAACATAAGAAACACTTGGCAATGGTGTTACAAATCCTTAGAAATAATCAGTTATATGCCAAGTTGGCAAAGTGTGAGTTCTGGCTTGACAGAGTGAATTTTCTGGGGCATATGGTTAGTAAAGAAGGGATTCAAGTAGATCCTCAGAAGGAATTGTCCTAGACCTACGAAGGTTACCGAAATACAAAGTTTCTTAGGTATAACCGGTTTATAAACGATTTGTAAAGGATTTTTCCAAGATAGCTGCTCCACTAACGAGGTTAACACGGAAACAAGTAAGATTTGAGTGGGATGATTCCTATGAACAAAGTTTCCAAAAGCTCAAGGAATGTCTCACATCTGCTCTAGTGTTAGCATTGCCTTCAGGGAAAGGTGGTTATGTGATAGACTGTTATGCCTCCAAAGTTGGTTTAGATTGTGTTTTGATGCAGAACTGAAAAGTAATTGCCTATGCTTCTAGACAGTTGAGAAAATATGAAGTAAACTATCCTACGCATGATCTAGAAATGGCAGCCGTGATATTTGCACTAAAAATTTGGAGACACTATTTATATGGTGAAAAGAGTGAAATATATACAGATCATAAGAGTCTTCAGTACATTCAACAACAGAAAGAGCTGAATCTGAGACAAAGATGATGGATTGAGTTACTGAAGGATTATGACTGTCAAATCTTGTATTACCCAGGTAAAGCCAATGTAGTGGTTGATGCTTTGAGCAGAAAATCGATGGGGAGTTTGTATCATATCCACATTCAAAAGAAACAGCTAGTTAAAGATTTAACTGGGTTATTTAATATGGGATTGTACTTGGAAGTATCTGATTCTCAAGTATTACTTGCTCAATTCCAAGTGAAGCCCAATTTAACTGATGAGATTAAAACTACCCAAGATAATGATCTGGAGCTAACCAAATTAAGAATAGCTATCCAAGATGGTAAGGTGACAGAGTTCAATATAGTGGATGGAGTAGTGAAGTGTGGTGACAGGTTATATGTACCTGACATAAATGGGCTAAGACAAAGGATTATGCATGAGGCACATTATGCACCCTATAGTGTTCACCCTGGGACCACCAAGATGTACCATGATGTTAAAGGTATATATTGGTGGCCGGGTATAAACAAAGATGTAGCCCAGTTTGAATCTACCTGTTTAACTTGTCAACAAGTTAAATTTGAACATCAGAAGCCCACTGGACTACTACAGGAGCTACCACTACCCGAGTGGAAGTGGGAGCGGATTACCATGGATTTTGTGATTGGATTGCCAAGGACGCCTAAGGGGCATGATTCTATTTAGGTTATAGTCGACAGACTCACCAAGTCAGCCCACTTTATAACTGTTAAGACCACTTATAGTGCAACTCAGTTAGCCCAGTTATATGTTGACATAATTGTGAAGTATCATAGAGTGTCATTGTTTATTATTTCTAATCGAGGAACACAGTTCACTTCTAGATTCTGGCAGAAACTACAAGAAGCCTTGGGTACACAACTAAATTTTAGTACAACATTCCACCCACAAACTAATGGGAATCAGAGAGAACCATCCAGACACTCGAAGGCATGTTAAGAATGTGTGTCTTGGACTTTGATGGAGATTGGGAACGTCATTTTCCTTTAATAGAATTTGCTTACAACAATAGCTACCATTCCACCATTAGAATGGCACCTTATGAGGCATTGTATGGCAGAAAGTGCAGATCTCCACTATGTTGGACAGAAGTAGGAGAAAAATAGTTATAGGGACCAAACCTAATTCAAGAAACAGTTGCAAAAGTTCCTGTGATACAGGAAAGATTAAGAATGGCCTTCAGTAGACAAAAGAGTTATGCAGATTCTAAGAGAAGGGACATATAGTATGAACCAGTTGATCAAGTTTTCTTAAAAGTCTCTCCTATGAAAGGTGTAGTCAGATTTGGAAAGAGAGGAAAGCTGAATCCTAGATACATTGGATCATTTGAGATCCTTGAAAGGGTTAAAAATGTATCATATCGGTTGTCTTTGCCTCCTCATCTTAGCTACATGCATCCAGTTTTTCATATATCAATGCTAAGAAAGTACATTCCAAATCCTTCTCACATCTTGCAAACCCCAAAAGTGAATATAGCAGAGAATCTTTCTTATGAAGAAACTCCAATTGCCATCATAGACAGACAGATTAGAAAATTGCGAAATAAACAGATTCCGATGATTAAAGTCCAATGGCAGAATCAAAGAATTGAGGAATGTACATGGGAAATAGAAGAATCAATGAGAGCCAGATATCCACAGTTTTTTCCCCAATTAGGTAAATTTCTAAAATTCGTGGGCGAATTTTTAATAAGGGGGGAGAATGTAATACCCGGAATCTAATTTACCCGTTACACCGAAATAAATGGGTATTTGAGACTGATGTCATTAAAACCAGGACAGTGAATAATAATTTTTAGTGACATCAAATTAATGATGTATGAAATTTTTTGTGGTCACAGGAAATTATACGAGCAGATGATTAAAAACCAATACAAGGATGGCATTTTCATAAATAAGTGGACATGAGGAATATATAAGAAGCTAAGTTGGAGAATAAGACAAAAAACTTTGTCTCCTTCCTCTCCTACACTCACGACACCTCCATGGAAGCTCCCTCCAAGCTTTTTCAATCCTTGTAACAAGATTTGGAAGGTGAACCAAGGCATTTGGGTAGTATAAAAAGGTAAGCCTTCATTCCAATGCTTAGATCTATGGATTAAAGCTTAGTTTTTCTGTTCTTTTGTGAAACCCATTTGATGGAATGTATGGGTTTGATGTTTTGGATGATGGGTTTATGTTCTTTCATGTCTAATGACTCTTTAACATGAAGAAATTTCGTTTTTATGGTGATTTGGGGGGATAAATCAAAACCTAGGGTTTTGCAAGTTAAACTGTCATGGAGACAGATTTGTGGCTCTCTTTGTACATTTATTTTGAGCTGTTTAACGTGTGAATCTGGAGACACGTAAAAAATAGCAGTTGTAGATCCAGATGTCTATTGTCTCCCTATTTTTTTTTTCACGATTTTAGGTTTAGTTAAACTAAGGTAGCCCCGAATTGACACTGGTTCAGAATACCAGCGGGATTGAAACGAGAATTAAAAGTTAATTGTTTGAAGACCATAGAGTTAGAATTGGATGATGAGTTTGTTATAGTAGTGCCCTGAAGGCAATCGTCTTTAGCGCATTTTGTACAAATTTGTGTACAGTCTTTATGAATAAATAAAGAAAAATATATTTCATTAACTTGCTGTTCATTATTTATGAACTGATATTGATCAATAAGCAAATTAATGAAGTCCATGATATATGACATAGCATGAAGGAAATTGTGATGTGATCATACTACTGAGATTCCTATCATGTGCGATTATGTCAAGATTCAAATTATCCTAGTCATAGGATTACCGAGATCGGACATCGGTAATCTGGAAAGACTAGCACATCTCAAGCTCCTTGATTTGATCAAGCAGTGGATCTCAGTAGCTGTAAATATGAGATATTTAGGGTTGAGATGTGGATGCTTACTAGAGGTAGTGTAACACCCCACTCCCGCATGACCCGAACCCGACATCGATGGTGATATCCGAGTTCGTGCCCCGCGAGGGTGGCGTGCTACATCACTCAGTCAATCAAAATTCAGTATAGATAAAAAAATTTTCAAACATTCATTCCATCAGAGCCATTTCCTTTTTCTTTCATTTACACTAATGTGCACGGAAAACAGTAGACAATTTGCATCAACATGCATAGATAACCATTTTTAGTTAATACAATCAGTTTTAGTTATTAACCATTTTATGTACAAAACAGAACCACATTGGCCCATTACACACAATTAGTCATTTTGGAATACAATTTATTGACACTAATGCATTTAAAACCGATCCCGATCTCTTCTCTACTTCAATACCCAACAACGTTATACGCCTTGCCTAACGGGTATTCTTCTCGAGTTCGAAAAAATAATTGCAAATTTTGGGTGAGTTTTATGAACTCGGTGAGAAACCATCATCGATGGTTCACTCAACTCATGCATATTCAATCAATTTACTAAATAATACATACAATCACATTTCTCAAATGTAAGGCGTTTCGCCTTTAACACAATTCATATTCAATCATTTATAGATGCAATGCACATGTGACACTTTTCATTTTCATTTCATTGTTGTGACTGCTTTGGCTTGTCGCCCCAAAGGACGGGCACATTGCGTTGAGCGATGGCTCTGAAAACATTGGGCTTGAAGCCCTGATACCTTGAGCCTGAGGCTCTGAATACGTTGGACCCGAAGTCCTATGCGTTGAGTTGAAAGCTCTCATATATGTTGGGCGTGATATGCCCTGATACGGTGGCTGCTCCGGTCATAACTGCCTTTATCTGATCATACTTTTATGCATGCAATGTACATGTTCCAATTCACATTCACAGTCATTTTACATTTCAAAGACCAATTCTCGTTCCTTCGGATCTTCGGTCCGGTAATTCAGTCACTAATAAATTTCATATTCATAAATTATTCCATTGAAGCACCCATGCATAGTTACATACAAATAGCACTTCGATGTCACATTCCAAATATTTCAGACACCTACGGTCCAAAATCAGTCAAAATCAAACACACATAACCCTCCATTATCTCCACATGGCATAATTGTAAAATATTAAACACCTAAAGGTTGAGGAACCAACTAGGTTACTCACCTGTATTTCTGAGCCAAAATCTGGCCGTCTCAGTGACGTCGGTGGACCGACGCTCCAAGTGTGACTCTATAACAGTGACAATATACATACATTATCAATTGTTCAATCAGAACTATTTCATAATGCACATGTAACACTTAGAAGGTGCACAATGCATGATCATGATATTCCCGTCCCTAATCCCATTTTTTTTTCATCATAAAAATTGCCTAAAATTAGAAACCTATTGGCACCGGCGTTGCATAATTCGGACCTCTATAGTCCCCAATTAAACAAAACGATAATTAAATGACCCTTATCCGGACCCACGTCAATTTCCCGTCCAAAAATCCCGAATCTCTTAGAAAATGAAATTCAATATTCTATGAATCCGATGCCTCAAGAATCAGGTCAATCGGACGTCGGACGGAAGAGTTATTCACGAAAGAAACCAAAATTCACATTAAATGTATAACCCTTATTTCCTTCTTTGTTTTCCTGATTTCTAACCAAAATTTAATCTATCATATCCCTTTCTACACATTTCAGAAAAATGCAAACTATACCTTGTTGGAAAGATAATGAAACCCTCTACAATTCTCAAGAAGACCATAAAAATCAATTTCACCCCTAAGGGTGTTAAAAATCCAATCAAACCTACTGCCCACTCAAAACCTATCAAAACAGGGCAGTACATTGCAAATTCAGTAACTCTCTGATTCTTCAGTCAACAATTACAAAATAAATAAGGCAGTAAGATCACAAAGTTATCTACAACTTTCATGAACAACCCAAAATCAGATTCACTTGCTAACTATGTCAAACAATTCACCAAAACATCAGCCCTCAGAATTTTCCCAATCTGAACAGAACATTTCACAACAGTATATCTCTTAGCACAAATGTCACCAAATTCACTACCTTATATCCCTGAAAAGATAAGATCTCAAACTTCAATTTTCATGAAGTACTCAACATCCAATTCGATCTCTAACAATTTCAAATCTGTTATACAAGTTTCTGTCATGATCAGCAGTTAACATCCTAATGCAGGTTCAGATTTTGAAAATCCATAACTCCCACATCTGATTTCTAAAACTTTTATGCCATATACCATTTTCAAGATAAATGTGTCTTATAAAACTCTTCAGTAGATCCCTAACACCAATTCAGTTCACACAAATTACTAAAATTCCTCCAAATCAGAATGTACACCAAATCTACCATTTCAACTAGGTTCCATTCAATGCATTAAAACAGCCAACAGTTATTGGTCCATAACTCCTACTATACATATCAAAAAATTTCAAAATCAGTGGCATTGGAAATCTAACTGAATAGGCTTAAACTTTCATTTAGTCCATTTTTCCTAATTCCTTCTCAATTAATTTAGAAAAATTTGCAAAACTCATAGGTTATAAATCCGGATACTGTTCACATCATTTCCAGCAGTTACTTTCCAGGCCATATTTCACCCTCTTACAGCTAAAATTGGACAACACCTATTTCACACAAAAATGTAGCCAACAAACCAAAGTTTAAGTGGGCACAAACTTTGCCTAATTTGCATATCTAAACAATGAGTTATGATCAAATCAGTATACTAGATCAAAAATCAATTTCCAGCTTTACTTCTCCAATTCATTTCCTATCATACCAATTCAATTCCTACTACCATAGGCATCTCATTTTAACACAAAATCAGTACCTACAATATTAATACATTCACTAGGGCTAATAGTCACATTTTGGCAGCATTAATTTCTCAATTCCTATGCACAAATTATCATCAAAACGCAATTACAATCAAGCTAAAACCATTCATCACTCATCCTACTTTCAATTCATAACTAACCCTAATCTTATACCCATTAATTCAAGCAATAATTATCATCAATTTAAGGCATCAATAATCATCATAAACATACCATAACCCCCATTCAATGTTTCTACCTACCATGATTCATAAATTCATACTTAAGCATCATTGAAAACTTAATTAAACTAACTTACCTAATTAGCTTTTCCACTTCAAGGCACACCAATTTCTCACTTTTTCTACTTTCTTCTAACATCAAACATGTATATCATCATCATGGGAAGAACATAACTTGATGGCATGAAGAAGCTCTTATGTTTGGAGGAAGGTTTGATGAAAGAAGAAGAAGGTTTGATGAAAGAAGAAGAAAATCGATGGTGGTGGGAGAGATGAGTGTTTTAGGTGGAATGAAGTTTCTACACAATTAAAACTAGTTTTCCTTCTTTCTTAAAGTGATGACCGTGGGTGGGATGGTTAATGAGAGGCTAGGTGGCTTAATAGGATTAGTTAAGGAAAAGTGAGAGGCTAGGTGGCTTAATAGGATTAGTTAAGGAAAAGTCAACATATTAATACTTTAATCAATTAAACCTAGTCCAAAATTAACCCAATCAATTCCAATGACCCTAATTTCAATCCCAAAATAATATACCCAATAATACAATGTCATTGGTAGCAGTTTCCTACCAAAATCGTCGATTCACCAATGGCGATTTTTTCGATCCGAATTTTCTCCGGAAAAATCCAGAAAAATTCCCATAAATCCCTTAAAATAGAAAACAATTTATGGCACACTCAGAATAATTTTTCAAACCTATTAACCAAGTTAATCCCAATAAAATTATCTTAGGCACGCAAACCGGGAATATCATGTATGTATGCACAGTAATTTCATGTGCACAAATATGACTGTGGACCAATCCTATTATGCATGAGCAATCTTATGAAATCCTAATCTAGTCCATCCTATGCCAATTTACTATTCTACCCTTCCAATTGAGGGTGGGATGTTACAGGTAGTAAGTACATTGGATGATCTGCTATGAGATCATCACATGGATGTCCTATTCTAATGTCAGTGATAATCTCATCATAGCAATGGTGCAAGTATCCTTCGACTTGAGGTACTCAAGGATATCTTGGATATTGATTCTGTGCTTTGACTTCATTCCTTGTTGCCTTACAGAGATCGCTCATAGGTTGGTGCTTGGGTACAGCTTGAGGTATTCGAAGGTAATTGAGTAGCCAATAAAGGATTCACCTCTTCTGTGATAGCAGAAGATGATACCCATGGCCTCTTGTCAGGGTCATTACTTGGAAATCTCTGGCCGGAGTATATA
Source organism: Erythroxylum novogranatense (assembly GCA_029891385.1). Classification (NCBI taxonomy): domain Eukaryota; kingdom Viridiplantae; phylum Streptophyta; class Magnoliopsida; order Malpighiales; family Erythroxylaceae; genus Erythroxylum; species Erythroxylum novogranatense. The sequence continues at coordinate 26,489,463 of CM057234.1, read as the reverse complement.
TATGTCATGAAGAGCGTCTTCAGTGACATATTAAGTAATGAGTCCCAGGACAAGAACTGATATCACTTGGACTAGATTTGACGTAGTTAGTCTAGTAAGAGTTGACACATTGTCCATACTCATAACCAAGTGGGGTATAGCATGGTGAAAGGACGAATTGCACGGTAATTATCTATGGAAAGGTTCGTGATATGGTTCATGATGAATACATGTTCATTCGTCAAACCAATTACTTTCCGGTCAATTGGGGGTCATGATGTGTTGCTAGATACCGCTCATGACTTGCTCAGATTAAGTGTTAATTTAAGTGGCCAACATAACCAGGAACCTAATGGGTCACACGCATAAGAGTGTCTCGGAGAATTCGTAAAATAGTTTTAGACAGAGTTCTAATATATGGAGAGAAATCGGATTAAATGGATCCCAATGAGATCGAGATATCTCCCGATGAGATCGCGACATTGATATTGTTGAAAAACATTTTCGGGGGTTTTTTCCATACCGGGACCCGGTAGGCCGATAGGACCGACCCCAGTGTGACTGGACCACTTCAACATTTATTTATATATATATTATTAATTAATTAAGTAATTAATTAATTAATATATATATATATATGTGTATACGTGGAAGGTGGAGGAGGAAGCCTATCCTTTTAACTTTATATATATATATATATATAAAAAGTGATTTACGTGGAAGACTATCCACCTTTAGTTTTTATTGTCTTTTAAATGACTAAAAGATAAATATAAAAAAAAAGAAGGTTTGAGAAAGAGGAGGTCGTGGCTTTATGAAAGAAGAAAAGCTTTGAAGGAAAGAGTTTTCTCCAAGCCATCTTCATCATCGATTCTTCATCTTCTTTCTCAAGTTTTCTCCTTCTTTCCATCGTTTTCCAAGCTCTCCAAGGACAAAGGTAAGAGTTAGCACTCTTTAATTTTTTCTAGCTATTCCCGGGTCAAAGGGTTTGTCCCGGTTAGGTTCTCCGATCTCTGCGTGGATACCGTTAGAGACGGTCTCCTTTGGCCGTTATGGTTTGAGTTTGTTGTATAGACACATGGATCCTGGCTTTCCGGAAGGTCCTGGAATAAAAAATTTTGTTTTCCTCACCGTGGGCATGTGATGCTCACACTGGGATTTTCCTACAGTGATATCAGAGCCACTTGTGTCACATATAACGAAGAAACCATGACTAGGTCGGAGTTGTCTATTGCTTGTGATGATTATGCATGTTGATTGTGTGAATTTCGAATTCAGTATAGAAATATAGTTTTCGAAATTTTCTTACCCAGATATGTTCACAAGATGTTGTTGCATATGTCTGAGGAAGCTCGGAATTTATCAATGTGATTTGATATGGTTTTGCTAATTTATTCCCTAATGTTCTGGTTGCTTTTTTTGTGCACATTCAATGAACAGGCATGCTTATAAATTCGAGAATAAATTGTAGAAAAATTTTTTTCCGGATTTGCTTTCACCTACATGTCTCTAAGATGTTGATGAATGTCTATGAGAATTAAAAAATATTTTCGAGGTGATTTACTATTTATTTGAGAATTTATTGTGTGCTGCTGGGAATAATTGTGTTGAGGAACACAGATTCTACATTGGCTTTGTTGCTGAGGTTGGATGAGTTTTTGTTGGAAATAAATCCTGAAAAACTTCATGGAACATGTTGTGAACATGTTGTAACCTCTTTAATTTTCTCATAATTTATTGAAATTTTTTCAATGAGTTTTTCAAGCAAAACACAGAGCTTGGCAGTTTTGAGAAAGTTGCTGGAGCTGTTTTGTTTGGAATGATAAATTGTGTATTTCTCAATTCCAATGCCTTGGATCATTTTTAATGTGATTAAAAATGTGTTACATTGATTTTGTATACTTTCCAAATTGAATTTCTTGAAATTGGGTTTCCAAATATTTTTCGGATGTCAAATGTGTCACATTAGAGTCTCGTTAGTGTATTTCGTTGTCTTGATTATTTTGGCCGTCACAAATTTTGTGACTTGTGCCGAAGTAGTCTTGATAAAGTTTATACTACCTAGAGATACTTAGGGTGATAGTTTGATATTCTCAAATTATTTGAAAATCTAAATGAATAAGAGTGTATTCATCAATTTCAAGTTTTTTCATGTATAGTTTGACTATATATGGTAAGCAACAATGAAAGTGTTTCATTGGTACATCATAATAAAGGATATTACACTTGGTATTGTGAATTGGAACTGCACGGATTGAGAAATTAGCCGATTAGATAGCAATTCCATATGGATAAGTCGACTTACACATGCATAAGTCGACTTGTCCGTGCACTGTAGACGCATAAGTCGACTTGCACAATGGTACAAGTCGACTTGTTCGTACACAGCTGCATAAGTCGACTTACACATGCATAAGTCGACTTACACACTAGCATAAGTCGACTTACACATGCATAAGTCGACTTACACTTAGGCATAAGTCGACTTATATATACACAAGTCGACTTACAACATGCAAAGGTGGGATGATAGATGATTTTAGGTATAGACTCAATGTGATTGATCAAATGCCCTAAATCATTCCATATAGTCATAGTGACTATAATCCTACGGCTTGGAGAAGAAGAAGATGAGACCTGAAAACCCTCACACGTCATATGAAAACTAACGCCTTCCATTAATATGGGGAGAATCAGAGTTCTTATAGAGTTGGGTTGTTGGGTAAACCCAAGCTCACTCTATACGGATATGTTCGAACCATGAAAATAAGATTTTCGGATTAATGGGTCGGTTTTCACTAGAAGCGTTGATTTGTTGAGTAAACTCAAGGTTAACGTGGACAGAGGCGAAATTGGGCAGTATACATCAGATGTACGCGCATCAAGAGTTGATAACCCAATGAATGTGCATACATCACGAGTTGATAGCACTAGTCGATAGTTGCATCTATAAAGCAAATGGTATGACCGATACCTGTCGATAGATCTAAGGTGGCTTGTTGGGTAAACCCAAGGTCATTTTAGTAATGTCGGATATTTATGATGCAATTGGTATGACCAATACCTACCGATTGACCTAAGGTGGCTTGTTGGGTAAACCCAAGGTCATTTTAGCAATGTCGGATATCGACCCACTAGGACATTTTGTCATAATGTTTCTTGGATTCGTACTGAGGGTTATGGATTTTTTAAAACTAATGGGAGCCATATGCATGTCATTCAATTCCTTATGATCATGCATGTAATTCTATTCTAACATTCTTTCTCTCTTTTCCCTATAGGTTATTGAAGATGACTTCCAGTGTGAACTTGCACTCGCTTATGGACTTGAACAAATTAACTGGACCTAACTTTCTAGATTGGCTGAGAAATTTGAGAATTGTTCTCAGGTTAGAGGAACTAGGATATGTCCTAGATGTTCCACTTCCTAATCCACCTACTGCTGATGCTTCTGATGAGGATCAGAAAGCATATCGTAAGCATCTTAAAGACAGTGACATGGCTACCTACATTATGCTTGCCTTGATGTCACCAGAGCTGCAGAAGCAGCATGAGTCTATGGATGCTAATACCATAGTGTTTCATCTTAGGGAGCTGTTTGATGAGCAAGCTCGGTCTGAAAGGTTCGAGACCTCGAGGCTACTCTTCACTACTAAGATGACTCCAGGTTCATCTGCAGTGTAGTATGCACTGAAGATGAATGGGTAAATTGAGAGGTTGGTTGTCTTAGGTTTTGTTATGGATTATGAATTAAGTGTTGACTTAATTCTGGTTGGATTGTCTGATAGTTATTCACAGTTTGTGTTAAACTATCGGATGAACCAAATATCCACGACAATCCCTGAGTTAATCAATCTGCTCAAGACAGCAGAGCAATCTATCAAGAAAGATAGTAAGCAAGTGCTTATGGTGGCTTCTTCTTCTGGTTCAAAGAAAAAGAATCTAAAGAAGAAAAGGACTAAGAAACCAAAAGGAAGTGCAGCCAAGAAGAAAACCAAAGAGATCGCACTAAAGGAACTTGCTTCCATTGTGGCAAGACCGCCACCTAAGCTTAAACTATAAAGTCTATCTGGAAGAATTGAAGCGTAAGAAGGCATCGATGCCTCGACTTCTTCGTATGTTTGTCATTGAGGTTATCTGCTTCGACCATAACATATGGGTATTAGATACCGGTTGTGGCTCACACATATGCAATGATATGCGGGGCCTCGTGGACGATAGATAGCTCATGAAGGAGAACTAGACTGCGTGTGGGAAATGGAGCAAGAGTTCTTTGCATTAGCCGTAGGCACTTACTTTTGTCACTCCCCACTGGGCTTGTAATTAAATTGGATGAATGTTATTTTGTACTGTGTTAACAAAGAACATATTATGCATTTCTTGTTTAAATAGAGCTGGTTTCCATATGACTTTTAGTAACAATGGTTGTTCTATTAGTTTAAATGGAATGCTTTATGGTACTGGTACATTATGCAATGGAATTTACATATTAGATATGTCACATCCAATTATGAATGTCAATGACATGAAAAGACATAAACGAGATAATTTTAAATCAACTTACTTATGGCATTGTCGCCTTGGCCATATAAATGAGAGACGCATAGCTAAGCTCCATAAGAGTGAAAGTTTAGGGTCATTTGATTATGAATCATATGACACATGTGAATCTTGTTTATTAGGCAAGATGACTAAATTACCCTTTAAGGGAAAGGGTGAACGAGCGACTGGAGTATTAGACCTAATACATTCAGATGTATGTGGTCCGATGTCCATCTATGCCAGAAGTGGTTGTCTTTATTTCATTACCTTTATCGATGATTATTCTCGATATGGGTACTTGTATCGATGAGATACAAATCAAGCATTTGAAAAGTTCAAACAATTGAAATGAAGTAGAAAACTAACTTGGGAAAAGTATCAAGACATTACGATCGATCGTGGTGGGGAATACTTAGACCAAGAGTTTTGGATTATCTCGAGATAATGGGATTTTATCTCAATGGACTCCTCCTTACACACCACAAAGATAATGGTGTGGCAGAAGGAGAAATCGAACCTTGTTAGACATGGTACGATCAATGATGGGCTTTGCAAAGTTACCAAAATCCTTTTGGGGTATGCACTTGAGACAATCACTACTTGTTAAACGAGTTCCATCAAAGACAGATTGATGTTACTCCATATGAGATGTGGACTAACAAAAGACCCTATCTTACTCATTTGAAAGTTTGGGGTTGTCTTGCTTATGTGAAGCGGACACAGTCAGATAAACTTGATGCAAAGTCTGACAAGTGTTTGTTCGTAGGATATCCTAAAGAAACAATGGGATATCAATTCTACCTTCTTTGAGGAATAAAAGGTGTTTGTTTCAAGCATGCTGTCTTTTTAGAGAAAGAGTTTCTTTTACAAGAAGACAAGTGGGAGCAAGATTGAACTTGAAGAAGTTCAAGATGCTCGAATGACGCAGATCAATCGCTCGAACTCAAATCAGTAACTCATACGGATGAAGTAACAGATTCAACCTTCTACAACACACGAAGTTCAGAGGTCACGTAGGATACGCCTGCTCCCAAGAGATATGGATTTCGTGAATGAACAGAATGACGTATTGCTCATAGAAGATAATGAGCCTACCACCTATGAAGAGGTTACAAGAGTTGAGTCGAGAAATGGCTTCAAGCCATGAAGGCTTAAATGGATTCCATGTATGAAAACCAAGTATGGACTTTGGTTGAGGCACCTGAAGGAATTAAACCCATAGGGTGCAAATGGGTTTTCAAAAAGAAAACCGACATGGATGGTAATGTAATTACCTATAAAGCAAGGCTTGTGGCTAAAGGCTTTCGTCAAAGACAAGGAGTTGACTACGACGAGACCTTCAGCCCAGTAGCAATGCTTAAATCCATTAGAATACTCCTAGCCATTGCCACTCATTATGATTATGAGATATGGCAAATAGATGTGAAGACAGCTTTCCTAAATGGAAATCTAGCTGAGGATGTGTATATAACACAACCTGAGGGCTTCACCTCCTATGATGGCGAAAAGGTATGCAAGCTTCAGAAATCTATCTATGGATTGAAACAAGTATCCAGGAGTTGGAATATCCATTTTGATGAGGTAATCAAAGAGTTTGGTTTCTCACAAAATCCGGATGAATACTGTGTGTATAAGAAGGTTAGTGGGACTGCAATCGTATTCCTTGTGCTATATGTAGATGACATATTATTACTAGGAAACGATGTCTTTATGCTACAATCTGTGAAGATTTGGTTGTCCAAACAATTTGCCATGAAAGACCTTGGTGAAGCAACTTATATCCTTGGGATAAAGATCTATAGAGATAGATCAAAAAGGTTGCTTGGTCTTTCACAATCAACGTACATCGACAAGATGCTAAAAAGGTTTAGTATGGAGCAATCCAAGAGAGGCTACCTTCCCGTGACTCATGGGATAACACTCTCGAAATTTATGTGTCCTAAGACACAAGATGAGAGGATGCACATGAGTATGACCTCGTATGCATCTGCGGTAGGATCTATCATGTATGCAATGCTATGTACGAGACCCGATGTATCATATGCTCTAAGTGTTACGAGCAGATACCAATCAGATCCTGGTGAGGGTCATTTGGGTGGTCACAAGAATATCCTCAAGTACTTGCGAAGGACTAAGGATGTTTTCTTGATATATGGAGATGGAGATCTCAAAGTGAGCGTGTATACAGATGCCAGTTTTCAATCTGATAAAGATGATTCCAAATCCCAATCAGGTTACGTATTCACACTGAATGGCAGGGCAGTTAGTTGGAAGAGTTCCAAACAAGAGACGACTGCCGATTCAACAACCGAGGCAGAGTACATTGCCGCTTCAGAAGCAGCAAAGGAAGCAGTTTGGATCAAGAAGTTCATTACTGAACTTGGTGTGGTTCCTAGCAGTGATGGGCCCATGCAGTTGTATTGTGAAAACAATTGGGCTATTGCGCAGGCGAAGGAACCAAGGTCTCATCAACGATCCAAACACGTACTCCGCAGATATCATCTGATCAGGGAGATCATAGGACGAGGTGATGTCCAGATCGAGAGAATTCCCACCGAGCAGAATATTGCTGATCCGTTGACAAAGCCATTATCACAAAAGAGTTTTGATTCTCATGTACTCGCCTATGGTTTTAGATATCAAGGCGATTAGCTTTAGGTCAAGTGGGAGATTGTTAGAGTAATGCCCTAAAGGCAATCGCCTTTAGCGCATTTTGTACAAATTTGTGTACAGTCTTTATGAATAAATAAAGAAAGGCATATTTCATTAACTTGCTATTCATTATTTATGAACTGATATTGATCAATAAGCAAATTAATGAAGTCCATGATATATGACATAGCATGAAGGAAATTGTGATGTGATCATACTACTGAGATTCCTATCATGTGCGATTATGTCAGTATCTAAATTATCCCTAGTCATAGGATTACTGAGACTAGACATCGGTAATCTGGAAAGACTAGCACATCTCAAGCTCCTTGATTTGATCAAGCAGTGGATCTCAGAAGCTGTAAATATGAGATATTTATGGTTGAGATGTGGATGCTTACTAGAGGTAGTAAGTACATTGGATGACCTGCTATGAGATCATCACATGGATGTCCTATTCTAATGTCAGTGATAATCTCATCATAGCAATGGTGCAAGTATCCTTAGACTTGAGGTACTCAAGGATATCTTGGATACTGATTCTGTGCTTTGACTTCATTCCTTGTTGCCTTACAGAGGTCGCTCATAGGTTGGTGCTTGGGTACAGCTTGAGGTATTCGAATGTAATTGAGTAGCCAATAAAGGATTCACCACTTCTGTGATAGCAAAAGATGATACCCATGGCCTCTTGTCAGGGTCATTACTTGGAAATCTCTGGCCGGAGTATATATATGTCATGAAGAGCGTCTGCAGTGACATATTAAGTAATGAGTCCCAGGACAAGAACTGATATCACTTGGACTAGATTTGACGTAGTTAGTCTAGTAAGAGTTGACACATTGCCCATACTCATAACCAAGTAGGGTATAGCATGGTGAAAGGACGAATTGCACAGTAATTGTCTATGAAAAGGTTCGTGATATGGTTCATGATGAATACATGTTCATTCGTCAAACCAATTACTTTCCGGTCAATTGGGGGTCATGATGTGTTGCTAGATACCGCTCATGACTTGCTCAGATTAAGTGTTAATCTTAGTGGCCAACATAACCGGGAACCTAATGGGTCACACGCATAAGAGTGTCTCGGAGAATTCATAAAATAATTTTGGACAGAGTTCCAATATATGGAGAGCAATCGGATTAAATGGATCCCGATGAGATCGAGATATCTCTCGATGAGATCGCGACATTGATATTGCTGAAAAATGTTTCCGAGGGTTTTTCCCATACTGGGACCCGGTAGGCCGGTAGGACCGGCCCCAGTGTGACTGGACCACTTCAGTATTTATTTATATATATATTATTAATTAATTAACTAATTAATTAATTAATTAATTAATATATATGTGTATACGTGGAAGGTGGAGGAGGAAGCCTATCCTTTTAACTTTATATATATATATATATATATATATATATATAAAGTGATTTACGTGGAAGACTATCCACCTTTAGTTTTTATTGTCTTTTAAATGACTAAAAGATAAATAAAAAAAGAAGGTTTGAGAAAGAGGAGGTCGTGGGTTTATGAAAGAAAAAAAGCTTTGAAGGAAAGAGTTTTCTCCAAGCCATCTTCATCATCGATTCTTCATCTTCTTTCTCAAGTTTTCTCCTCCTTTCTATCGTTTTCCAAGCTCTCCAAGGACAAAGGTAAGAGCTAGCACTCTTTAATTTGTTCTAGCTATTCCAGGGTCAAAGGGTTTGTCCCGGTTAGGTTCTCCGATCTCTGCGTGGATACCGTTAGAGACGGTCTCCTTTGGCCGTTATGGTTTGAGTTTGTTGTATAGACACATGGATCCTGGCTTTCGGGAAGGTCCCGGAACAAAAATTTTTGTTTTCCGCACCGTGGGCATGTGATGCTCACACCGGGATTTTCCTACAGAGTTATTCTTACAAAATGCTGAAGAATGTTCATCTAAGTGTTGTATAAAGTAAAGTTTAATTGGATGAGTATTCTGTTAGATATGGCCGAATAAGTAAAGGGTGTTGTTAACATTAGTGACACAGAAAATATCAGAAACAGTACAGGCTTGTAAAAGTCACAATAAACCCAATTTACATCATTTTTTAGCCTTTTTTGGATATTTGATAGCCATATGTGTCCATTGAAAATGAAGTTTTGAATCACCTTAATTGGATTAGAAATGAATGAGTTATAAAGTTTTGAGACAGGAAGGGTCCAACTCATAACTGATTGTTAAGGCTGATTGTAACTGGGAGATTTGGATTCCCTTAATGACCGACTTAGAACATGGTCATAAAAGAAGAAATGTGAATTTATGTGTTAACTAGAGGTCTGGAAAGTTTGAAAAACATTGGACCTATTTATAAGAAGTTATTCCTTCGCAAATGAGACCTATGCTGTTGGTTTAAGAGTAAAATAGAATTTGTAATGTTATGTGTTAAGAAATGAGGTTAATGTGAGAATGTCTAATATGGGTATATGTATTTGTTATGCATGTTACCCCATAGATTGTGAAAGCAGACAAGGAATAGAACTAGAAGTTGTACCTAATACCTCTCAAGTTCAAGAAAATTAGAAAACAGATCAGAACCATTGCGATAGTCGAGGTGAGTATAATCATGCTACTATACTTGTGTAGTAATCCTTTTTTTTATCTTACGACTTTTTGAATTGTTCTCAAATCCATATGACTTATTTGACATATGACTCCATGTAGTTGAGTCTAGCATGTTGTGTGCCAGATTGACCAGATGATTTCAGATTCTTTGCATCTTCTGGTTCCCTTATTGTGTTGAACCTATTAAATTGTGATTCTTTGATGAATTACATTTTTTTGTTAGCCATGATTGATGAGTTCACAGAATACCCAACTGATAGGGTACATTTTCAGACTATGTGCACATAGATAACCCGTCGGTGATGGGTTAGATCCGGGTCCTACTTGGAGAGGGCAGGCCTCCAGGGGCAAGGTTAGGCCAACCTTGTCTAGAATCAGAAAAAGGGGAGATATGTCATACTAGCATGCCTTTGTCTCTTCCTAAGAAATTCAGATTTTAAAAAGAATCAGAATTCAGAAATGAGAAAGCTCAAAATTAGGAATCTTATAGAAACCATAACTCAGAAAGAAACTAGAAAAGAATTCAAAACCCAGATTCATGTTTTATTTGAACAATTCATATTGAGCTTTATATTGATACTCATGTGATTGCCGCATTTGATATTACTACCTATTCATTATTTGATCAGGTATTGATGCTCAGAATGCCTCAGACCATTCTTGTGAAGCTAGCCTTGTGTTACCTAGCCTCACACGCATGGTAGTATGTTTATATCTCACTAAGTCGTGTTGAAGACTCACCTCTCACTTTCACCATTTCAGGGGATTAGCAGATCGGACAAGAGAGAAAACCAAGCCTTTTAAGACTCGCTTGGATAAGCAAACAAGTAATGTTTTTTGCATGTTGTAAATTTTCATTACTTATAGATGCTCCATGGATTGTCATAATCATATGTATATAGAACATGTATGGATATGCTATGTTATTGAGAATGATGTCGGTGGATGATATGAGATGATCATAGATTGGTTGATTATAAGTAGATAATGTATATGAGAATTGCAGATTGGGATCCTTACTTCTGACAACCTATTAAGCAGGTATAAGGATTAATCAGATAAATGAATGGGTCATGCTGGATTTTTAGTAGAATATAGAAAAGTTAGGCTTACTACGGGTTTTGGTGGCATTAAGCCTACCCATTCCCTAGTGCCAACACGGTCCAAAAAGGCGAGTCGTGTCAGACTTCAAAGACTATATGCTTCTGATGTTACTGCATCTCATATGAGATGGCATAATGAACACGAATAGGAAGATGGAATAATTAGTCATCCATCAGATACACTGATATAGTAACATTTCAATAAGTTGAAAGGTTAAGTTGGGATTGTCGACAAATGGATTCCAACCTTTTGGTCAATCTAGCCAACAATATTCATCATGGCCAATCATAATTACTCCTTATAATTTTCCTTCATATATGTGTATGAATGAGGCATATATGTTCTTGACAGTGATTGTGCCAAGGCCTACAAATCCAAAGCATAAAAATGATGTATTCTTACAATCATTGGTATTTGAATTGTAGCATCTTTGGGAATATAATGTAGAGACATATAATGTGTCTCTAAAACAAAACTATCTATTTAGAGCAGCTTTGATGTGGAATATTAGTGATTTTCTGGCACATGTTTTGTTGTCCGGATGGAGCATAGTAGGAAAATTGGCTTGTCTTTATTATAACAATGATACTGATGTATTTTATCTTCCAAACAGGGGAAAAACATGTTTGTTTGACAACCATGGGAAATTTTTTCCTCTAGATCATCCATTTAGATGTAATAAACAAAATTGTATTAAGAATAAGATGTTACAAACACCTCCTCCCCCTCACAAAGCTGGTGAAGAGATATTGTAAGAGATTGATGAATTAGGGTTGCTAAAAGTTACATAACTTGAAGTTGATAAAGTTAATACAAGCATTAGTAAAAACTTTGGTTAGACAAAACGAAACATCTTTTGAGACTTTCCATATTGGAAAACTAATTTGATACATCATAATCTAGATGTGATGCATACTGAAAAAATATTTTTGATAATTTGTTTAATACCATAATGAACATTGAAGAGGGGACAAAAGACAATGCAAAATTACGAGCTAATTTGAAACTTTTTATAGAAGAAATGGGTTAGATAAAGATATTCGCACCGGTAAATATTTAAAAGCATGTTACAATTTAGACAAAAATAAAAGGAAATATTGTGTGAATGGTAGAAAAGCCTAAAGTTTCTAGATGGTTATGTTTCAAACTTGGTAAGGTGTGTGGATCTGAGGAAGTATAAATTATTTAGGATGAAAAGTCATGATTCTCATGTGATTATACAAAGGCTAATTCCAATTGCATTTCAGGAGTTGCTACCGAATAAGATTTGTGAAGTTATAATATAATTAAGTTTGTTTTTCAAAAGCTTAATATCATCTAAAATAAAGTTGGTTGAAATGGAAAAACTAAAAAGGAAAATTCTAACAATTTTGTGCAAATTAAAAGGGATTTTCCCTCCAAACTTCTTTGACTATATGGAGCATCTACCTATGCATTTAGCACATAAGGCTAAACTTGCTAGTTCAGTTTAATATCGATGGATGTATCCGTTTGAGAGGTAATTATATTAAATATTTAAATTGAAGTAATAACATGTTTTAATAACAAAATTTTAATAACCTTATTCACTAATGTAGGTATTTGCATGACTTGAAGAAAAATGTCAAAAACAAGGCCAGAGTTTAGATATGTAATGCTAATTTAGTAAAGGAAATAAGTACAATTTGCTGACATTATTTTGAGCCACATACACACACAAAAGAAAGAAAAGTTTCTCGTTATGACAATAGAGGAGGAATGGGTGATGCTGATGGTAACTTATCCATTTTCACATATCCTGGATAAATATATGGACATTCAATAAGAAGAATGTTAACAGAGCAAGAAATAGAGGGTGCCCATGGTTAAAGTTTATTAAACAGTCAAGAGGTTCAACCTTTTGTGCAACAGTTGAAGTTGACTTTAAAATTGATTGTTTGGGTTTTGAAATTTAGTGTTATTCACAACTGAAATACATAATAATGTTTTTAAATTATACAAGGAATGGTTACGTGAGCTAATGCCCAAGAAAACACAGGATAATATTAATAAAGAAGTTAGAATATACTTTGCTTGATGGTTCGAGAAATATTTAAGTTTTCACTTACAATTTTTGAAATTATTGAATTATAATATTAAAGTGTTCGAATGGTGTTATACTATTTAATATGATAACTTCTTTTATGTAGGCCTTAGAAAATCCAATAGAAAACAATTTCATATGTGATCTTGCAAAAGGATCTTTGCAAACTGTTAAATCGTATATGGTGTATTTCATTAATAGATACAAATATCATACAGAATATCATGGTCATAGCATGGAAATAATAAATAGTGGGGTTTGCATATAAGGATAATTGATGGATTACTATGGTAAAATTATTGAGATACTTGAAATTGAGTACCCTGCATTGCCAATAAAATGGATTCTGATATTCAAGTGTGTCTAGTTTGATTCAACTCCTAATGTTGGTATAAAAGTGTATAACCGATACAATCTAGTTGAAATCAACCAACAAAGAAGATTTACACAATTTGAACCTTTTTTATTAATGATGCAAGTGATCCAAGTGTATTATGTCCCTTTTCCTAAATTATAACAAGATAAGTCAAATTGGTTGGCCATTTGTAAAGTTAAACCTAGAGGTATTTTTGAATCACATGGAAAAGGAGAATAGAGAAATGAAAGTGAAGCGTTTCAAGAAGATGTTTATAAAATAAATGCATCTATTACATATGACGAAAATTAACCTTTGAACGATCCAAATATTGATTATGTTGAAATTTTATCTAGAGAGGATGAAGAGGGCGAGAGATCTAAAGAGGAGTCTAAGTTTGATTCTAATTCTTCAGAAAAAGATGATGATGAAGATTTTGATTTACAATTAAGTTTTGATAGCGGTTAATTTATGTTTGTAATAGAATATTATGTTCAATAAATCAATCATTGAATCAAAAATGTATTGTTATTTATTAAATTGAAATTGTTATATTTCTAGAATATTTAATAAAATATGAATTTCAGGTTTAAATATGATAACAAAGAGAAAATAGGATATGATGAGACTAAGATTCAGACAACGATTTGGACCCAGTTAGATTTCAGGCAAAGCATCACATTCTACAATTACAACAGAATCAGATGTTGTACCTCCAACTACTACACATACAGATAAGTCATCACCTTCTACACCTCCTGTTACACCATCCACCACCCCTATACTGACAAAGATATTAGGGGTAAACATTGCAGATGAAGAAGGCGGCCTCTAACCTGGAGCTGAGGGAGTTAATAGAAGAACTTACATCACAATTGTCAATAATCTGTAACTGAAAATACATTAAACACCATATTTTTATAATTAAGTTACAGGTTTAAATTTAAAAATGATATAAAAATTACTTTTATATTTGGTTGATTCCATCTAGACCGTGCTCAAGAAACATGACATCAAGTTCAAGGAGAAGATTGAGGGTTATATATAGAAGAATATCTCACGGGTAACAAGGGATTTTTATTATTAGGAGTTTGAGGTTAAAAATATTTTTTTATATTTTTTGTTATTAATTTTTGTTCATTAATTAGATAAATATTGTAGGTTATAAGTACTTATTGTATGTTTTTTCTTTTTAGAAAGAATTTTTAGGAATTTTGAATTTGACGAGGTTATTTATAAGTATGGGAGAGACAAGCTCGTACAAATTATAGAGACTTTGTTTATGTGATACACAAGACTGGTGTATGACGTCCTTATATTTTTGAAGAAATATGGAGTTATTGGCAATAGTATTGTATAAATTAAATACTTATTTTTGTAGATAATAAATTTTTTATTATCAATTAAGATAATTTTTACTTTATATCATCAATCAACTTTCTATTTTATCAAATTAAATATAGAAAAAATCAAAATATTATCAATAGATAACTGATAATTGTATAAATTATATGTAGCGCCCCCTTACCGTATGGTACACACCGGGACGCCAGTAGGTCATTCCGATACATAACCCACGATGAGGGTGCACTACGAACGATCATTTTTATAATCCATATGGCATCAATATAATAAACTGTAATATCAAATTCATTAAATTTTAAAACCTTAAGATTTTCATTTCGTTTCTTAAAAACCAAACTGTACAAGTCTATCAGTTTCCACAGTCTATACATATATTCTCAAAAAGAACTGAGATAAAAACCTAAATTAGGTCATCCTCAAAAACGATCCCAGCTGACCGACCTGTGTGCCATAACTTCTCTTGCCAACGCTCACACGACAGGAAAAGTCAAACTCTGGAGCTAGGAGTCTACTATCTCTGTCCTGAAAAATATAATTACAATGTTGGGTGAGTTTGCGAACTCAGCGAGAAACCATCATTGATGGTCCACCCAACTCATGCAAATACAATCAATTTACAAAATATCACATAACATCATGTTCGGAAATATCGCATGCATTCTATTTCACAAGTATAAGGCCTTTCACACAATTCTCAATTTATCATTCATATGTATATGCACATGTGACACTTTTCATTTTATTACGTTGTTGTGACTGTGCGCCTGAGCTCATTTTCGTTGAGCCAGTGGCTCTGAATTTCGTTGGGCTTGAAGCCCTAATGCGTTGAGCCTGTGGCTCTAAAAATACGTTGGGCTCGAGGCCCTGATGCGTTGAGCTTAAAGCTCTGAAAATACGGTGGCTGCACCGGTCACAACTGTCATTATCTGATCATACTTTTATGCATGAATGCACATGCTTCAATTTACAATCAATGTGTCACAACCTAACACCCTATATCCAATTTCGCATTAATACCAATTAATTGCAATTCATGCACACATAACACTTCTATATCAAATTTTAGATATTTCGGACACCTATGGTCCGAAATCAATCAAAGCAAAACACATATATCCTTCCTTAACTCCTCATGGCATAGGTGCATAAAATGTAACATATACAGATTGAGAAACCAACTAGGTTACTCACCTCTAACTTCCGAGCTACTGCTGGGAAGTCTCACCTACGTCAGAAGATCGACGCTCCACTTGAGCCTCTATAACAATCAGAATAAACCAACATTACTAATTGCACGATTTACAATAGTCAATAATGCAAATGTAGCGAATGCAATAAGTACTATACATGTTATGACATTCCCGATTCTATTTCCGAATCTTCCCTATTCAGCTCTTCCACTCGAATTCATAGCAATTTCTAATACCATAATTCAATTGACTAAGTTTCGAACTCTCTAAAGTCAAATTCCAAGACATAGGAATTATCTTTAAATCGAATTCAAATTCACTATTAAATTTCTATCCGATTTTGAGAACCACCGAATTCAATTTCGAAATTCCATTCTTCTAAATTGAAATTCTTAGTCTCTAAATCACAATCAATCAATAACCAACTCATTAAGAATTAAAATCTCAAAATCATCACTCAACCAAATAATTCATTTTCGGAGAATTAGGGTCCTCATCGCAGCGCAAGATCGCTCGCCGCGGCGAGACCACCTCGCCCACGTCGCTGTGCAAGCTCTTTTCTCTCCCCGCGGCGTGTCCTCAACTGCTCGTCGCGACGTGCGTCTTCTATCGTCGCGATGTGCGAAAGACAAGCGCTCGCCGCGATGTGGAAAATGCTCGCCGCAGCGTGTTCATCACACGTCGCGACCTGCAAACCCAGAAACACGCTCGAAACCCAGAATTTCTCAGATCTGCTGATTTTTAATCCAACCAACTATTTCCAAAACACTCCCAAACAACTCCAAACATTAAAATCTCTAATCTCAATTCCATAAAAAAAACCCATTATTCCCCAAATACCCAAATCAAAATTAACAAAATTCTCAAAACCTATATCATCCGAAATTTCTAAATTCCTAAACAATTAATAACTTAATTCAATGATCAAAT
This sequence comes from Erythroxylum novogranatense, assembly GCA_029891385.1. Lineage (NCBI taxonomy): Eukaryota > Viridiplantae > Streptophyta > Magnoliopsida > Malpighiales > Erythroxylaceae > Erythroxylum > Erythroxylum novogranatense. The sequence goes on along the minus strand of CM057234.1, from coordinate 26,472,700 downwards.
CAAACAACTTAAAGAATAAAGAAGTAAAAACTTACTTGATTCAAGCCTTCAATCTTTCAAAAATCACCAAAATATTCCAATCTCTAAGCTTAAACACACCCACGGTTTTCACCTCTAACAACACCAAACATTTTCTTCTTTAATAACAAGCTTAGAGGATGGATTAAAGCTGAAGAATGGAACAATCAGCAAGAAGGAGATGGAAGAAATGGGTAAGGAGTGATCCACGAAGAAGAAAGGAAGATAAATGCAAATTTTCTTTAAGAAGAGAACAAGAAATCGAGGAGAACAAATTCAAAGGTAAGGGTTTATAAACTTAAGACTTAAGGCTAGGGCATGTTTGGCAATTCATTTGCCACATGCCCAGATCTTAGAGTCTACCAATCAATTTCTTATTCTAATTTCTTCCAATTTCGCAATGACTATGATTAATAAATCTTAAAATTATAACTCAATTTATCTCATGCCAATTGCCAATCAATTCCGGAACCGGAATCCAATTTATCAGTCTTTAGGTCAATTTTTCGGTGCGGACATGCAACTCCAAAAATCCCAGAAAAATTCCTATAAATTCTTAAAAAATATAAAACACCTGACCCTATACTCCAATTTTACTTTTCAAACCTCTAGCATTCAATTTTCACTCCAATTCACTAATCAAAGCACAACCTATACAAAAATCATAGGATTTCAATTTACTCAATATCACCGGGAATATGTCATACATGCATGTACACTCATATGATAGTGCAAATAACAATCATTTATCAATAATTAAAGAGGCTAAATGCATGTGCAACTTCAAATTATGCATGCACCCAATCTTAATCCATCCGAATTACCAATATGCCCTTCATATTGGTAACGGGATGTTACATTATACATCAATCATAAGACTATCAAATAAAATTAAATGTAAGGAAAATATTAAAAAACAATATCAGTAAATTTACTGATGAAAACATAAAATTCGTCGGTAAAATGCAGTGAACTTACTAATGGACTACCAAAATTTGTCAATCAATTGCATTGAATTTACCAATGGACAACTAAGATCCATCAATAAAATTAGTCATGAATTTATCGACAAATTTGGGAAATTTGTCGATAAGTTACCAACAGAGTAGCCTCGTCTGTCACTAAATTTATTAACCGAGACCGATAGCACAAAAATTACCATCGCTAAATATAGCGACAGAATAGAAAATATCCTTTGGTAACTTAGCGACGGAAAATTTGAACTCTGTCGCCAATTATTACCTATGGCCATTTCTCCAACGTATCATTGCATTCATAAATTCCATCGCAAACTTAGCTTATTGACATAAAATCTTCACATTCCTTGGTAATTTCTATCGCTAAACCTCATTTTTCTTGTAGTGTTAGGCTATCTTGGAATTGAACATAATAATTGGATGGTTTATTCTTGCTAATAAGAAATGTATGTTCCAGTTAGAATGTTTAAAATGGTTAGTATGACAAATATTTAATCAACATAGGTTATTATTCATTCAATCATTGTTGGACCCCAATTTTTGAGTAAAATTTAAAAATATTAAGTGAAATTAAAGGAGAGGTTTACTATATGTAATGTGATATGGATGTATTTTATGTTTAAAAGAAATTGATAAGAAAAGAAATGTTTGATTTTGATAACTTTGGGATTGACTAGATTGGTATGAGTTATGGAAGTTAAGTGAATGAGTTGATTGAAATAAAGTTGAAAATCAAGAAATAAAGAGAAAAAAAGTGTGAGAATTTAAAGAAATAAGAAAGTTTGACTTTTTGGGGATGAATAGTGATAGAAAGTTTGACTTGATAGTTGACTTTTTGATTTAGGCAAAATTTGAGAAAATGATCTTCATGAAACTTGTAGCTTATATTGAAAACTTTCTGTCTCCATAACGTTTGATAGTTTTTGATATCAGGAGTGAAAGTCATGGTCAGTCAAAGTAAAGTTGTTTTACTTTGACTTTGAAAATGTTTTTAAGTATAGTATTGTGCATACTGTGTTTTGAGGAAAATTCTGGACTAATATGTTCTGAATTGAGTTAAATGGTCTTCTTGAAAGTCATAGAAGATTTTCCAAGCTTTACAATGACGTATATTATGAAATTAGTGGATGTGAGGATTGGAAGATATGAAATGTGGAAGTTTGGATGTGTTATAGGTTGACCTATGTTATGGCTGAAACTTTGACTGAGAAATTTACCAAGTTAGAGGTTGAATTAGCTTTTAAGTTCTGCATGAAAGTTGAGGATTTTGATTTGATCTTTAGTTTGATATAAAGTATGCAATTTTTGGAGCAGGGGATAATAAGTTATGATTTTTGAAAGTTTCTGTTATTGTTTTAGCATGATTATTAGAGGACAGAACTTTTCATTGGAAAATTGACTCCTTTAGAAGTCAAATTGATTTTTTGACCCTTCATGAAAGTTGTAGGCGACTTTCTAACCTTTGCATTGATATAAAATACGAAATTTTTAGATTTTGGAGTTGAAAGATACAAATTTTCAAAGTTGAGTTATTGTTTTAGGGTTTTATTAATTGAACAGAATCTTTGATTAGAAATTTGATCACTTTAGAGATGGAATTAGTTTTCAAGTTCTTCATCGAAGTTATAGAACTTCCTTTGAGCTTTCTATTGATACCAAATTTGTCAAATTTGAAATTCGGAATCAAGAGCTACGATTGTTGGAAAATTCGGATATATATATATTATATATATTTATTTATTTAAAAAAGAAATTGCAGGAGCAATCCTTGCCCTCGCGAGATCAAATTTTTTTATTATTAATTATTTTTATTTTTTTAATTATTTAATTATTATTTCCATATTATAGGAAATATGACCCTTCTTCAATCTTTTGCTTATAACTTTTCCGTCTGATATCCGATTGACTTAGTTTTCGAAGCATTAGATTCCTAAGACAATTATCTACATGCTTATAAGAAAATTATGAATTTTTTAGATTAAATTGAGGTTGATTAAATTAATCAAAGTGAGTCGGGAAATTTTCTGAACATAGTTCAGTATTTTGAGAAATTCTTAATATGAAGTGATCCGATTGAAGTGATTCCTGAGACAGAATAAAATTAAGATATGGTGCTACAAATCATATGAAGAAAGTGAATTTCAATTTTGCCCCTAAGATTTTCAATTTCTGAATTGAATTGCGGATTAGTGTGCAGTCTTGGATTATAAACATCTGAAAGTATTTTGGCTATACCTTTTGCTGTAGTAAACCAAATGATGCAATTCTTAATTTGGGTTAAACTAGAGAAATAGGGCTACAATTGTTATGAAGGACTCAAGTTTCAATTTAGTCTTTAAGGCTGTCAATTTTCGGATGGAAATAATGTGCTGGAAAATGTGTTAGCATAAGACTAATTTGAAATGTTTTGAGCATAACTTTTGATGTAGTGCTCCAAATTGGATGCTTTTGGTGGCGTTACGAAATTGAGACAATAAGAAACAATTATCGAGAAGGAAGTTTTAGCAAATTCCTTCAAATTGATGATTTGAAAAATAACCTAAGCAAAGCATGATTTTATGGGTAATTTCGGAAATTTATTTAAGGAATTAAGAAGTTAGGCTAAAGTGGAAGGGCATTTTGGTCAATTGACCCTCATTTAATGACATGGCATCCTAAAACAAATGGGTTGTCGATTTTTAAGAGAGAGGAGCCAATTATGAGAGGAAAAACAACAAAAGAATGAGAGAAGAGACAGAGGTGAAGGTTTCGACTATGGAGAAGGAAGAAAGAAAAGAGAGAGAAAGGTAGGGTTTCGAAATCTCTTGGGTTTCTAGAGGGTATTGAAGAAGATTCAAGAGGAAAAATATGGAAAAGGATGAAAGTTTCCCATGGGGCTTTGCAAATTCGAAATTGGAGGAAAAATGAGGTAAGAGAAAATTTGGAGTTTTGAGTTTTTCCTGAAATTTTGGTTTAGAATCATGAAAAATAGTATGGATTTGTAGATTATGAAGTCAATTTTGGTGAATGCTTAGTTTAATTGTTCAATTTTGGATAATTGTGAATTAGGGTTTATGCCCAATTTTTGTGATTTGGGGATTTTGGAAGCTTATGATTTAGATTATAGCGCCCCCTTACTGTAGGGTACACACCGGGACGCCCGCAGGTCATTCCGGTACATATCCTACGACGAGGGTGTACTACGTTCGATCAATTCTATAAACCGCATGGCATCAATACAATGAAATCCGCAACAACAAAATCACTGAATTTTAAAAACCATAAAGCTTTTCTCATTTCATAAAATCAATCTGAAATATAGACAAGTCTATCAGTTCCCTACAGTCTAAATACGATAATCCAAAAAGAAAAATGATACAAAAGTCTATAGTAAGTCATCCCCAAAATCCAATCCCAGCTGACCGACCTGTGAACCATCGCCTCTCTCGCCAGAACGCTCACGCGGCAGGAGAAGAAACTTTGGAGCTAGGAATCTAATCTATCAGTCCTGAAAAGTAAATGCAATTTTGGGTGAGTTTGCGAACTCAATGAGAAACCATCATCGATGGTTCACTCAATTCATACATTACGCAAATTGCGTACAGTACATTACAATAACAGTTAAAATATCATATAGCAGTTACAGCACACCGACAATTTGCAATTCAGTTATCACAATTGTATAATGCGATGCATATGTGACTCTTTTCCAGTTATTTCAGTGTTATGACTGAGCGCTTATTCAAATGATGATGATCGATGAGACGCTGCCTAGGGAGTAGAGAGCCCTCATGCAGATACACTAACTCCCCGAGCTCAAGGCTCGATGCGATGAGGATGATTTGAGCTCAAAGCTCTTTTCAGTAATAGCAGCGACTCAGGTCACAACGTCTATTATCTGTTCATGCAATTATGCATGTAATGCATATGTCCGATAATTCACAGTCATATGGTTATAAGCCCATTTAACACAGTTTCCCATGATCACGTATCAGTGAAATCCAATTTATCAAAAACATGCATCTTGATCCTAATCATTCATATTAGCAAACAGTTCACATAGAGCATTTAGCACATCGGAAATTGAGGAACCAACTAGGTTACTCACCAGAATCTCCGAGCTATTGCACGAAGTCCCAAAGAATATCCGTAGAACGACGATCCAATGGTGCCTCTATAACAGTAAAATAATTTCCCATTACTAGATACTCAATTAAAACAATTCAGTGATGCATATGTCTTAATTGAAAATATGTACGATGCATATTCATGATTTTCTGGCGCTATAACCCAATACTGCTATCTCTTGCCTCATAACCAAAATTCACTATTCACTATATCAATATCATCCATTAATTTTATAAGTCTCCAATTTAAACTCCCATAGTCATAATAAAATTCTTAGGTTACAATAGGAACTATAATCGATTCTCTCTCTATGATTGAGAACCCGTTAATTTAAATTCAAACTCTTATTCTTTACCTCAGTTGTAGACCCCTTTCTCTAGTTCACAACGAATCAAGAATCACCTCAATTGGAGGTCTATACCATAAGTTATGCCCCATAAATTGAAATACATCCAATCCAAATTTTGCTCCTCGCCGCGGCGTGGGAAACGTTCACCGCTGCGAACACCTCCCAGGTGCCTCGCCGCAGCGAGCACGCTTTTTCTCGTCACGGCGTGGCCTTTTTCAGACGTCACGACATGCGAGTCTCACCTTCTTCCCCGATCGATTTTTCATCTTTCTCTCTCTAAAAACCAGTATTAATCACTCTCAACTTCCCATTTCTTACACAATAAAAACCATAAATGCCTCAAACAACAATAACTAACAACGTTAAAGCCATTAAACTTACCAAATCGAAGCTCAAATCCTTAAACCCTAAATCTCCGAAATCACCTCCAACCTCTAGCAACCACGGAGATCTCCCATAGCCAAACCAAACATCCACATGCCTAAGATTTCCAACTGATCTTCAACCACAATGAAAAGGGAAACAAGCAAGACTCTCCAAGGGGAAAAATCAAAGTCGACGAAGGGAAGAGAAAGGAGAAGAGAAAGTTAGCCCTAGGTTTTCAAAGGAGAAATTTAAATTTAGGGCAATTTAAAGGGTTGGTCCTTAACCTATAATTCATCAAACACAAGTCCTCAAATTCATTAAATTTCAGTCTCTAAATTTCAATGGCTTATCATAATTATTCCTAACAGCACAAATCAAATTTTTCCATGCCATTTACCCATCAATTTCGGAACCCGAATCTAATTCATCATTCTTTAAGTCATTTTTTTGGTCCGGACCCATAACTCTAAAATTTCAGAAAAATTCCTATAAATCCTCAAAAATATAAGACACTAGATCCTATAGTCCAATTTAAATTTTCAAATCTCAAAAATTCAATTCTCACTCCAATTTAACTATACAAACCCAATTATGCCATAATTCCCAATAAATCATAATTAAACCTAATTATCTCAAAAATTTACAAATCAATTCATGTACACAATTAAATGCCGGAAAATGTCATGAATGCATGTACCTATCAATGCATGTGCAATTAATTCATTCCTCTATAATTAGAGGTCCATGAATGCTCAATCAATAAAATGCAGTATGCAATCCTACCCAGTCCCAAATTACCCAAATAACCTTCCCATCGGTGATGGGATGTTACAATTCTCCCCTCCTAATAAAAATTTTGTCCCGAAATTTCATACCTGCCCGATCGAATAAATGAGGATACTGGCTCCTCATATGCTCCTCAGTCCCCCAAGTCGCTTCCTCAAAAGAGTGGTTCTTCCAAAGGACTTTCACTAATGGAATCACCTTCTTCCTTAACTGCTTGACCCGGGATCCCACAATCCGAGCCGGTTCCTCTACATAGCTCAAATCGTTGGCTATCTCAATCTTCTGAGCTGGAATCACATGAGTCGGGTCTGATCGGTACCGTCGGAGCATACTAACATGAAACACGTCATGCAACTGGGACATCTCACTCGGTAGAGCCAGTCTATAAGCCAATGGTCCTATCCTCTCGAGAATCTCATAAGGACCAATCTACTGAGGGCTCAACTTGCCCTTCCGACCAAATCTCAGAACTCCTCTCCAAGATGACACTCGAAGGAACACTCTATCACCCACACTGTACTCTATCTCTCGCCGATGCTGATCCACATAACTCTTCATCTATCCCGAGTACCTTGATGCGGCTCAAATCGCCTTCACCTTATCTACAGTATCCTGAATCAGCTCGGGACCCTCAATCATCCTCACACCCTCTTCATCCCAATACAATGGCAATCTACACTGCCTCCCATACAAAGCCTCATACGATGTCATCCCGATACTGCTCTGATACTGATTATTATAAGCAAACTCGATAAGAGCCAAATACTGATCCCATGATCCTCTGAACTCCAATACACAAGCCCGAAGCATATCCTCAAAAGTCTTAATCGTTCTCTCACTATGCCCATCTGTCTGAGGACGAAATGCAGTACTGAAGTTCAACCGAGTACCCAATGCAGACTGCAGGCTCTTCCAGAACCTCAAAGTAAATCTGAGATCCCGGTCTGAGACTATCGACAACGGAACCCCATGCAGCCGCACAATCTCTGCCACATACTTCTGGGCCAACTGATCGAGAGTATTACTCTCCCTCACTGGCAAGAAGTGAGTCGATTTGGTCAACCGGTCTACTATGACCCAGATAGCATGTAACATCTCATCACCGATGGGAAGGGTATTTTGATAAATTGGGACGGGTTAGAAGTATTAAATTATAGCTCGGCATGCGCATACAACTTATAGCCTCTATGACTGATGGGTTGTTGCACTTACACATGGTAAACATGCATTCATGACATTTTCCGGCTTAGGTTTCAAATTGAGACCTTTTGTGAAATTTATGGGATAATCGTAATTGGAAAATTATTTTGAGTGCGTCATAAATTGTTTTCCATTTTTAGGGATTTATGGGAATTTTTCTGGAATTTTTTGGGGTTCTTGCCCGGACCGGAAAATTCCAACTGACGGGCTGAGTGAGCCTTTTTGTACTGAAAAGGGATTGCCTAATGGCATGAGATTAGTGAATAAATAATTTTGGGAATTATGTTAGTGCCATGTTTAGAGTTTAAGTGGGATTAGTGCTTAAGTAATTGAGATTAACTCATTTTGTCTTTTTCATCCATTAAAAGCCAAGTGTACATTTTATTTTGTCTTTTCCACCCAAGCACCTACGACCTTCTTCTTGTGTTGTTAAATAAAAAATTCATTTGGAAGTTCATCTTTATCCTCCCATCCGAAACTTGCTTCATCTTCTTAGAGTACCTATTCTTCTCCTTCAATTTTGCTTCTCCTTATTTCATACGAGAAGGTCTTCCTTTGGAGCTTGCTTGCTTTTCCCTTGCACACCTAAATCCAAGTTGAAGCCTTGAGTGGATGGTGATCCTTGTGATGTTAGTGATAGCCGTATGGGAGGTTGGAAAAAAGGAAGTTAGTGTGAACTTGAAGAATCAAGGATATTGGTAGCTTGAACTTGCAACTAGGTAGGAGTTGTTTTGCTTTCCTTCTTTTGGTAGTTAGAAGCATGTATGGGGATCATTTGTACATTTATTTGATCATTATAGGGGTAGATGTAAATGGGTTTAAATGTATGCTTGTGTATGGATGAATGATTGAATAAGGTTTCCATTGATTTGGCTTGGTTTTGGATTGATTTGCAAGGTTAGATGTATAGGAAAGTAATGAAAATGATTGTGTGAGTGCTGCCAAATTTTGTGTTAGTATACAAATAATTGTTGTGTTGAGTTTGTGGCTGAATTGGAGGTGTAAGTGAATGTCTATTAATGTAGGTAAAGTGATAGAATGGAAGAGGATGAGGTATAGATGAAATCTAAAAAATTGGTGTTTAACCTATTGAAATGTTTTGATCATAACTTATTGTGTAGGTGTGAAAATGAGGTGAGGTTTGTGCCCAATGAAACTTTGGGATGTTAGCTACATATTTGTGTGAAATAGGTGATGTTAAATTGTAATGTTAGAAGGGTGAATCTTTGCATGGAAAGTTTCTGGTTGTAGGGTCTATGAACAGTATCCGCATATATGACCTTATTAATTTGCTGATTTTTCTAAATTAATTGAGATGGAATTTAGGAAAGTGGTCTTCATGAAAGTTGTAGAATATTGAGTTAGCTTTCCATTTCCACTAATCTTGCTAATTTTAGAGTTTTATATTGGGAGATATGAACTGATTACTATTGACTGGTTTTGAGCATTTTGATGAAACCTAGCCTAAGTGTTGAGTTTGTGAGCTTACGGATTGGAAGTAATTTTAGCAAATTTTGTGAACTGAATTGGTGTGAGTGATCTTCTGCAAAGTTTCAGAGGAAGGAATTATCTTGAAAATGATATATGGTGTGTAATTTTTAGAGATCAGATTTTGGAGTTATGATTTTGCAAACATTGAACCTGCATTAGATTATGAATTGTTGATCATGGAAGTAACTTGCATGACAGTTTTGAAATTGTTACAAATTGAATTGGATTTTGAGTTCTTCATGAAAATTGAATTTTGAGAACTTTTCTTTTCAGGGATATAAGGTAGTGAATTTTGTGACATTTGTGCTAAACGTTATGCTGATTGGAAAATTACTGACCAGATTGGTTAATTTCTGTATACAGATTCTTTGTTGAATTGTTTGATCTAGTTAGTTATGGAATTTGATTTTTAGTTGGTTATGAAAGTTGTAGATGACATTGTGAACTTATTGAGCATATTTATGTGGTAATTTTTGGCTGAAGAATCAGAGAGTTATGGAATTTTCAAAGTACTGTTCTGTTTTAGTAGGATTTGAGTAGGCAGTAGCTTTGAAGGGATTTTCGACACCCTTAGGGGTGAGATTGATTTTTATGGTCTTCTTGAGAATTGTAGAGGGTTTCTTTATCTTTCCAACAAGGTATAATTTGTATTTTTCTGAATTGTGTACTAAGTTTTATGAGTATTGGAAGTTGGATGGGAAAATCAGGAAAAAGGGAAAGGGGGAATTGGAATTATGCCCTCACTAGGCGGCGCGCCTCGCCTAGTGACGAGGTTTGATGAACAGCGTCACTAGGGCGACGTGTCGCCCTAGTCACGACGCCGGATCAGACGGCATCACTAGGGCGACGCCTCGCCCTAGTGACGAGGCCATCTGATTTTTTTTATTTATTATTATTTGATTATTTGGTATTTGGTGATTCTTTTGTCCATTCTTTTCCGTCCGGCGTCCGATTGACCTGATTCTTGAGGCATCGGATTTGTAAAATATTGAATTTCATTTTGTGAGAAATTGAGAATTTTTAGACGGGAAATTGACGTGGCCCCGGGTAATTGTTCTATGGTCACTGTTTTATTTATTTTTGGATCGATCGAGGTCCGAATTGAGTGCAGTCAGTGGCTATAGTTTTCTAATTTTTGATGGAATTTTTTATGATGGGAAAAATTTGGATTTAGGGCCAGAAATCTTATGAACATGCATTATACACTTACATGTGCATTATATTAGTTCGGATTGGATAATTAGTGATCGGATTCCTCTCTGTTTGTTATAGAGACACATTTGAGCGTCGATCACCGACGTTATCGAAACTTCCAGATGTTAGCTCGAATACAGTGAGTAACCTAGTTGGTTCCTCAACCTTTATGTGTTTAAGATTTTGCAATTATGCCATGTGGAGATAATGGAGGGTTTATGTGTGTTTGATTTTGATTGATTTGGACCATAGGTGTGCGAAATATTTGGAATGAGATAACGGTGCTACTTATATATATCGTCGTGAATGTTACATTGGAGATCTCGGACCAGAGGTCCGAGGAAATGGGAAATTGATATTGAAGTGTTAATTGTCTGTTTCAATACATTAGATGGGATTGTCAATGTGATATAGTAGGATGAAATAAACTGAAAATGTAGATAATTGAAATACCGGACCGAAAGTCCAAAGAACTGGCGAATAGTGTTGACATGTAAATGGAAATTGGAATATGTACATTGCATGCATAAACATAAAAGTATGATCAGATAAAAGACAGTTGTGACCGGAGCAGCCACCGTATCAGGGCATATTACATAACGATATGAGAGCTTTCACCAACGCATAGACCTCAGTCCAACGATTCGAGCCTCGGGCTCAATGTATCGTGGCTTCAAGCCTAATGTTTTCGTGAGCCACCGCTCAACGCAATGTGCCCGCTTTCGACAAAGTTCAGCGCACGTCCAACAACGAAATGAAAATGGAACAAAGTCACATGTGCATTGCATATACATATATTCGTAAATGACCAAATATATGAATGATGAAATTGCATGTGTATATGAAATTGGAACTGAATGTGATAATATGTGATATTACTGTAAATGCTACTGTGTGCTATTATGATTGGTGAATACATGAGTTGGGTGAACCATCGATGATGGTTTCTCACTGAGTTCGCAAACTCACCCAACATTGCAACTATTTTTCAGGAATTGAAGAGTACCCCGTTAATGAACCGGGAGTATGGTTACTACAAGAGAGTCGGTGTCCGATGTCGGGATCGCCACGTCTGCATTCGTGTTATCTTGACTTATGTGTAAATTTATATTCCGCAAAAATTGTACTGAATTGATTGAGGGCCCTAATTGATAAATATTATTTAACATGTGATCTTTGATAAAGTGTATGACAAAAAAAGGTTTTCGTATCACGGGCCCGAATCGTTTATTTTTAATTTCGCGCTTTTCATTGCTTTCAAAAAATATATCATAATGAGTTTTACATCGCATTGATCGCTTAGCATACCACCCTCATGGTCACGGGCTTGGATATCACCGTCGATATCGGGTTCAGTATCGCGGGAGTGGGGTCTACATTTAGGTATCGAGCCAGTAAGTACAATCTTATACGGGCATTCGAAAAAAAAATGTGTGTCAAGTTATGTGCATTTAAGTCATGTCACGGTAGAAAGTGACAATCGATCCCAGCAGTAGCATACGAGTCGTATGCATAAGTATGTCTCAGTCGTTTAAGCGGTTAGAAAAAGTGAGAAAAAGGATAATGTGTTAGAATGTGAGAAAAGGAAGTAATGGATATTGCACAATAGGAAAGAGGGTATGGTTTGATCAGATAGACGTATATTTAGTGTATTGAGATTGACAGGTATATTGTGAAGTGCAAAATTGGAGTGATATTGGGTATATCCTTGAATATGAGTTAGAAATAAAGACTATAGTTGTAAATTAATAGAGGAAAAATAGAGATGTGATAATGGTAAGATTTACAGTGTATAAGGTAAATGAAAATAAAGTGTATCTATGATATAGAAAAGTTACAATTGGGATTGATTACCGTGATGAGAGTTATAAATAAGGATTGGTGATGTGGAGTCAAATTATACATTAAGTGCAAAATCAAGAATGATTTCATATCTATGATATAGATATGAGTATGGAAATATATGGGTCTAATGCAATAATGAAAAGATTGAAATGTAAGACAATGAAATTGGTAGATGAAAAAGTTGTTCTAAGTTTAATTGATGCGCCTAAGTAAATGCACACCTGATTATGGGAGCCCTATGTTAAGTGAAAATGTTACCCTGTAATTGATGAGTTAATGGTTACTTGCTAGCCAGAATTCTTGTCAAAAAAAATCCCTTTATGAGTTAGAAGAAGAAATGAAAGTGCTTATAACGATCAGTTGTGAATGAATTGTGATTATATATGATCCTCACGAGCGAGGACGGGTGTACACAGGAAGATTGTTGAGTTCAGATTATATGATCACCTTAAGTGTATCTCTGATAGTGGGATTACCCTCATGGGTGAAATGATTAAACATAAATGAATAATTTGCGTAAATATGATATAGGAAGTAATGCCAGTAGCTCAAGTTCAAAATGAGTGAGAGTAAGGCATGAGAATACTCAAAATGAGAAGTGAGAGAGTTAAAGATGTTAGCATCGGTAATGAGCTTGAGAGAATAAAATGAGGGACATGAATATAGTAAGGTCCCCATGATTAAGAATTGGTACCAAAATGAGAATGGTTATCGAGAATTAAATGCAATTAAGGTATTCTTAGCAGTATGATCTATTAACGGGCAAATTGATGGGATTATAGAGATATATATTGTTAGATAGAATGTGATGATTATGGTGATGTATGGCAAGATAGTAGAGGAAAAGAAATTGTTTAAGTGCTCTTCAGAGATTTATCTTCGTGATGTATCAAGAGTAACTGATATGTATATCTATATAGTGATGGAAAAAAAATAGTTGGTTGATAAAGTTTTATGACCTGTATTAAATCTAGCAGAGACTCAATCGTAAGTGATAAAATATGCTACTGAAAGAGTGTACATTACGTTAATGAGATGGCTCTGATTATGTAAGAAAAGTACTGCATATGAAGGAAATATTAATTATGAATTTGAGGGGATTAAAAGTTCGTGTATACTTTGTGTAATTATGTTCTGAAAGTACAAGATCGACATAACGATTGTTTATTCAAGTCAGTGAGTGATCTATCGTGAATAAATTGGGTTATGTGGAGAAATGAAGGTAAGGAACATGTGGCAGAATATGTTAAGATGAGACAAATTAAACGAAAATGGTTCCTCATTGGAGACGTTCGATAATGAAAGAGTTATATGAGTCAACTAAGTTTATTGTATTACTAAAAAGGAACATGTCTCAATTGTGTTTGGAGTGCATACTGGATATAACTATAAGAAATGGATAAATTGGTATAGTTGAGGAAATTGGTCGTTATACCAGTCTGTGAATCTTAACCTAATTGAACGAATAAAGGATGAATTAGTATGTGAACATGGGATATTGAGAGAATTAATCAAGATATAGGTATTGATAAAATGTGAAAGTTCAAAAGATATGTGTATGCGGAATTCGGAATTAGTTAGAACTAATGGAATGCTTGATGCATTCAGAAATTGTCAAAGATTTTTTTGGTTTTAGCAAATTGACAAGAAGAATTGAGGAAAACATGTAAATGTTATGATTGATGATCATAAAGGAGACATTTGAAGAAATTACTGTCTATATTGAAGTATTCCAGTAAAGGTTATGATGTGATCTATTGACATTATATAAAGTGATTCATGCACCTTAGGACAAATATGATTCCATGGGCGGTATGATGATTGATGATTTGAAATTTGTTATACTGAGTGTGACCTAAAAGCTTGGAGACATTAATCGTACAGAAATAGTTTGGAGATGTCTATGATTATGCAAATCGATAACGATTGAGATATTTCGTGCATTTGAATGATTTAAAAGGATTCAGCGGCTGATTTCTTCAAACTAAGCCAATGGTACAATTCAAGGGATTGAACAAAGAAAGAAATAAAATCAATTGTAGAAGATCAAAATTTGGGTAAGAAGGTTATCAAATCTAGTGTATTATTTAGTGAACTGACAAAAAGGGGCAAAAGAAAGTATTATTAGTTATTGGAATTTCAAGTTGGTGTGCATCAAAACGGATTGGCAAAACCCGAAGTGAGGATGTAGAAATTATAAACCGTATCGAAGAACTGAAGATAACTCCAATTGTTGAAGAAAGTGATAGGTATAGTTCAAATTAAGATATATGGGTGATACTCATTACGGGAACTGTTAGTGAAGACGTAAGGAATGATCGAAGCTTTATGTTCGAACAAGAGCGTATTGAAAGAGTAATTGAAAGGTTAGAATGGGAAATCAAATGATTATTAGTAAATGGTTCGAGAAAACACAAGAAACAATCGAAGTGTTATGTTCTAGTAAAAGTATTGTGGAAAAGCAACTGATGGTGTAGTCTATCAAAGTGAACAATGACATGTGTGATTAACCAACAAGTATTTTTGGATTTCATTGGGATATGAGATTGATATATAGTGCAAAGGGATTATGGCATGACAATCATTATATTGTGGTCACCATTCGAAAAGCGTATAAGGGGTCTTATTGTCCAAAAAGGAATCGTTAGCCCTATATTATGTGATCAGGGCAATAAAGTGATAGGTTAAGAATTTAAGATGGTGATAATAAATCGAATTGATTCACACTGAGGTGACAAATGTCATGAGATTTGTGTTTTGATAATAACGAAATCTGATAAGCGATAAATGAAATATTTTGAAAGGTATGGCCTCGGCCAAGAGGTACTTAGATGGAAATAAAGGTGTAGTTAAGGGAAATTGAATTCGTGATGAGGGGCCTCTATGTGTTTGTGGTATGAATAGAATTACGAATTGGTAAGTTAGGCTAAAATCTAAAAGATGATTCGGATTCACAAAATGTTTCATGATGAAATTGGGAAATATTATTAGGATTCGATATATATGATATTGACAGCTATTGAAATTGAAAGTGACAAATCATGATAATCATGAGAGCGGTAAAATCATGGGAAGTTTGAGAAAGGGAAAAGAGTAATTGATTGTTTCGCTCATTGACTGAATTTGATCGTGTAGTGAAACCAATAGAAAATAGAGTATATTAATCTAAAAGACTCCCTTCCTTTCATATAATCAGATATGAAATTTCGAGGACGAAATTTTTATTAGGAGGGGAGAATTGTAACATCCCATCACCGATGGGAAGGGTATTTTGGTAAATTGGGACGGGTTAGAAGTATTAAATTATAGCTCGGCATGCGCATACAGCTTATAGCCTCTATGACTGATGGGTTGTTGCACTTACACATGGTAAACATGCATTCATGACATTTTCCGGCTTAGGTTTCAAATTGAGACCTTTTGTGAAATTTATGGGATAATCGTAATTGGAAAATTATTTTGAGTGCGTCATAAATTGTTTTCCATTTTTAGGGATTTATGGGAATTTTTCTGAAATTTTTCGGGGTTCTTGCCCGGATCGAAAAATTCCAACTGACGGGCTGAGTGAGCCTTTTTGTACTGAAAAGGGATTGCCTAATGGCATGAGATTAGTGAATAAATAATTTTGGGAATTATGTTAGTGCCATGTTTAGAGTTTAAGTGGGATTAGTGCTTAAGTAATTGAGATTAACTCATTTTGTCTTTTTCATCCATTAAAAGCCAAGTGTACATTTTATTTTGTCTTTTCCACCCAAGCACTTACGACCTTCTTCTTGTGTTGTTAAATAAAAAATTCATTTGGAAGCTCATCTTTATCCTCCCATCCGAAACTTGCTTCATCTTCTTAGAGTACCTATTCTTCTCCTTCAATTTTGCTTCTCCTTATTTCATACGAGAAGGTCTTCCTTTGGAGCTTGCTTGCTTTTCCCTTGCACACCTAAATCCAAGTTGAAGCCTTGAGTGGATGGTGATCCTTGTGATGTTAGTGATAGCCGTATGGGAGGTTGGAAAAAAAAGGAAGTTAGTGTGAACTTGAAGAATCAAGGGATATTGGTAGCTTGAACTTGCAACTAGGTAGGAGTTGTTTTGCTTTCCTTCTTTGGTAGTTAGAAGCATGTATGGGGATCATTTGTACATTTATTTGATCATTATAGGGTAGATGTAAATGGGTTTAAATGTATGCTTGTGTATGGATGAATGATTGAATAAGGTTTCCATTGATTTGGCTTGGTTTTGGATTGATTTGCAAGGTTAGATGTATAGGAAAGTAATGAAAATGATTGTGTGAGTGCTGCCAAATTTTGTGTTAGTATACAAATAATTGTTGTGTTGAGTTTGTGGCTGAATTGGAGGTGTAAGTGAATGTCTATTAATGTAGGTAAAGTGATAGAATGGAAGAGGATGAGGTATAGATGAAATCTAAAAAATTGGTGTTTAACCTATTGAAATGTTTTGATCATAACTTATTGTGTAGGTGTGAAAATGAGGTGAGGTTTGTGCCCAATGAAACTTTGGGATGTTAGCTACATATTTGTGTGAAATAGGTGATGTTAAATTGTAATGTTAGAAGGGTGAATCTTTGCATGGAAAGTTTCTGGTTGTAGGGTCTATGAACAGTATCCGCATATATGACCTGATTATTTTGCTGATTTTTCTAAATTAATTGAGATGGAATTTGGGAAAGTGGTCTTCATGAAAGTTGTAGCATATTGAGTTAGCTTTCCATTTCCACTAATCTTGCTAATTTTAGAGTTGTATATTGGGAGATATGAACTGATTACTATTGACTGGTTTTGAGCATTTTGATGAAACCTAGCCTAAGTGTTGAGTTTGTGAGCTTACGGATTGGAAGTAATTTTAGCAAATTTTGTGAACTGAATTGGTGTGAGTGATCTTCTGAAAAGTTGCAGAGGAAGGAATTATATTGAAAATGATATATGGTGTGTAATTTTTAGAGGTCAGATTTGGGAGTTATGATTTTGCAAACATTGAACCTGCATTATATTATGAATTGCTGATCATGGAAGTAACTTGCATGACAGTTTTGAAATTGTTAGAAATTGAATTGGATTTTGAGTTCTTCATGAAAATTGAAGTTTGAGAACTTTTCTTTTCAGGGATATAAGGTAGTGAATTTTGTGACATTTGTGCTAAAATTTATGCTGATTGGAAAATTACTGACCAGATTGGTTAATTTCTGTATACAGATTCTTTTTTAAATTGTTTGATCTAGTTAGTTATGGAATTTGATTTTGGGTTGGTTATGAAAGTTGTAGATGACATTGTGAAATTATTGAGCATATTTATGTGGTAATTTTTGGCTGAAGAATCAGAGAGTTATGGAATTTGCAAAGTACTGTTCTGTTTTAGTAGGATTTGAGTAGGCAGTAGCTTTGAAGGGATTTTTGACACCCTTAGGGGTGAGATTGATTTTTATGGTCTTCTTGAGAATTGTAGAGGGTTTCTTTATCTTTCCAACAAGGTATAATTTGTATTTTTCTAAATTGTGTACTAAGTTTTATGAGTGTTGGAAGTTGGATGGGAAAATCAGGAAAAAGGGAAAGGGGGAATTGGAATTATGCCCGGTCACTAGGGCGACGCCTCGCCCTAGTGACGAGGCTTGGATGAACGGCGTCACTAGGGCGACGTGTCACCCTAGCGACGACGCCGGATCAGACGGCATCACTAGGGCGACGCCTCGCCCTAGTGACGAGGCCATCTGATTTTTTTTATTATTTTTTATTATTTGATTATTTGGTATTTGGTGATTCTTTTGTCCATTCTTTTCCGTCCGGCGTCCGATTGACCTGATTCTTGAGGCATCGGATTTGTGAAATATTGAATTTCATTTTGTGAGAAATTGGAAATTTTTAGACGGGAAATTGACGTGGCCCCGGGTAATTGTTCTATGGTCACTGTTTTATTTATTTTTGGATCGATCGAGGTCCGAATTGAGTGCAGTCAGTGGCTATAGTTTTCTAATTTTTGATGAAATTTTTTATGATGGGAAAAATTTGGATTTAGGGCCGGAAATCTCATGAACATGCATTATACACTTACATGTGCATTATATTAGTTCGGATTGGATAATTAGTGATCGGATTCCTCTCTGTTTGTTATAGAGACACATTTGGAGCGTCGATCTACCGACGTTATTGAAACTTCCAGATGTTAGCTCGAAATGCAATGAGTAACCTAGTTGGTTCCTCAACCTTTATGTGTTTAAGATTTTGCAATTATGCCATGTGGAGATAATGGAGGGTTTATGTGTGTTTGATTTTGATTGATTTCGGACCATAGGTGTCTGAAATATTTGGAATGAGATAACGGCGTTACTTATGTATAATCGTCGTGAATGTTACATTGAGATCTCGGACCGAGGTCCGAGGAAATGGGAAATTGATATTGAAGTGTTAATTGTCTGTTTCAATACATTGGATGGGATTGTCAATGTGATATAGTAGGATGAAATAAACTAGAAATGTAGATAATTGAAATACCGGACCGAAAGTCCGAAGAACTGGCGAATAGTGTTGACATGTAAATGGAAATTGAATATGTACTTTGCATGCATAAACATAAAAGTATGATCGATAAAAGGCGGTTGTGACCGAATCACCACCGTATCGGGGCATATTACGCCTAACGATATGAGAGCTTTCACCAACGCACAGGACCTCAGGTCCAACGTATTCAGAGCCTCAGGCTCAATGTATCAGGGCTTTAAGCCTAATATTTTCAGAGCCATCGCTCAACGCAATGTGCCCTTGCATCGACAGTTCAAAGCAGTCATCACAACAACGAAATGAAAATGGAATAAAGGTCACATGTGCATTGCATATATATATATTGTAAATGACCAAATATATGAATGATGAAATTGCATGTGTATATGAAATTGGGCCCGAATGTGATAATATGTGATATTACCGTAAATGCTATTGTGTGCTATTATGATTGGTGAATGCATGAGTTGGGTGAACCATCGATGATGGTTTCTCACCGAGTTCGCAAACTCACCCAACATTGCAACTATTTTTCGGAATCAAGAGTACCCCATTAATGAACCGGAGTATGGTTACTACAAGAGAGTCGATGTCCGATGTCGGGATCGATTCACGTCCGCATTCGTGTTATCTTGACTTATGTGTAAATTTATATTCAAAAATTGTCTCAATTGATTGAGGGCCCTAATTGATAAATATTATTTAACATGTGATCTTTGATAAAGTGTATGACAAAAAGGTTTTCGTATCACGGGCCGAATCGCTTATTTTAATTTCACGACTTTCGACTATTTTCAAAAAAATATATCATAATGAGTTTTTACATTGCATTGATCGCTTCTAGCATACCACCCTCATGGTCACGGCTTGGATATCACCGTCGATATCGGGTTCAGTCTCATGGAGTGGGTGCTACATAACATCAAACTATCTCGGCCCTAGGCAATCCCATAATAAAATCCATGGTAATTGCCCCATTTCCACTCTGGAATAGGCAACGAATGCAGCTTACCCACTGGAGCCTGGTGCTCAGCCTTAACCTGCTGGCACGTCAAACACTGAGAAACAAACTCTGCCACCTGCCTCTTCATGCCTGGCTACCAGAAATGCAACTTAAGAGTGCGATACATCTTGGTAGTACCAGGATGCATAGCATAGGCAGCCACGTGTGCCTCCTCCAGAATCTCACGTCTCAAATCATCTACATCAGACACACACAGTCTCTGCCCCATCCACAATGTCCCATCTCTCAACTCAAAATCGGTAATCGAATCAGATCTTACTCTATCCATCAATCTTACCATCATCAGATCTCGATCCTGAACTCTACTGATCCTGTCATGCAACATCGGCCTAAGCCTCAAAGTAGCAATCAGAGCCCCATCCTGACCCAAATCCATCTGCACATTCAGAGCTCTCAACTGAATCAAGCTAGGAAATCTCCCAATCTGAATCTGAGCTGTACTGATGTGAGATCTCCTACTCAAGGCGTCCGCCACCACATTGGCCTTCCTTAGATGATACTCAATCGTGCAGTCATAATCCTTCAGTAACTCAATCCATCTCCTCTGTCTCAGATTCAGCTCTCTCTGACTAAGCAAGTACCTCAAACTCTTATGATCAGTGAAGATCTGGAACGTCTCCCCATACAAATAATGTCTCCAGATCTTCAAAGCAAAAACCACTGCTGCTAACTCCAAATCGTGCACTGGATAGTTCACCTCGTGAGACCTCAACTGTCTCGAGGCATAAGCTATCACTCTGCCATGCTGCATCAATACACATCCCAGTCCCTGATGCGAAGCATCACTGTACATCACATAGCCTCCAGTACCAGATGGAATGCTTAACACCGACGCAGTAGTCAGCCGATGTTTCAGTTCCTCAAAGCTCTTCTGGCACTCCTCAGTCCATCTGAATGGTACATCCTTCCTTAGAAGCTTTGTCAGAGGGGCTGAGATCAGCGAGAACTCCTCGATAAACCTCTGGTAATATCTGGCCAATCTTAGGAAACTCTGAACCTCATATACATTCCTAGGGGCCTCCCAATGCAGCACTGCCTCGACCTTGCGAGAATCTACCTGAATACCCTCACCAGTCACAATATGCCCCAGAAACACTACCTCATCCAGCCAAAATTCACATTTAGTGAATTTGGCATACAACTGCCTCTCTCTCATAATCTGCAATACAGTCCTCAAATGCTCCGCATGCTCCTGTCTACTCTTCGAATACACTAGAATATCATCAATGAACACAATCACAAACTGGTCCAGGTAGGGCTAAAAAATCCTATTCATCAAGGCCATGAAAGCTGCTGGGGCATTAGACAACCCAAACGGCATCACTAAGAACTCGAAATGCCCATACCTGCTCCTAAAGGCACTCTTAGGCACATCGGCCTCTGCAATCCTCAACTGATAATAACCTGATCGCAGGTCCAACTTAGTAAACACCTGAGCTCCCTGCAACTGATCAAATAAATCGTCAATCTTAGGCAGTGGATACTTATTCTTCACTGTCACCCGATTCAACTGCCTATAATCGATACACAACCTCAGAGTCCCGTCTTTTTTCTTCACAAACAGCACCGGAGCTCCCCATGGCGAAACACTCGGTCTGATAAACCCCTTTATCCAAAAGCTCCTGCAACTGAGCCTTAAGCTCTCTCAGTTCCACCGGTGCCATCCTATACGAAGGTATAGATATAGGAGCGGTATCGGGAACGAGGTCAATCTCAAACTCTGTCTCCCGATCCGATGGTAAACCCAGTAACTCATCTGGGAACACATCCAGAAATTCCCTGATCACGGGAATATCCTACAATCTCTGCTCGACTTTGGTATCCACAACATGGGCTAGATAGGCCTCACAACCTCCCTGCTTCAACCTCAAGGCACTCAGGAAAGAAATCATCCTGGCTGGCACTGCCTGACTAACACCTCGAAAAACAGCTCTGGGCTGACCAGGAGACTCTAATACCACCTCCTTTGTTAGACCCCGAATTTTTTTTTATGATGATATTAAGCATGAATTGTGATAATTGTGGTTTTATGCCTTAGTTTGAGTTAATTGGGAGTATTAGTGCATAAATTTGATTTATTTGAGCCTAATTCGTTATGATGTGGTTTTACATGGAGATTATAGGGTAAAAATGTGTGAGGGCATTTTGGAAAGTTCACTTAAGTTGGAATGGATTTAGACTTATTAGGAGGGGTATTTTCGTCTTTGACCACCCTAGGTAGGTTTTAGACTTAGAAGAAATAGAAAAGAAAGAGAAAGAAAGAGGAAAAAGAAAAGAAGAAGGAAAGAAGAGAACAGTAGCGCCGACGGTGAGAAGAGGAGAAGAGAAGAGAGGTTTTGCGATTTTTGAGTTTTCCGACTGATTCTGTAGCACCCCACTCCCGCGAGACCCGAACCCGACATCTATAATGACATCCGAGCCCGTGACCCGCGAGGGTGGCATGCTAGAGCAGTCAATCACAATTTAAAACTCGTTATGAAATTTTTCTTAAAAAAAAAACGGTTTAACGCGCGAAAATCAAAACACACTTTAGGCCCGACACATCACAAAAACATTTTCAGATACAAAACACTTTCAGTTATTAATTAGCACTCAACAGTGCTCAATCTGTACATAAGCAGAAAGGCATGACCCAACTGGCTCAATGCCATTTCTGAACACAATTCAGTAATCAAAATCTCAATACACTATTACATTTATTAAGCTAGGGCCCACCAAACAAAACACTGTACTCATGCAGATGTGATGACACTGATCCCGACCCGCTACTTTGCCTTGTTAGCAACGATCATACTCCCGTTAGTCTAACGGGGTACTCTTCAGTTCTTGAAAAATAGATGCAATGTTGGGTGAGTTTGCGAACTCAATGAGAAATCATCATCGATGGTTCACCCAACTCATGCATATACAGGCAATCACATAATATCGCATATTATCACATTCAAGAAATCACATGCAGTCAATTTCACATTTATAAGGCAATATGCCTTTCACACAATTCACATGTAATCATTCATATATGCAATGTGCATGTGACTCTTTCATTTTCTTTCGTTGTTGTGACCGTGCGCCTGAGCTCATATACGTTGAGCCATAGGCTCTGTAAACATTGGGCTCAAAAGCCCTAATACGTTGAGTATAAAGCTCTGCAAATCGTTGGGCACGAAGCCCTGTACGTTGAGCTTAAAGTTCTGAATACGGTGGCTACACCGGTCACAACTGCCTTTATCTGATTATACCGTTATGCATTTATGCACATATTCAATTTCCAATACATGCATTACACTAAATCCTCATATATCTAATCCTTGCCAATTGAAATCAATTATAAACAATTTATGCACAATTAACACTTTTATATCACAGATCCAATATTCCGAACACCCGTGGTCCGGAATCAATCAAATCAAACACATATAATCCGTCCTTAACTCCACATGGCATATTTGCATAACAATTAAACACATAAAGATTGAGAAACCAACTAGGTTACTCACCTGCACTTCCGAGCTACAGCCTGGAAGTCTCAGCACTGCCCGTGGAATTGCTCCATCGGTGCCTTTAAAACAATCAGAAAAATCGAATATCACTCATTGCACAATTTTCAATATTCAAAAATGCAATTATAGCAAATACACTGAGTAATCGTATATGTTATGACATTCCTAAATTTTCCCAATTCGATCACTTTCACTCTAATTCATAGCAAAATCCAATTACCATAAGTCAATAGACTAATATCCAATTCTCTGCAGTCACATTCCAATTAAAATCACAATCACTATTTATTGTCACTAGATTCCCATAATCATCGAATTAAAATCCGAAATTCTATCTTATCAATTCAAATTCTTAATCTCTAAATTCCAATTAATCACTTAGAAAGCAATTCAATTGAAATCAAATCTCAAATTCATTACTTGTAACAATCATCTTAAAAATCACTTCATTTCATTTTCCAGAAATTCAATTGATCCATAGCCAATCCATTAGAAACTAATCCTCTAAATTCATAATCTCCATATTGAATTAAATCCATAGGTAATAGAACTATCAAATTCCTAGATCCCCATAATTTAAAACCTCAAAAATCTCATTTTGGAAAAATCAGCATTCCTCGCCGCGGCATCAGATCCTTCGCCGCAGCGAGCTCCCATATTCTTCACGTTAAGCATGGCAAGATACATACCGCCATGCATGAATCATGCTTAGTCGTCGCGGCGCATGCGACGCGACGACGTTCTTTCTTCCTCGTCGCGGCGCGCCTTCCGCACACGTCGTGGCGTGCGAAGCATTTATGCTCGCCGCGGCGTGTTCTTCATGCGTCGCGGCGTGCAACGACGAACATGCCCAGAAAACCCAGAAATTTCTAGATTTCTCATATTCAACTCCATCCAAATCCATTCTAAACACTCCCAATTAGTTTCGTACACTATACTGAACTCATTTCTAACCTCAAAACTATCTAAAACTTATTATTCATCAAAATCCCAAATCAAACTCAACATTTTCTCAAAAACCCTAACATCCGAAACTTTCAAATTCTCTAAACAATTTCATAACTCAATCAATGATCAAATTAAACAACTTATATCATAAGGAAACAAAGACTTACTTGATTCAAGCTTTAAACCTTTCCAAATCACCAAGAAATCCACGCAAGGGAAGAAGAAGATCAAAGCAATTTCTCCGAGCAGTAAGCATCATCAAATTTCAAAGGCTTAAGTTATATATATATCTTGAATACCTTAAGACTTGTTTGGCAATTAATTGCCACCAGTCCAGATCGAACAACCTCAATCCAATTTCTGATTCTAATTTCTCCCGATACGCAATAATAATTAATAATAAAATCCTAAAGTCATAATTCAACTTGCCTCATATCAATTGCCAATCAATCACAGACCCAGAATCCGATTTATCAGTCACTATACCATTTTTCCGGTCCGGACTCGATTCTCCAAAAATTTCAGAAGAATTTCCATAAATTCACAAAATTAGGAATGGCATATTCCTACACTCCAATCTCATAATTCAGTTCTCTAAATTCAATTTTTCCCATTCCAATTCATATACAAAACTCATTTATACACTTTTCGCACAAATTTCCAATTTTCACAATTCAATCCGGAAATGTCATACATGTACGCATATTCTTATACTTATGCCATCAATAATCATTTACCGATGACTATGGAAACTATAATGCATGAAGAATTCACATTTGCTCGTACTTTAACTTTGACGATCCAATCTATAAATATACCCGTCACTTGATGAAGGATGCTCTGATTCAAGTGATTTCTGGTAAGTTTAGCTTCCTTCAAACCTGTTATGGTTAGATTTAAACCTAGATATGTTGGATTTGTATCAGAATCGACGATTTAGGATTTTTGGGTGAAAAGATGGGAAGATCCTTGGGTTGATGCATTTGTGATTGGTTTTGAGTTGTTAATGGGTTAGAAATGTAGCTTGAGACTTGATCTATAGTTTCGTTGTGTTGCATTTGGATTTGGAAAGGGTTGAAGATCGGAAATTGCAGGAAAAAGAGTTTCGGAGTCGCAACTCCGACCCGCACGTCACGACGTGCACAAGAGCACGCCGCGGCGCGCGGAGAAGAATGGCACGTTGCGTGCACCAGGTGCACGTCGCGGCATGCACGAAGAGGCGTGCGCGGCGACAGTGTGTGCGCCGCAATAAGTCGAGAGTTGCGCCCGCGACGCGCGCTTTAATTGCACGCCGCCGCCCTGGGCCGTTCGCATGCGAAGCGTCCCTTCGCCGCAATACCCCCATTTTGAAAGTGAAATTTTTACATTTTTGGGCATCTCTTTTGTTGTAGATGTCCGATTAAGGTGATTTTGGATTCGTTGTGATCTGGAAATAAATGTCTGCGAGTTGTATGAAGAAGGGAAGTTCGAAATTTGTTTCGACGAGTTCGAGATTTGCAATGGGAGTCGGATGGAGACCTTTAATGCTTTATTTTGATTGTCAAGCTTATTGGAATATTTGCTATGGATATTAATTGTATGGAAACTTGGTTTATTATAGGGAACCAAGCTGATTTGACCCAATCGTAAGAGGAAGGACAGCAGTGAGTCCGATACTCAAGCGATACTAGGTGGGTAATATGTTTATGGTTATTGTGTATATGAGCAAATTGCCTGATGTGTGCTTGCTTGCATTATATGACATTACTTGCATTGAATTACATGAGAAATATTGAATATGCCTTTGATTATGATTATGCATGGCTTGATAGGTCATATGGAAATGGACAAGAATGAGAATATAGAAAACTGTGAAAATGCTTTGAGCATGGATCGAATGGACTATGTGATTTGTTTGGGTAAGAGAGTTACGGATGGAGTCACGCACGCCGACAAGAAGCCTTCTCCCGGCTGCCCGCTTGCAACGAGATCCTTGAAAATCGGACTCGGATAGTTTACTGGTTTACCTTTGGTTTATCCGGATCGTTTACGGAACTCTCGAGCCAATTGTTTGTGCATACATGATTGAATTGTTGAGCATGATACATGATGAATTATGATCTTATGAATCTCATGACATGATAGTGATGATTGAAAAATGATAAGTTTTGACTTGCTATGAGCTTGTGTAAATTTTGGTATATTGCTTAATTGTGTGGCTCGTTGCCAATGGTTATAAACGTATATGCCATCGAGCCAGAGCTCACCCCATTACTCTCCCTCCTCAAAAGCGGATCGAGGCGATTGTCGACCTTGCAGGGCATCGGAAACTTCGAGCTAGTTAGGAGCCTTGTATAAGTTAGTACTTTGGTTAGCCCACCAGCATTTCATCATGGAACATACTTTTGTATCTTGGGATTTAGTTTCATTTTGTATTGTGTTATATTTTGAGACTACTTGGTAAATTGCTTCGAATGGCAATGACTGATGGTTTATGTTTTTGGGATGATTAATTCATGTTTATAATGCATGTGTAGAATGTATGTCTATGCATGAGCGTATGTATGTATTGTTATATGTTTATGTATGTAATCGGATTGTGTATATGTATGGATGTTGGGATCGGGCTCGACGGTATTTGGGTGCCCGTCACCGGCGCAACCCGAGGGCCCGCCTCGGGGATCGGACATACGGAGCCCGGGGCCAATATGTTTGGTATCAAAGCGCCTAGGTTTAGGTGTCCTCGGCTTAGAATGCATATAGGATTGTGTGCTCTATGATATTTGTTGCATTACTTGATTGTATTAAGTGACATGCATATCATGCATACATGTAGATTGCCATATAGCTAATCCTTAGTGTTTCCATTTGAAGGAGTACGATGCCACCTCGTAGAAGGACACGAGGAGTTATGCAAGGGTCAGCTGCACCTGACTCTCCGACTAGGGAGGAGAGGACTGATGAGTCCGTAGCCCCAGGGAATGCTGAGGCTTCTGTAGGGCTAGGTAGTGAGCCCGTTTTGTCACCGACTCAAGAGTCGCCAGTTCCATAGGAGCAAGTGCCTCCATTAGATCCGAGACTTTGCTTGCATTTACTCGAGCATTCGCAGCAGGCTATGGGTCGATGCCACGACCTCTGCGTCCCCAGCCGTAAAGGCGCATTTATTTGATAGATTGAGGAAGTATGGAGCAGTGGATTTCTTTGGGACATCCGACCCTGAGGAAGCTGAGACTTGGTTGAGGAAGACTGAGAGAGTGCTCGACCAGATGGAGTGTGAGGATGACGAGAGGGTCATCTATGCGACGAGTTTGCTTCAAGGAGATGCATTTCACTGGTAGGAGACTGTACCAAGGAGTCAGATGAGGCCAGTAGGGTTGGCGTGGCAGGATTTCGTGATCGCTTTCAGGAAGAAGTATCTGTCTGAGGTTTATATTCAGCAGAAGCAGAGGGAGTTCCTCAGTTTGACTCGAGAGGATATGTCGGTGGCGAGTATGGCGTCGGTTCACGCAGATTGGCGAGGTATGCCTCCGATCGATGTTAAGTGAAGCCGCCGGATGTCGCCAGTTGAGTCGAGTTGCACTTGGCCATCAGAGAGAAGGTGATTGTGCAGAATTTTTGTGACTTCCAGCAGTTGGTTGAGGCAGCGCTGAGGGTTGAGAATATAGAAAATATCAAGAGTGTTGTGAACAAGAAGAGAAAGGGCGTAGATCCCCAGAGAGGAGGTAGCAGAGTACTCCCATGCTGCACGAGTGCTAGGAGCTTCCCGGTCCAGTCAGAGGAGAGGAGCAGTGGTGTGAGCCGACCGAGGCCGATGAGGACTTCTACTGTTTCTCACCAAGCTTCAACGGTGGGTGGCGGTAGAAGGGGAGATGGGGATAGATCGTTCGTCCCGAAGTGTGAGCACTGCGTGAGAGCTCATAGAGGAGAGTGCTTCAGATTGACAGGAGCTTGTTTCAACTGTGGAGAGAAGGGACACATTGCCAGAGAGTATCCTCAGCCTCCACGACAAGAGAGAGGCCAGATGCAAGCTCCGAGGAGGACAGAGATCATGGGACAGAGGACTGTGACAAAAGTGGGCAGTTCTGATGCGGCTAAGAGGGTGAATCTTCCGGGGAGACCGAGAGGGCAGGCACCAGCAAGGGTGTTTGCTATGTCTAGAGAGGATGCAGAGACCGCTCCAGATGTAGTCACTGGTACGGTACAGTTATTTTCTGATGCTGTGATTGTTTTGATTGATCCGGGTTCTACTCACTCGTTTGTTTCCTCGAGTAGACCCGTGTGTGATATGACTGTGAGCCCTTTGGATACTCCGCTGATGGTGAGTAATCCAATCGGTCAGTATATTGTGATTAGTCAAGTATATAGAGGTTGTGAGATTCGCATTGGTGGAGAACTTCTAGTGGTCGATTTGATGCCATTAAAGATGAGCGGTTTAGATGTGATTTTGGGCATGGATACATTGGAAAAGTATAATGCCCGTTTGGATTGTAAACAGAAGACTGTGGAGTTTGAATTGGATAGTGGAAAGAGAGTGGTGTTTACTGGGGACAGGAAAGCGAGTCCGCCCAGAATTATTTCAGCTATGACAGCAGAGAGGATGATGAGTAAAGGATGTGAGGCATTCTTGGCTTATGTGATAGACTCCAGAGCTGATAGAGAAAAATTGGAGGATATTCCAGTAGTCAGGGATTTCTCGGACGTCTTTCCCGAGGAATTGCCAGGAATACCGCCAACTAGGGAAATTGAGTTTCCCATTGAGCTTTTGTCAGGCACAAGGTCGATTTCAATTCCGCCTTATAGGATGGATCCGGCGGAATTGAAAGAGCTTAAGGAGCAATTGGAGGAGTTGTTGGAGAAGGGGTTTATTCGACCAAGTTCTGCGCCTTGGGGAGCTCCGGTCCTATTTGTGAAGAAGAAGGATGGATCGTTGAGGATGTGTGTGGACTATCGGAAGCTGAATCAAGTTACTGTGAAGAACAAGTATCCGCTTCCTCGCATTGATGATCTGTTTGATTAATTGCAAGGGGCGAGAGTCTTCTCGAAGATAGACTTGAGATCGGGTTATCATCAGTTGAGGATTAAGGAGTCGGATGTGCCGAAGTCTGCTTTTAGGACTCGGTATGGGCACTTTGAATTCTTAGTGATGCCTTTTGGATTGACGAATGCTCCTGCAGTATTTATGGATTTGATGAATCGGGTATTTAAGCCATTCTTGGACCAATTTATCATTGTCTTTATCGATGATATCTTGGTGTATTCCAAGAGTGATGAGCAGCATGAGGAGCATTTGAGGATCGCTTTCGAGGCTTTGAGGATGCATGAGTTGTATGTCAAATTCAATAAATGCGAATTTTGGCTTAGGGAAGTTTCATTTCTTGGACACGTGATCTCAGAGCAAGGAGTTCATGTGGATCCAAAGAAGATAGAAGCTGTGGTGACTTGGGAAGCACCGAAGAATGTGGCAGAAGTGAGAAGCTTTTTGGGTTTAGCAAGTTTTTACAGGAGATTCGTGGAGGGATTCTCCATGATAGCCGCTCCGATGACGAAGTTACTGAGGAAGAACCAGAAGTTTGTTTGGAGTGAGGAGTGTCAGAGGAGCTTCGAGGAGCTCAAGCACAGATTAACGAGTGCTCCGATTTTAGTTTTGCCTTCCGGAGAGGAAGGTTATTCGGTATACAGTGAAGCTTCGAGGAAGGGTCTTGGTTGCGTTTTGATGCAGGGAGATCGGGTGATAGCTTATGCTTCGAGGCAGTTGAAGCCTTATGAGCTGAATTACCCGACGCATGATTTAGAGTTAGCAGCGGTGTTCTTTGCCTTGAAGATTTGGAGGCATTATTTGTATGGAGTTCAGACTCGGATCTTCACTGATCATAAGAGTCTCAAGTATTTGCTGAGTCAGAAGGAATTGAATCTGAGGCAGCGGAGGTGGTTGGAGTTACTCAAGGACTATGATTTGTTGATTGAGTATCATCCGGGCAAGGCCAATGTTGTGGCGGATGCCTTGAGTAGGAAGTCGTCAATTGCTCATGTTCGATCAGTTTATCTTCCTTTATTGGAAGAGATGGCCAAGCTTAAGATAAACTTGAAGCAGGAGGAGTCGGATTGCCTTCTAGCTAACTTCCGAGTGAGGCCGATTCTTAGGGAAAAGGTTAGGGAATTGCAGGCTCAAGATGCAGATTTGAGCAAGCTTCGGGATGAGATTCGACATGGCAGAGTTTCTGAGATAGATGTGCAGGATGATGGGCTTATGATAGTGGGGAACAGGTTGTGTATCCCAGATGTGCAGGAGGTTAAGGCTGAGATTATGGATGAGGCACACAATGTGCCTTACGCCATGCATCCAGGTAGCACCAGGATGTCTGAGGATCTGCGAGCATTTTGGTGGAGAGGCATGAAGAGGGATATAGCGAGTTAAATCAAGAAGTGTCTAGTGTGTCAGCAAGTCAAGGCTGAACACCAGGCACCTTCGGGCAAGTTGAGGCCGTTGCCTATTCCGGAGTGGAAGTGGCAACGAGTGACGATGGACTTTTTGATGGGTTTGCCTAGGACCAGCAGGAGGCATGATGCCATTTGGGTGATTGTTGATCGGTTGACCAAGTCAGCCCACTTTTTGGCGATTAGGCAGACTGATTCTTTGCATGTGCTGGCAAAGAAGTATATTGATGAGATAGTGAGGTTGCATGGGATTCCGAATTCGATTGTGTCTGATAGGGACCCTCGGTTCACTTCGAGGTTTTGGGGCAGTTTGCAGGAAGCTTTGGGGACGAAGCTGAATTTTAGTATGGCTTTCTACCCTCAGACGGATGGTCAATCTGAGAGGACCATTCGGACTCTTGAGGGGATGCTTCGGGCTTGTGTGATGGATTTCAGAGGAGCTTGGGATGAGCATTTGGTCGAATTTGCTTATAACAATTCGTACCATTTGAGCATTCAGATGGCTCCATATGAGGCATTGTATGGGAGGAGATGTAGGACTCCGATCTGTTGGGATGAAGAAGGAGAGAGGCAATTAGAAGGACCAGAATTGATTCAGACAACCGTTGAGAAAATCAATTTGGTTAAGCAGCGGCTTAAGGCAGCACAAGATAGGATGAAGAGTTATGTTGATGCTCACCGAAAGGAGATGGATTATGAAGTCGGTGAGAAAGTGTTCCTTAAGACATCTCCTTGGAAAGGAGTATTGAGATTCGGCAAGAAGGGTAAGTTGAGTCCGAGGTATGTGGGTCCTTATGAGATCCTTGAGAGGATTGGACCACTCGCCTACAGATTGGCGTTACCTCCGGAGTTATCGCAGATTCACGATGTCTTCCATGTGTCTATGTTGAGGAGGTATAGATCGGATCCTTCTCATATCATCCAGGCTAGTGAGGTCCAGCTGAGAGATGATTTGAGCTATGAGGAGCTTCCAGTGCTGATTTTGGATACCAAAGATAAAGTCCTCAGGAACAAGACGGCTCAATTAGTCAAAGTCTTGTGGAGGAACCATTCAGTAGAGGGGGCTACTTGGGAGCCATTGGAAGCCATGCGGGAGAAGTATCCGCATCTCTTCGATGATTCAGGTAAATTTCGAGGACGAAATTTCTTTTAAGAGGGGGAGAAATGTTAGACCCCGAATTTTTTTTTATGATGATATTAAGCATGAATTGTGATAATTGTGGTTTTATGCCTTAGTTTGAGTTAATTGGGAGTATTAGTGCATAAATTCGGTTTATTTGAGCCTAATTCGTTATGATGTGGTTTTACATGGAGATTATAGGGTAAAAATGTGTGAGGGCATTTTGGGAAGTTCACTTAAGTTGGAATGGATTTAGACTTATTAGGAGGGGTATTTTCGTCTTTGACCA
Organism: Erythroxylum novogranatense; assembly: GCA_029891385.1. NCBI lineage: Eukaryota > Viridiplantae > Streptophyta > Magnoliopsida > Malpighiales > Erythroxylaceae > Erythroxylum > Erythroxylum novogranatense. The sequence goes on along the minus strand of CM057234.1, from coordinate 26,440,566 downwards.
CCCTAGGTAGGTTTTAGACTTAGAAGAAATAGAAAAGAAAGAGAAAGAAAGAGGAAAAAGAAAAGAAGGAAAGAAGAGAACAGTAGCGCCGACGGTGAGAAGAGGAGAAGAGAAGAGAGGTTTTGCGATTTTTTAGTTTTCCGACTGATTCGAAGTGATTTCTGGTAAGTTTAGCTTCCTTCAAACTTGTTATGGTTAGATTTAAACCTAGATATGTTGGATTTGTATCAGAATCGACGATTTAGGGTTTTTGGGTGAAAAGAAGGGAAGATCCTTGGGTTGATGCATTTGTGACTGGTTTTGAGTTGTTAATGGGTTAGAAATGTAGCTTGAGACTTGATCTATAGTTTGGTTGTGTTGCATTTGCATTTGGAAAGGGTTGAAGATCGAAAATTGCAGGAAAAAGGGTTTCAGAGTCGCAGCTCCGACCCGCACGTCGCGACGTGCGCAAGAGCACGGCCCGGCGTGCGGAGAAGAATGGCACGCCGCGTGCACCAGGTGCACGTCATGGCGTCTGCACGAGAGAGGCCTGCGCCGCTCTGAGTGTCTTGCGTCGCGGCGTCTTGAGTAGAGTCTTGTATGACGCCGCGCTTTGGTGCATCGCCGCCGCGAAGGGGCCGTTCTTGCTATGAACGTCCCTTCGCATGGCGACCCGTTCAAAGTGAAATTTTTACATTTTTGGGCATATCTTTTGGTGTAGATGTCCGATTGAGGTGATTTTGGATTCGTTGTGATTTAGAAATAAAGGTCTGCGAGTTGTATGAAGAAGGGAAGTTCGGAATTTGTTTCAACGAGTTCGAGATTTTTGATGGGAGTCGGATGGAGACCTTTAATGCTTTATTTTGATTGTCAAGCTTATTGGAATATTTGCTATGGATATTAATTGTATGGAAACTTGGTTTATTATAGGAACTGTGATTTGACCCAATCGCAAGAGGAAGGACGTGATGAGTCCGATACTCAGCGATACTAGGTGGGTAATATGTTTATGGTTATTGTGTATATGGGCAAATTGCCTGATGTGTGCTTGCTTGCATTATATGAGATTACTTGTATTGAATTACATGAGAAATATTGAATATGCCTTTGATTATGATTATGCATGGCTTGATAGGCCATATGGAAATGGACAAAAATGAGAATATAGAAAACTGTGAAAATGCTTTGAGCATGGATCGAATGGACTATGTGATTTGTTTGGGTAAGAGAGTTACGGATGGAGTCACGTGCACGTTGACAGTAAAGCCTTCTCCGGCGCTCGCCAGGGCAACGAGATCGTTGAGAAATTGGACTCGGATAATTTACGGATTTACCTTTGGTTTATCCGGATCGTTTACGGAACTCTCGAGCCAATTGTTTATGCATACATGATTGAATTGTTGAGCATGATACATGATGAATTATGATCTTATGAATCTCATGACATGATAGTGATGATTGAAAATGATAAGTTTTGACTTGCTATGAGCTTGTGTATATTTTGGTATATTGCTTGATTGTGTGGCTCGTTGCCAATGGCTATAAGCGATATGTCATTTGAGTTTATTTTCACCCCATTACTCTCCCTCCTCAAAAGCGGATCGAGGGCGATTATCGACCTTACAGGCATCGGAAACTTGAGCTAGTTAGAGCCTTGTATAAGTTAGTACTTTGGTTAGCCCAAAGATTTCATCATGGAGCATACTTTTGTATCTTGGGATTTAGTTTCATTTTGTATTGTGTTATATTTTGAGACTACTTGGTAAATTGCTTCGAATGGCAATGACTGATGGTTTATGTTTTTGGGATGATTAATTCATATTTAGAATGCTTGTGTAGAATGTATGTCTATGCATGAGCGTATGTATGTATTGTTATATGTTTATGTATGTGATCGGATTGTGTATATGTATGGATGTTGGGATCGGGCTCGACAGTATTTGGGTGCCCGTCACCGGCGCAACCCGAGGGCCCGCCTCGGGGATCGGACATACGGGGCCCGGGCCCAACATCCTTGGTATAACAGTCCATGACAAATCTATCTTGCATCAACCAGTCCATCCCAAAATCACATCAATCTCCATGAGATAACACTATCAAATCTGCACTCAAAACTACTCGATCTATCCTAATCGAGCACCCTTGCAGACCTCTCTAATACATCAGACTACCTAGAGGTGTACTCACCTCAAACCCATCTACAATCTCTCCTATCCCCATGCGATCTACATGCCATATCGGTCTGATAAATGAATGAGTGGATCCAGATCCAACAATGCATATGCTTCAAAACCAGAAATCGAAGCGTGCATCAAGAACAACATCCGAGAATCTGAGCCTCCTGCCGAGTCATAGCATAGACTCTAGCCTGGGACTGCTGTCTGCTGCTCAGTCCCTCAGTCCTCACCACGAATCCCTCAGCTCAGCCTCGGCCTCGACCTCGGCCCCTAAATCCCGATCCGCCTCCACAACTCTGCTGCACCGTGGTATTGATGCCAAATCTCCCAGTCATAGTAGACTGAGCTCCCAAAGTCTCGGGGCAATTCTTAACCAAGTGGTCCATCGAGCCACACCTGAGACAAGCTTCAGTCAGCCATCGACACTCTCCACTATGCCTCCTCTCGCAATGCTCACAGACTGGAGGGATCTGCCCTGAACCTCTGGCACCGCCACTGCCACTACCAGTCTGAACAAATCTGCCTCTCTGCCCAAATCCAGACTGTCTAGCTCCTCCAGCGGACCTGAAGGGCCTGCTCTGACGCTTGCTAAACCCTCTACTAGCACTGCCCTGACTATCACTCGGCCTCTTGCCCCTGGGCCCCTATCCAGCCTCAGTCTGGCCCTGTCTCAGTAGCTGCTCAATCCTCACGACAACCGCTCTCAGCTCAATGAAAGTTCCAATATCAGATCGGGCCAACCTGGTACTGATCTCCAGATTGAGTCCGCCCTCAAATCTCCGACACCTGTCAGCCTTGGTGGCAATCAGAACTGTGGCATATCCCATCAACTCGTTGAACCGCACCTCATACTCAACCACTGTCATAATACCCTGTCTCAACTCAAGGAACTCCTGCATCTTCATCTCTAAATACACCTTGGGCATGTAATTATCCCGGAAGGCCCTCAGAAAATCATCCCAAGTCAGAACACAGGGCCTGGTGGTACTGCCTGGGACAGTCTTCCACCATTGACAAGCCGGACCCTAAAGGAGAGAAACTGCGTAATCAAAACGCTCGTCAGAGTCACAATCCATCTGATCGAGGACTCTCTCAGTCCTCTCCACCATCCTCACCTCTGCAGGTCTCAGCGCCATAAAGTCAATGACCCCACACTTTGCGCGATCGATCGTACCTCCTCTCCCGTCTCACGGGAACTCTAGGAGGCAACTCCTCAGAATGAGGCATCGAAGACTCCCTACTAGCTCCTCTTCGATTCTAAGTCACCGTTGATCAACTTGATCTCCAAGAATGATGACCTACAACAAACAAAAATTTTAATCAATTTCTGCTTTTCTCTCTGAAATTCAAGCCTAAAAATACACTATGCCCAAAAGATGCCAAACCATGCTCTGATACCACCTAATGTAGCGCCCCCTTACTGTAGGGTACACAACGGGATGCTTGCAGGTCATTCCGGTACATATCCTACGATGAGGGTGCACTACGTTCGATCAATTCTATAAACCGCATGGCATCAATACAATGAAATTCGCAACAACAAAATCACTGAATTTTAACAACCATAAAGCTTTTCTCATTTCATAAAATCAATCTGAAATATAGACAAGTCTATCGCCCCTCATGATAAATCGATAATCCAAAAAGGAAACTGATACAAAAGTCTATACTAAGTCATCCCCAAAATCCAATCCCAGTCGGTCTGTGAACCATCGCCTCTCTCGCCAGAACGCTCACGCGGCAGGAGAAGAAACTTTAGAGCTAGGAGTCTAATCTATCAGTCCTGAAAAATAAATGCAATTTTGGGTGAGTTTATAACTCAATGAGAAACCATCATCGATGGTTCACTCAATTATGCATTACGCAAATTGCGTCTGATACATTCGATAATATTAAAATATCATATAGCGATTCTGACACCGACAATTCGCAATTCGCTTATCACAATTGTATAATGCGATGCATATGTGACTCTTTTCCAGCTTATTTCGGTGTTGTGGATCGAGCGCTTATTCGATGTGATAAAGTGATCGATGAGACGCGTCTAGGGAGTAGGAGAGCCCTCATGCAGGATACACTAACTCCCCTCCAAGGGGAAAAATCAAAGTCGACGAAGGGAAGAGGAAGGAGAAGAGAAAGTTAGCCTTAGGTTTTCAAAGGAGAAATTTAAACTTAGGGCAATTTTAAGGGTTGGTCCTTAACCTATAGTTCATCAAACACAAGTCCTCAAATTCATTAAATTTCAGTCTCTAAATTTCAATGGCTTATCATAATTATTCCTAACAGCACAAATCAAATTTTTCCATGTCATTTACCCATCAATTTCGGAACCGGAATCTAATTCATCATTCTTTAAGTCAATTTCTCGGTCCGGATCCATAACTCTAAAAATTCCAAAAAAAATCCTATAAATCCTCAAAAATATAAGACACTAGATCCTATACTCCAATTTAAATTTTCAAATCCCAAAAATTCAATTCTCACTCCAATTTAACTATACAAACCCAATTATGCCATAATTCCCAATAAATCATAATTAAACCTAATTATCTCGAAAATTTACAAATTAATTCATGTACACAATTAAATGCCAAAAATGCCATGAATGCATGTACCTATCAATGCATGTGCAATTAATTCATTCCTCTATAATTAGAGGTCCATGAATGCTCAATCAATAAAATGTAGTATGCAATCCTAACCAGTCCCAAATTACTCAAATAACCTTCTCATCGGTGATGGGGTGTTACATAGATAGCTGGAATATATGAGGAATTAGTGTTTTCTAAGCTCAATTTGAGTAATTATGTTATTTATGATGTTAAATTTGGGTGAATTATTTTAGGTAATTTTAAATTGGAAGAAGAAAAGAAGCTATAGGCAAATTGACGGTTTGGACAAGCTTTTAGCATCAATTCGAGGTGGGTAGTATGTTTATTTATTGAATTTTAAGCTAAGCATGTGTTATTGAAAAATCAAGAAGCAAAATTTTAAGAAATTATTGTTTATATAAATGTTTGAAAATTATAATTTTCGATGGATTAAATTCAATGCTTTCGGAATGTTCTAAAAAAATTCAAGATTTATGAAAATCATGTTTTCGAAGTATTTGAAAATTTTGAACAATGTTCTTTATGAATTTTTAAACGTTTGATTTATGTTTTAAAGAAATAAATTGCATTCATTGTTATGAATTTGATTGATATGTGTTTAAATTTATGAATTGAGATTGAATATGTTTTGCGATATGACTTGATGTGATATGTGGAATTGTGAATGTGTCAAGTTTTGACATGATATGATATGCAAAATTTGAAAATCAAGATTTTGAAATGTGCCTTCGGGCAATCCGAAATTTCATTTTCAATTATGTGTTTATGTGGGTTTGGTCAGGTCTCATAAGTGGGACGAGTGCGCACTTGTCTGTTTTAAAGCCTTCTCCCGATTGCCCGCTAGTGGCACTAGAGTTCCGATCTCGGACTCCCATAAGTCACGGCTACACCGGACCGCGATGCGGGAAGGTGTAGTACGTTCGCTCACTGCCGCAGGACCGCTTATCTTGAGAATGTGCACACATTCTATTTGGACCGAACCAAACCATTTGATGTGTTATGTGTTTTGTTTTGTTTATAAATGTGATGCATTGCATGATTTGAACGATGTTTAAGAAATATGAAAGAAATTAAGATTTACACGATTTTGATTTTTTTCATGAAAAGTGAAAAATGTGAAAAATTTTGGGAAATAAAATATTTGTGGATTTTCAGCAATAATATTATTGAAATTATTTTAGCAATGATTTAAAAAGTTTGAGGAATAAGAAATTTGCCAAAATTTTCTTCTGTGAAACTTTTAAAGTAAATGGCAAAAAGGTTTTGCAAAATGTTTTTGTTTATCTTTCAATTTATAAACATATTATCTACGAGCTTTGTTCTCACCCCCCCCCCCCCCTTTCATCCCCATCTCCAGGTTTTTGAGCAAAAAATTGGATGAAAGAATGTTAAGACCTTGTTTTGATTGTGTTCATCTTATGTTTTATGTATTTGGGATTTTTGGCATTGTACATGACTTGTAAAGCCATTCAAGTTTGTAGTATATCTAATTACGAGATGTAATGATTTATGGATTTATGTATTAAGATTTAGATATAGATTTGTGTATGGTTATGATTTATGATTATGATTGGGTTGTGTTTGGATGCGAATTATGGATTTTATGTTTTGAATTAAGATATGAGTATGAATTGATATGAGAATGAATGTGAATGGGATTTGGATATTTGAATTGAGATATGATTGTGTATTTGCTTATTGGATATTGTAGTTGAATGTGTTTTGGATTCCGGACGGGGTGTCCGATGATACTGGGTATTGTTTGTGAAATATAAAAGTGCGCTTTAAACACTTTGCAGGTTTTGGGTTAGTTAGAATGCAGCCGTTATGCTGCCGAATTTTTGACAACAATGGGTTGTATGGAAAAGATAAAATAAAATAAGAATTGATTAAAAGATGAATTTTGGATTTGTATGAATGTATAAGAAGAGGATTAAGGATTGAGACTTTGCATGTGTAAGAATTTTGTTACGCTTTGAGAAATTGATTGAGGTTATGGAATTTGTAAATTCCAAATTGAGAAAGTCTTTACTTGGGATAAGATTGAATAATGATGAAAAGAAGGAAAGAAGAAAAAAAAATTATACCGATTCGGATGGACTGTAGTCTTAGAGTTTTCAACGCGATCGTTTTTTCCTGTTCTCGTTCTCGGATGTCGGAGCCACTTTGTTAAATTTTCGTTCTGCTTTCGCTTTGTGTTTCACTTTGATTCATTTCGCATTTGATTTGTTTGCTTTCATTTTCGGATTCAGTTTTGCTTGCTTTGATCTGATTTGTTGTGTTTCGTAGTTTGTTTTGGCCCAATTTTAGGTTTCCGATGTTATTCGATTCGTTCCGCCACTTTGTTTTTCCGATTTCACTTCCGATATGTTTATGTTTCCGCTTTGTTTCCGATTCGTATTTCCGCTTTGCCGGTTGGGATCGGGTCCCAACAATCATAATCCATATCATTTCTTTCGATGACTTAGTCTTTGAAGTTTGGGAAATTCATGATTCTTATGCCTCTAATCATGAATATATGGAAACTAAAAAATACAGTAACCAAAATTTTGTGTTTGTTTTGATGCATTTGAGTATTGATTCGTATAGAAAAAAGTGTTTTGGATTGTATTTTTTTGGAACAAATGTTAAGAAAAAAAATCAATTGAGACTCAGCTCAAGAAGGCAACAACTTAGGGGGTGATTTTAAAAATTAAATTAGGTAACACAATTAAATGTAGGACTAAAATTGTGTACCTTTTACTTAAAACAATCAATTGTTTTGTTAAATTAGTGGATTTTGCTAAAGTTTTGTTGGAAGATCTTTTATCAAATTTTATTAGTCAATCTATTATGAAGAGAAAAATGTCGAATGATAAAATCATTTTGAGGCCAAATGTCGTGTTTGTTTCCATAGTCGAGAATAAAATATTTGAACTAGGTTTTTTTTTTGTTACTTACAAAATGTATAAACTTTAAGAGCTTGGATGTATCATGGTCCTTTTATATAACCCAGAACTTGAAACCATTAATAAGAAGATCGGATTTTGTGGGAATGTTAGAAATTATTTTATGTATATTATGCTCTTTCATCTTCACTAAGTGGTTTCTAGTTTTTATGCATATGCTTAGGTACGGTTTTGCTTATTCCAACTATTTTTTCATTGAAAATAATGTTTCCATAACTTTTCGAAATTTATTTGGGTCTCTTTTATGTGATTATAAGATTTTAGATTAATTCTTATTGGTCAAATTAATAAAGAGATCAAAAGGTTTAGTAAAAGATATGTAGTATTTTAATCACTTTTGGGTGGTTTTATGACTCTTTTATTCATGTAATTATATATTGAATCAATTGTTAAGTCACCAAGAGTAAATTTTACCTACTATTTATTATACCATAACTTTTAGTCATAGAACTTTATGTAGATAAGTAAATCAATTCTAATTATTAGGTTATGCATTAAATCATAGTTTGTTGTCTTATTAAGAAAAATATGCAAAAATTATTTTATAATGGTGAAATTCATAGTCATTATTGAATAAACCAATCGAGTAAGCATAATAATTTGTAAATTACTATTTCTAAAGTAAATTTTGTAAAACATAACCCAAGTGAATGTTTATACTCTCATTAACTATTTATTTATATGAGTAATATGTGAAAAAAATGATCCATTTTAAATTAGTGTGACAAATGTTTATACTCTCACTAACTATTTATTTATATGAGTAATATGTGAAAAACTTATTCATTTTAAATTAGTGTGACTTTGATTAATAAAAGTGTGTGTGTGTGTATAACACAAAATATTGAGAGATTATTTTTAATTTTATACAATTGAAGGACTGTTTATAATTTTAAAAAAAGTATGCAAATTTGTATTCGATATTGATCATAACAATAATCAATTAGAAGTTCCACTGAATGTGGGGTTTGGAGAGGTCCAAAAGTATGCAGTCTTATTCCTCACTAGTAGGAGGTTATTTTTTATAGACCCACATGAAAAAACATGCAAATAAAATATAAAAATAAGTAATACAATAAATACAAAACAAAGTAAAGAATAAACATGATAGAATAGGTAAATAAATACATAAATAAGAAAGAAGACAAGTAAATAAAAAAAACACATCATTACAAGGAAATTTGTGGGTTAAGGAAATGTTTAGTCTAAATTCCTAAGGGGAAAGAACTGCACATTTTAATATTAGAATAAATACATGAAATAAGATTCAAAGGAAAATATTTAAAAGACCTATGAAAAGTTAAGGAATATAGTATTTGAGATCCCTTACTCGTATCCCAGTACATTTGAGGGTCATTTCCTCAGTAAGTTCCTACGGAGTCATATCATTTTTTGTCACCACTCTTAGTTCTTCTTAGATCTTCCTTTTCTCCTCTTACAATCCCTAAGTACAATCATCTCTTATCTTCTCATTGGACCGTTATGATGTCTCTTCTTAACATGTATGAACCACCTAAGCCTTGTTTCTCTTAATTTTTCATTAATATGGGTCACCTTTAATTTGTTTCTAACCAACACATTCCTAACCTTATCTCTTCTACTAAGGTTGCACATCCAATGAAGTATCCTCATCTTCGCCATCATTAGCTTATAACTATGCATCTATTTGATAGGTCAATATTTGCAACATAGAGCATGGTCAGTCTAATTTGTACCCAGTAAAATTTACCTTTGAGCTTAAGTAGTATCTTCTTGTCACACAAAACTCCTTATTTACTTCTCCATTTAAGCTACCCTGATCTGATACGATAAACAATGTCCTTATTGATCTTTCCATTACTTTGGATGATGTATCATAGATAATTAAACACTATTTCTATGGTATAACTTTTGAAACAACTTTTATCTCCACATCAAAAGCCACCCTATGGCCCAAAAAGTTGCACTTTAAGTACTTATTCTTAGTCCTACTTAATTTAAAACCCTTTGACTCTAACATATCCCTCTAAAGTTCTAGCTTGACATTGACACCCTCTTTTGTCTCATGCACTAAAACAATACCATCAGCAAACAACATACAACAAGGCACCAAGGTTGTTCCTAACGTTTTATAGGCACTTAACAAAGTAAAAATGAAGGTGTTGGACCCCGAATTTTCTTGAAATTTTTTAATTATAAAGTGGCATTAAATGAGGAAACTTATGGTGACTTATTAGTGTGCAAAGAAAAAAAAGAGTCAAGAATATGAATTGATATATGAGATTAAGATAGGTTATTAATGATTATGATTAATTATGGTCTAAAGTGTTGTTTTTTAGTTTAAATGAAATTGATAGTGAATACATTTTTAAATGGAAGTTAAAAAACAAGAAGTAATTAATGAAAGTGTTAGATTTTGGAGAATTAAGAAAAGTTTGACTTTTTGGTCATAGAGAGTTGACCTTTTGATTTAGGCAGAATTTGCGAAATTGATCTTCATGAAACTTGTAGAATATGTTGAAAGATTTCTGTTGCTATAAAATTTGATATTTTTTTATATCAAAATTGAAAGTTATGATTTTCCGAAGTTAAGGTTATTTTACTTTGTCTTTGAAAATGCTCTTAAGTATAGGATTATGTATGTTATGCTTTGAGGCGAATTCTGAATTGATATGTTTTGAATTGAGTTAAGTGGTCTTCATGAAAGTCATAGAAGATTTTCCTAGCTTTTCAATGAGGTATCATATGTTAATTGTGGATGTGAGAATTGGAAGATATGAATTTATGAAGTTTGGATGTGGTATAAGATGACACACTATTCTGGCAGAAACTTTGACTAAAGAATTGACTTAGTTAGAGTTTGAAATTGCTTACAAGTTCTTCATGAAAGTTTTATATTATGTTTTGATCTTTCCATTGATGTGAAATATGCAAAATTTTGGACTATGCAATGTGAAGTTATGATTTTTGAAAGTTTATGTTACTGTTTAGCATGATTATTAGTGGACAGAACCTTTGATTGGAAATTTGACTTCCTTAGAGGCCAAATTGATTTTTCTGTCCTTCATGAAAGTTGTAGGTGTCTTTTTGATCTTTACATTATATGACATATTTGGACTTTGAAAGATAAAAATTTTGGAAGTTATGTGATTGTTTAGGAAGATATTCATATAGAAAGAAAGTTTGATTGGGTTTTTGACCCCTTTAGAGATGGAATTGATTTATGAGTTCTTCATGGAAGTTGTAGAAATTCCTTTAAGCTTTCTATTGATAGCAATTTTGTTAATTTTGGAGTTTGGGAGCAAAAGATATGATTTTTGAAAATTCTGGAATTTTCTGCAGCTCCAGATTCCATCCTTAGGAGTGCTCACGCCTAGTCTCTGAATTTCTTAGGCGTGCCCATGCCTAATCTTTGAATTTCGCCCCACAGACGCCCTCGCCCTGCGAGGGCCTCGCCTTCGTTTATAACTTTTTCGTTTGACCACCGATTGACTTGGTTTTTGAAGCGTTGGATTCCTAAGACAATTATCTTCATCAGAATGGGAAATTTATAATTTTTAAGATTAAATTGAAAGAGATTGTTTTAATCAAAGTGAGTTATATATTTTCTGAACATAGTTCAGTCTTTTCAGAAATTCTTGATCTGTGGAGATCCGATTGAACTAATTCTTGTGGAAAAATAAAATAGGGACTTGGGGATACAAATCATATGAAGGAATTGAATTTTAATTTAGCCCCTAAGATTTTCAATTTCTGAATTGAATTCGGTACTAGTTTTCAGTCTAGGATTAGTAAGATCTGAAAGTATTTTGGCCATAACTTTTTCTCTAGTAATCCAAATGGGGTGATTCATGATTTAGATTAAACTAGAGAAATTGAACTACAAATGTTATGAGGGAAGTGAATTTTAATTTAGTCTTTAAGACTGTCAATTTTTTGATGAAAATAAAGTGCTGGAAAATGTTTTAGCAAAATGATAGTCCGAAATGTTTGGACTATAACTTTTGGTGTGGTGTACCAAATTAAATGATTTTGGTGGCGTTATGAAATTAAGACAATGAGGAATGATTTTCTAGAAGCAAGTTTTAGCAAATTCCTTCAATTTGATGGTGAGAAAAATGTCTTAAAGTAAGCATGAATTGAAATAAAGTTCAGGGGTAATTTTGGAAGATCACTTAAAGAATTAAGGTTTTAAGCTTACATGGAAGGGCATTTTGGTCAATTGGCTTCCATTTAATGACATGGCAATATAAAACAGAGGGGCTGTCATTTGGCATAAGGGGAAGCACGAAAATTAGAGGAAAAAGAACAATAGAAAGAAGAGAGAAGGGAGAGTACGCCTTCGGATGAGGAGAAGAAGAGTAAAGCTAGGTTTTCAAATTTTTAGGTCTTCAAGCATGAATTTTGAGTTGATTCAATGGGAAAAAGATGGAAGAAGGTGAAATCTTCCTTCCAAGCCAAGAAAAATCCGAAACTGTAGAAGATGAAGGTAAGAGAAAACTTTTGAGCTTTGGATTTTTAATGAAGTTTTGGTTTAGATACCTTGCTAATGGTATGGGTTTGTGAATTCTTAAGTTAATTTTGAGGATTATGTCTATTGTGATGTCTAATTTGGGTGAATTTGGTTTAGGGTATTTTTACTTGGATGAGGGAAAGAAGTAATGGAGAAATTGATGCTTGGGACAAAGTTTTAGCATAGAAATGAGGTGGGTAATATGTTTACAATTCGAATTATAAGTTGATTATGAATTTTTCGAAAATTCAAGAAGTGAAATGTTTTGTAAAATTATTGTTTATGTTTTCAAACAAATAAAGAAAGGAAGTATTATGTTTTCAAACAAATAAAGAAAGGAAGTATTGAATTGTATTGTTTTCCTAATGCTTTGAAAAAATGGTTACAAGTTTTAAATGATTTTCATAAATTAAGGAAATTTCTGAAATTATGAAAATTGTTATAAAGGTTAGATTTATTGTTTCTAATGATTTTGAATAAATTGTTAAAATTTCTGAAATTCTTTATGCTCGAAGGATTTTATTAATTATGAAATTGATACATTTGTTACATCTATTATTTATGAATGATTTTGATGAATTATCAAAAGTGTTGCATTCTTTGTTTGTGAATAATTGTGAATCGGATATGATTTTGATTGTTATATGATTGATTGATGGATTGAGTTTGCATTTAAATTGCCATATGAATTTATGTGAATGTGTGAATGACAATGTGTCTAGTACGACACGATATGAAAATATGAAAAGTTCAGTTTCGAAATATGCCTTTGGGCAATTTTGTTTTTCAAGTATGACTTATGTGTTATGTAGGTTTTGTTAGGTCCCATAAGTCGAGTCAGTGCACTGTCTCTTTTTAAAGGCTTCTCTCACCTGCCCGCTAGTGGCACTGGAGCTCCGATTTCAGACTCCCATAAGTTCACAGCTACACTGGACCGCTATGCAGGAAAGTGTAGTACGTTCCGTTCACGGCTACACAGGACCGCTCTGCGGGAATGTACAGTACGTTCCATTTTGGACCAACCCAAACCATCCTGATGTGTTTGTGTATTTTTTATTTTGTTTATATTTGTGATGCATGCATGTTTTAAATTTGTTTGTGAATTGTGAAAAAATGTGAGAATTTTGATAAATGTGCTATTGAGAATTTTCAGCAGTGAAACTATTGAAATTATTTATCAATAATTGAAAATTTTGAGAAATAAGAAATTTTCCAAATTTTCTACTGTGAAACCTTTAAAAAAATGGCAAAAGTTTTTTCAAAATGTTTTCACTTATTTTTAATTTATAAACATGTTATCCACGAGCTGTCTAGCTCACCCCCTTTCATCCCCATCTCCAGGTTTTGAGCAGGAGATCGGATGAAAGAAAGTCAAACCATCTGTCCGATTTTGCATATTTTTGTAATTCGTATAGTTGGATTTTGGCTTTTGGTTTGTAAATGGCTTGAAAAGCTATTAAGGATTTATAAGTAATTAACTTATGATAGGTATGGATTATGAAATTGTATAAGGACTTGAGTTATGGATTTGGATTTGTGTATGGCTATGAATGTGAATTATGGTTTTGTATATTACCTGAATTGAGATATGAATGTGTTTTAGATATGGATGAATTTGATTGATAGAGAAATATTGAAGTGTTTAGGTATAGAATTGTGTTGTTTATGCTGAGATTCCGGACAGGAGGTCCGATGTCATTATGTGGTTTGGTCATATATATAGAAGTGAGTTTAAAACAATTTGCAGGTTTTTGGGTTTTCAAAATACAGCCGTTATGCTGCCCAAATTTTTGGTTCAAATGAAGATAGAATGAGAATAAGAGTTTGTTAAAGATGAGACTAAGAAATTGCATGTTAAGAAGCTTAATATGAATTGAGATTTGTATAAGGATTAATTTCCAAAAGTGGAAATTATATGTTTTGATTTGAATGAGATTAAATAAAGATGAAAGAAATGGAAAACAAAGAAAAGAAAAAAAATTATACCGTTTTGGTTTGGCTAGATTAAATGTCTTATGGGTTTCCAACGCGATAGTTTGCTACGCTATTTGTGTTCGGATGTCGGAGTTAAGTTTTCGTTCTTAAGTGATTCGTTTTTGTAAATCTGAGCTTTCGATTTCGTATTCGATTCCGATTTGCTTTCGCTTTGTGCTTCGTTTTGGTTCCGTTTCGATTTGTAATTCGTCTTTGCATTTCACTTCCTTTGTATCCGAGTTTTCGATTCGATTCTTTCGTCGTTTGATACGATTTGATTTATTCGCTTTCGATACTTTTGCTCTTTGTATTTCACCTTATGTCTCCGCTTCGAATTTATTTGCTTTGTGTTTCACTTATGTTTGGCCCACTTTGGGTTTTGCGATCTGTACGATTCATTCCGCCACTTTACTTTCATTTCGTTTTCTGTTTTTCGGGTTGGCATCCAGTTCCGAGATCGGATCCCAATAGAAGGGCCTAGTAAGTCAACAATACTTAAATATGTATTGTTTGAGGTAAACGCAAGATTTAATTCACTTACAAGCTCTTTTTCAATTAAAATGTTTCTTACTTTATTATCAAGATTATTTCAATTTTTGGGATCATAAATATTCAACAGAATGATTAGTTACTTATCTGCCCTTAAATTTTCTAAATTTGATTCATTTGATATATGATCATGATTACTGAAATTACTAACATTCTTATGAATGTGAATTTCATTTCTTAAATTTCATTAGGTTTTCAAAACTATCTCCACTAATTCATTAGAATTCTTACTAGAGGAGAATACTTTCAAATTAATCAGTAACTCCTTTTAGGATTCTATTAATTGTTGTACTCTTTTGTTTTTCTTTTTCACTTGAGATAAATACTTTTTAGACAATATCTTATGAAATAATTATAACATAATTGCATTAGAAAAGATCAAAACACATGTATAGAATTAGAAGAAGCAAGTAAGCGTAATAGAACAACAATAGCTCTACCATTTATCACAAAGATATATCGATGCTATATGTATCTATGATAAATAAAAATAAAGAGTCAAATTTAATATCCTGTATTAAAAGTAGAAAACAAAAGCAAACTTTTATGATAAAAGCTATCAAACTCAAATTTTATTTTCAAATTTTAAGTAATTCTAAAATATTTAAAACTAATAGTGATCACTTTTCACCAAAGAGAATAGAGATTGGCAGCAATATACATATTATAAAAATATTGAAATCAAATTTCATCAATAATCTACAAAATTAAATTTATACATACAAAATTATCTCAATCCATAAAACTATCAACTATGATATTTGTGAATGAAAGAGAGATAAACAACCCTAATAAACTTCAATACAATTGAAATTATACATAAAATTGACATATTTCAATTTATCTAGATAAACTACATATCATCTATAATTAAATTGACATATTTCAATTTATCCAAATAAATTGCAATTGAAATAAGAAATGAATTAGTGATATATTATACCTAGAATTTAACCATACCTAGAATTTAATCTAAGTCTCAATTTGAAAATAGAAAATCCTACCTAGATTGCAAATGTTATCATACTTATAATCAATTTTCAATTTTTTACCTATTCTCTAGATTAAAAGAGCTACTGAGAAAACAAAAAATTCAATGTAAACAAAAAAAGAAAAATGAGAATTGAGAGAACAAATGAGATGTGTTTCTTACCTAGATGGAAATAGTGTTGACAAATGAGATGTGTTTCTTACCTAGATGGAAATAGTGTTGATGGAGGTAGGGCCAATGCAAAATTCCTAAATTTAAGGACTTCTCTCACTTAATTTTAATTAGAAAATTTTGAATCATGACATTTAATAATAGTAATTTTATTTTGAAATTGCCACTTCCATTTTTGTTTTTCCTTTCGAAATTTTTTTTTGGTATGTATGTTGATAGTTCAAGCTATCTTTTTTTACTAAATTGATATTAATATTTTCTCCTTAAATAAATTCCTTTAATTATTTTTAAAAGGACAACTCTTTCCATACCTACTTCCTAGCTCAAGTGAAACTCTTATGTAATCAAAATAACTAGCAATTAATAGGCCCCTTGTAAGTGTGGGCCTTAGGCGAGGTCCCTTCCTACAATTGCTCAAGATCAGCCCTATAAGGCACATCCCCTTAGATATTCTTAGTAAGCATATCCTGTTAGTAGTGTGCCCTAAGCCAATGGATATTTGTGATTCATGTATTAATATTATGACTTGTTAATAATATATTATGAGGTATTCCTTTATATATGCATGTATTTCGTTTATGTAATGTGATTTACATTCCATGAATAGTATTAGACTTATGTCATCAAGTATGTGACTTGATAGTAAAACCATAAGCGTTATAACACTATTCTAGACTGTCCCTGGTCGATCATTATTGGTATAACAATAATGAATTAAGACTAGTATGTGTTCTGATTGATGATCACGTTTTACTAATCATGGATATGAGATATCAAATCAGAAACATAGATATATGTTAGAGAACATATATTGGACCGACCCACATAAAGAATACTACATGGTTTCATGTCATTAGTGATTCTTAATATGGTTTGACTATAGTCCTTTGACCTGAAGTCATCATGGTTCCCTACATGAGGAATTCGGTGTTTTGATATTAGACTAAGTTATTTTTAA
Organism: Erythroxylum novogranatense; assembly: GCA_029891385.1. Lineage (NCBI taxonomy): Eukaryota > Viridiplantae > Streptophyta > Magnoliopsida > Malpighiales > Erythroxylaceae > Erythroxylum > Erythroxylum novogranatense. The sequence goes on along the minus strand of CM057234.1, from coordinate 26,423,715 downwards.
CCGAATAACAAATAGTCTTATGTTGGACATCAAATGAATCATGCGGAGGGATGTAAATGACGTAGATGGGATTTGTACCTCTCTTAAGTGAGAGAGATATCATTTGGGCCTCTTGACAAGTGTGACTGAAGAAATGCATGGTCATGCTCAAATGAATTGATGAAGAGTCATCAATGTCATTTGTTATAATCAGTCAACTTGGGATCAAGAAACTATGATTAATCAAAGGTTGACATGTACCATGCCTTGTGATTAATCTTGATATCGTGTTACAAAGGATCGAGCCTATAACCATAGTTCTGAGTTAAATCGGATTATCGATCCTCATTTGATTTGGGTAGTCATAATGTCTTGCTAGAGGTCGCTTATGACTTATGGGCCTTGAAGTGTAATCAAGCCCATTGCCAACATCAAATGAGCCTACAGGGTCGCACACAAAGAGTGATGTGATCTGGACTTATTCTCTTGGACCTAATTTATTAGGTGTTGAATAAATATATTTAGATATATTTATTGGGCTAGATTTAATTAAGTTGTCGGGCTTTTATTATATATGATATAATGGGCCGAATCTTAATAGGGCCTAAATGAGATTAGGGTTTCTCTATAAATAGAGAAACTTAGGTCTCATTAGGTCAAGGGAAGAAAAGACGAAACCCTAGCCGCCATCCAAGAGAACGATCGTGCGACGTTCAGAAAGTGTTTTCAGGATGTGCTAGCACACTACAGGCGCAGCCCGGATCTTGCATGCTTGTGTGGATACCGGTAGAGGACATTAGCGATTTGCAGTGTCTTGGAATCCGAAAAGAAGCAATCCATTCACAAAAATAAGGTATTTTCGTTAATCCTTCGTGTTTTCGATTATACGTGATGTTCTTGTATGGTCTTTTCCGCAGCGTATTGTGAATACTCGGACCGTACGCGATCCAACAAAGGGTATCGAGCCAGTTCTTACAGTAAAATCGCTAATATACGTGTTTTTGATTACATGTGTTCATGATTTTGGCTTCTGTATAATCGAAAATATATATATGTTTGGATTACATGTGTTTACGGATTTGGATTCTGTAAAGATAAAAATATGCATGTTTTGATTACATGTGCTCACGGTTTTGGTTGCGTGATATGAAAGTGTTTTTTATTTCATGCATGTTCTTTTCGGATCTGTTGATTATCTTGGTACTGATGAGAATATATGATAAGCATGAAGGGTTTGACCGTAAGGTGGTGGCTGCTAGGGTTTCCACCATGTAAGACATGGATCTGGAATGGGAAACCGCAAGTATTCATGTTGGACAAGGATACTCCAGTCGACTAGAAGTGTTCCAGTCGACTGGTTGGAGGGCGGAGATGAGTTTTTGGTGAAAAACATTTGTTCCAGTCGACTGAAATTGGTTCCAGTCGACTGGCACAAGTCGACCAGTCGACTATCAGCTTTTCCAGTCAACTAGCAAGCCCAGCAAGGGGCAGTTTTCCCTACGCTTGTTTATTTGTTATGCGTTATATATTCTGCGTGATGTTACATGTGTTTATTTATATTTTTTGAATATTTATATTCATGTGTAAGTTACTATTCTATACTTCTAATATATATATACTCAAGTATGTTGTGATATAGGATTAAAAATAGCATAGTACAAACACCCTTACTAATAGGATTAGTAGCCTTCATAATGTACTAAGAACGACCCTCTTCATAAATTCAAGTTTATATGCCTTCCATAAATCTTTACCAATGTTTATCTCTAGCTTATCCTTATATGGGTTTTTGCCAAAGCAAGGCATGTAGGGATCATCTAGGGAAGACATTTGAATAATGGTGTTATTCATAGGTAAAGTATGGTTAAACTTGACTAAGCTATCAAAATGGTTTTGGGCTTAGGGCATAAGATTGGGTTTTTACATACATGCAGTACATAAGATGTATTTTTAATATAAGCCCATCAAGAGTTACATGTGATGTAATTGAAAAGAGTTTTCTACCTAAATAACTAAGTTTTGAGTGTCAAGCCAAAGCTTTCTTGGGACTTGGTGAAATATGGATCTTGTTTCTCTCATTTTTCAATTGAGGGTTATTTATTTGAGTGGGAGCTAATACCTCATAATATATGAATGTTGACCCTTGTTGCATAATTTTTGTAGATTATGGCTACTCCATCAACAAACCTTTCTATGCGATCTATCTTAGAGAAAGAAAAGCTTAGTGGAACAAATTTCCTAGATTGGTATAGGAACTTGAGAATTGTTCTCAAGCAAGAAAGAAAACTTTATGTCTTAGAAGAGCTCATCCCTGAGGAACCACCGACAAATGCACCTAAGGCTCAAAAGGATGCTTACATGAAGCATATCAATGACTCTACGGATGTGTCATGCCTTATGTTAGGCGCCATGATCTCGACCTTGAAGGATTTAGAAGAAATGGAGGTTTATGACATGCTTGCTCAATGAAAGCTATGTTTCAAGAGCAAGCACGCCAAGAGAGGTTTAGAACCACTAAGGCATTGAATTCATGCAAGATGACTCTGGCACACCCGTGAGTGCTCATGTTCTCAAGATGAAGAGTTACATTCATCATCTTGAGAAATTAGGTGCACTGTTAGTCAAAATTGGCAACCGATCTTATTCTAGCATCTTTGACCGATGAATATGATCAGTTCATTCTTAACTACAACATGTATAATATGGAGAAGTCCATTGACGAATTGCATGGGATGCTTTGAAAGCTCATCAAGAGAACTTAAAGGGAAAGGTTAAAACCACCAATGAAGTTCTTGTGGTTTAAAAGGGAAAAGCTTTCAAGAAGAAGGGCACAGCAAAAGACAAAGGTAAAGTACCCAAGTCCAAGCCCAAGCCCAAGCCTAAAGCTAAGATTAAGGCACCCAAGGAGGGAGTTTGTTTTCATTGCAATGAACCTGGTCATTGGAAAAGGAACTGCAAACTCTATTTGAATAGTGAAAGAGAAGAAGAATAGTGCGACTACTTCTTCAGGTATGTTTGTTATAGAAATCAATTTTACTCCTTCGCATCTTGGGTATTAGATACCGGAGCTACAACTCACATTTGTACTAATGTGCAGAGTCTAAGAAGGACTAGAAGATTGATGTTTGGTGAGATCGACTGCTGGGGAAATGGAGCAAGAGTTGCTACTTTATCCGTGGGGACGATGATCTTATTTTGCCTCTTCGGGCTCATTTTGGAACTCAAGAATTGTTATTATGTACCTACTATGAGTAAGAACATTATTTCTTTTGCTTGTTTAGAGAATGATGGATTTAAATTTTCTATTGAGAATAGAGTATTTCCATTTATAAGAATGACATTTTATATAGCATTAGCGTCAATTAAATGGCATTTATACTCTGAACATCGAGTTTGTTACAAATGAGCCCATCTATAACATAAATACCAAGAAGTTTAAATCTAACGATTTGAACCCAACCTATCTCGGCATTGTCGTTTAGGCCATGTAAATGAAAACGATCTCAAAACTCCATCAAGATGGATTCATTGATTCTTTTGAATCTTTTGAGACATGTGATTCGTGTTTATCGGGTAAGATGACAAAGGCCCCTTCACGAGTAAAGGGAAAGGGCCAATGAGCTATTGGGCCTTATACATACCGATGTATGTGGTCCTTTTAGCATATCAGCGAGAGGAGGTTATTTGTATTTCATTACTTTTACAGATGACTTTAGTAGATATGGGTATGTCTATTTAATGAAGTACAAATCTGAATCTTTTGAAAAGTTCAAAGAGTATAAGAATGAAGTACAAAATCAGCTTGGCAAGAATATTAAAATCCTTAAATCTGATCGAGGAGGTGAATATTTAAGCCAAGAGTTTGATGATTATCTTAAAGATTGTGGAATTGTTTCACAATTGACTCCTCCAGGAACTCCTCAATGAAATGGTGTTTCTGAAAGGAGAAATCGAACTCTATTAGATATGGTTCGATCAATGATGAGTCAAACTGATCTTCCAAAATACTTCTGGGGCTATGCTTTAGAAACCGCAGCATTCATATTGAACCGTATTCCTTCAAAGGCTGTAGAAAAGACACCTTATGAGATATGGACTTGGAAGCGTCCCAATTTATCTTTTCTAAAGATTTAAGGTTGTGAGGCTTATGTGAAGTGTCCAATTGCTGAAAAGTTGGCACCCAAATCTGAAAAATGTTATTTTGTGGGATATCCTAAGGAAACTAAAGGATATTACTTTTACATCCCATCAGAGAACAAAGTGTTTGTTGCTCGAAATGGTTTCTTCTTAGAGAAGGAATTTGTTTCCAAAGGAAACAGTGGGAGTAAAGTACAACTCGAAAAAATTCAAGTTTCACAAAATGACATTGAGCCTGAAAAGGAGATTGAAGCGAGCTCACAAGTCGTTGATGAGCGCCTTCAACAACACAAGGCCTACGTAGATCCGATAGGATTCGCCATGAGCCCGAGATATGGATTTCTCGTTCTCGATGATGATAATGTGATGCTCATCGATCATAATGAGCCCACAACCTATCAAGAAGCTATGGAAAGTCCGAATCGCTAAATGGTTAGAGGCCATGAAAGCGAGATGCAATCCATGTATGACAATCAAGTTTGGACTTTGATTGATCCGTCGATGGCTTGAAGACCATTGGATGCAAATGGGTTTTCAAAAGAAACTCGACATGGATGGAAATGTGCACACTTATAAAGCAAGACTTGTTGCTAAAGGTTATCGACAAGTTCATGGAATTGATTATGATGAGACATTTTCTCTAGTGGTCATGATCAAATCCATTAGAATTCTTATTGCCATAGCTGCATACTACGATTATGAGATATGGCAAATGGATGTCAAAACGGCTTTCCTTAATGGAAACTTACTTGAGGATGTATATATGATACAACCTGAGGGTTTTGTCCATCCTAAGAATTTAGGAAAGGTGTGCAAGCTTCAAAGATCCATTTATGGATTGAAGCAAGCATCAAGAAGCTGGAATCTTCGTTTTGATGAAGTTGTCAAAGAGTTTGGATTCATCAAGAATGAAGATGAACCTTGTGTTTACAAAAAGGTTAGTGGGAGTGCTGTTGTCTTTTTAGCTTTATATGTTGATGACATATTGCTCATTGGAAACGATATTCCAACCTTACAGAGTGTCAAGATTTGGTTAAGGAAACGTTTCTCAATGAAAGACTTAGGTGAGGCTGCCTATGTTTTAGGCATTAAGATCTATAGAGATAGATCAAGAAAGCTTATAGGCTAAGTCGAGTACATACATAGATAAGATACTGAAAAGATTCAGTATGCAAGATTCCAAGAGAGGATTCTTACCTATGTCACATGGAATCAAGCTTTCCAAGAAGGATTTTCCTACTTCAGATAAGGAGCTTGAGCGTATGAGTAAGATTCCATATGCATCTGCAATTGGATCTATCATGTATGCCATGTTATGTACTCGACCAGATGTCTCATATGCTTTGAGCATAACAAGTAGATACCAATCTAATTATGGTGAGAGTCACTGGATAGCAGTTAAGAATATCCTTAAGTACTTGAGAAGAACTAAGGATATGTTCCTAGTCTATGGAGGACTTGAAGGAGAGCTCGTTGTAAATGGTTACACTGATGCTGGTTTTCAGTCTGACATAGATGATTTTAGATCGCAATCAGGTTTTGTGTTCTGTTTGAATGGAGGTGCGATGAGTGGAAAAGTTCAAAGCAATACATTGTTCTTGATTCTACAACCGAAGTCGAGTACATTCTTTGCCTCGGATGCGGTTAAGGAAGCTGTATGGATCAAGAAGTTCATTACTGAGCTTGGAGTTGTTCCTAGTATTGCAAGTCCTATAGACCTTTATTGTGATAATAATGGGGCTATAGCATAGGCCAAGGAACCAAACTCGCATCATAGATCCAAACACATACTCAAACGTTTCCATTTGATTAGAGAGATCATTGGGAGAGGAGACGTGAAGATATGCAAAGTGGGCAGATGACAACATTGCCGATCCACTTACTAAGCCTCTTCCACAGCCTAAACATGAGAGTCATACGAGGTCTATGGGTATTAGATATCTGACCGATTAGGCCTAATGCAAGTGGGAGATTGTTAGTAGTGTGCCTTAGGCCAATGGATATTTGTGATTCATGTATTAACATTATGACTTGTTAATAATATATTATGAGGTATTCCTTTATATATGCATGTATTTCGTTTATGTAATGTGATTTACATTCCATGAATAGTATTAGACTTATGTCATCAAGTATGTGACTTGATAGTAAAACCATAAGCGTTATAACACTATTCTAGATCGTCTCGGTCGATCATTATTGGTGGAACAATAATGAATTAAGACTAGTATGTGTTCGATTGATGATCACGCTTTCTCGATCATGGATATGAGATATCAAATCGAAACATAGATATATGTTAGAGAACATATATTGGACCGACCCACATAAAGAATACTACATGGTTTCATGTCATTAGTGATTCTTAATATGGTTTGACTATAGTCCTTTGACCTGAAGTCATCATGGTTCCCTACATGAGGAATTCGGTGTTTTGATATTAAACTAAGTTATTTTTAACCGAATAACAAATAGTCTTATGTTGGACATCAAATGAATCATGCGGAGGGATGTGAATGACGTAGATGGGATTTATACCTCTTTTAAGTGAGAGAGATATCATTTGGGCCTCTTGACAAATGTGACTGAAGAAATGCATGGCCGTGCTCAAATGAATTGATGAAGAGTCATCAATGTCATTTATTATAATCAGTCAACTTGGGGATCAAGAAAGTATGATTAATCAAAGGTTGACATGTACCATGCCTTGTGATTAATCTTGATATCGTGTTACAAAAGGATCGAGCCTATAATCATAGTTCTGAGTTAAATCGGATTATCGATCCTCATTTGATTTGGGTAGTCATAATGTCTTGCTAGAGGCCACTTATGTCTTATGGACCTCAAGTGTAATCGCCCATCGCAACATCAAACGAGCCTACTGGTCGCATACAAAAAGTGATGTGATCTGAAGCTTATTCTCTTGGGCCTAATTTATTAGGTGTTGAATAAATATATTTAGATATATTTATTGGGCTAGATTTAATTAAGTTGTCGGGTTTTTATTATATATGATATAATGGGCCGAAACTTAATAGGACCTAAATAAGATTAGGGTTTCTCTATAAATAGAGAAACTTAGATCTCATTAGGTCAAGGGAAGAAAAGATGAAACCCTAGCCGCCATCCAAGAGAACGATCGCGGCGTTCGTAAAGTGTTTTCGGACGTGCTAACACACTACACCGCAAATTTCGATCGTGCATGCTCGTGTGGATACCGGTAGAGGACATTAGCGATTTGCAGTGTCTTGGAATCCGAAAAGAAGCAATCTATTCACGAAAATAAGGTATTTTCGTTAATTTTTCGTGTTTTCAATTATACGTGATGTTCTTGTATGGTCTTTTCTGCATCGTATTGTGAATACTCGGACCGTACACGATCCAACATATCCATCACTACCGCAACTAAAAATGGACTTAATGAAAAACCTTGATATAGCTCAATATCAATAAAAATGCTCTGTATATCTTCATATCATTTTCACCCTAAATTAGATTGAAAATGATAATGACTAGTATCAATACTATATTGGAACAAAACCAAAATTGATATCAACTTTATTACATTATTTAAAACATTGGTTCAAATTCTTAAACCTTCAAAGAATTACGCATTAATAGGCAGAAGACTTGCACAAATTTTTGGGATCTATTACATTGATTAATTTTGTTGAATATATATTTTAAAATTATTAATTTATTGACTAATTTATCTAAAAATAAGCATAATATACATATACTTTTGAAATTTTATTCACTATACATTTGAATCAATCATTATGATTTTTTCTTTATAAAAAATCAGTTTTAGTATATTCACCACCTATAATTTAAATACGAAATTACTAAAATGATTTTTTGGACAAGATAGAATTACACGTTACACGTTTTAAATAGGGTTGGAATTGGATCCTGATCTTGTACTAGAAAAACCCATACCGGTAACCAAACAGCACGGAAACAAACTGGACCCAAAACTTGTACTTCCCAACAATAAGGGAAACCAAAAAGAAATTAGAGAAAGAGCACATCATTCCCAGTTCACAGGGTACCTTTCGTTCTCACCCAATTTGTTCGCTTGAAATCACTGTGCCATCTCACCACCATCATATCCTTCCTTTGCAAGATCTAGCATTTCCTTTACCAGGTAGCTTTTGGCACCTTCTTCCTTACAGATCACACCTACATTTTTTCGCCTTTTTTGTTTTTCACATTGTTTCAATAATTTATTCATGTTGGTATCTATTGTTCCCTTTCTGAGTTTTTCGTTGTCGAGTCTATTTTGTCCTTTTTTCCTTAATCAGACATTATAATGGGTAGCTGCTACTTTTCAGTGATTAGTTCTGTTTCACTGGTCTACTGGCATTTCTAATGGGTTGTATTGTTGGTTTTAATGTTGCCAAGATGCTGGGTTTTTCTTTTTTTCTGATTCTTGTTTTGTGGGTGCACTATCTTCTTCTGCTTAGCTAGGAGCTTTAGGGTTTAGTTTTGTGGTTCTATGCAAGGAATAGACTGCACCCCCTTTCCAAAACCAAATAATTTTGATTTCTTAAAAAAAGCTTGTGTTTTAGTGAGCTCCTGTTAGTTCTTAAAGCTGCAAGATAGTTGACTCCATATTGAGGTTTCGTAGTTTGTCCATAAAATTTGAGGCTTCTCTCTGTGTATTTTGTACAATTAGTTTTATACTATATAGTGTACGTCCATTCCTATTGTTCCATTATAAGTGCATTAAATTCTGTTGATTCATGATGTTGTTCCTGTATGATGATTTACATGAAGGGCGGGCTTCAAATTAGATGACTTTTCTCTATGTTATTGTCAACTGTGTTTACATTGCTAAATTGCTTATTGGTTAATAATCTTTTATTGAGCATATGGGTTGCTATAGCTCTATCGATGTGCTATATATGGTGTAGAGTTGCTTTCATATTAATATTTTTATTATTTTTCTTAACAGAATGGCAATGCAAACAGCAAGTGACCCTGGTAGCCCTACTGCCCAAGTAGTTGGAAATGCCTTTGTCGAGCAATATTACCATATTCTTCATACGTCACCAGAATTGGTTTACAGATTTTATCAGGACTCAAGTGTGTTAAGCCGACCAGATGCTAATGGTGTAATGACATCAGTTGCAACCATGCAAGTAAGACGCATTTCTCATTCCCTTTTGGATGCTATTTGATACTAGTAATTGATTGTGCCTCTAGCAGACTCCACAATTAATTTGTATTGTTGGACCAAAAGGTGGTGTTATTTAACAACTTTTGCAATTCAGCTACTTGACATATGACTTCTGGACATTTTCTTGATTCAATCAGTTCAAGTTTTTTCCTTTGTCAATCTGCAACTGTTTGAAGGATTGTTGATGATTGATGTGCTGAAATTCTTGATATACAATGTGATTTATCCAGGCCCCAGAGGTCTTATGGAATTCTCAATAGCGAGCATTAAAATATAGTTCTGGGTTATAGTTTGTTGACATAGACAAGACAAGTGTTTCAGTCGCCAGTACTTAGTGTCTGTCCTTTACAACAGTAACTTAGTTCCTATATTGATTGTTAAGTTTTTGCATGTTTTCATTCTACGAATTTTCTGACAGGCAGGTATCGAACTGTAGCCTTCTGATGCCAGAAGATTTTTTTTGTTTGTTTTGTAGGTTTAACTAGAATCTAATAATCTCTTTGTTTTATTGTTTGTTAGTTTAATTTGAATGATTAATCTGTGCATGTATTCTCTCTCTCACACCCTCCTGCAAAATTGAAGAAAACCTTGTTTTCATTACCAAAGATTCCATTGAGAACAATAGCATAAATGCCTAAGTTCTTAATGATTTGTATAAGAGCCGGTAGAAACACTGATGGTGGTTTTCTCTTGGTAAAGGGTATCAATGAGAAGATACTTTCCTTGAATTTTAAGGACTACAAGGCTGAAATAAAAACTGCAGATGCTCAGAAATCTTTTAAGGAAGGTGTGACTGTGTTAGTAACCGGATGCTTAACAGGCAAGGATAACCTGAGAAGAAAGTTTGTACAGTCATTCTTTCTTGCACCACAAGACAATGGATATTTTGTCCTGAATGATGTTTTCAGATATGTGGAAGATGGTGAACAATTTGATAATCATCAAGATAGTGTTGTTGATAATATTCCAACAGTTCCTGTAATCCCAAATCCTGGTATGATATCACTGTTGCAACAACCATATCGTTTACTTATCCTGTTTGCGCTGTTTCTTTTCCTTTCCAAAACTAAGAACTTTTTCCCTTTTTCTAATTTTTTTCTTACAGAGACTTCTCATGTGCCTGATCCTTCTGCGCCAGACCCTGCAACTTCTGTTTCCAAAGAGGATAAAATTGTTGCTGAGGATGCTAACTCTGCAGTCGGCTCCGACAAACAGTTAATCCATGAAAAAGAAGCAGTTGCTGAATCCCAATCTCATTCCAACGGAAATGGTGTTCCTGTAGTTCTTGAATCAACTTCTTCAACCCAAGAGGATGCTCCAAAAAAATCTTATGCATCCATAGTGAGTCTATTCTCAGAACACTTTTCAATTAAATTGATTCCTGTGAATATCATCTTCATGTGCATTGATTCTTATATTAGGTTAAAGTGGCCAAGGGGAGTTCAGTAACCACAAAGGTTTACATACCTACCAGTACTACAAAGTTGGCTCCAAAAAACACTGAGAATCAGGCTGTAAGCGCAATAATACCTCTCACAGAGCCGGAAGCAGCGGTGCTGAGTGGCAATGAGAGCCCTGAAACTAGCAGCATTACTGAGGAAGGTATATTGTTTTATGTTTATTTTACATTTATCAATCTGTGGCTTTTTGGTAATTGTGATGGTTTTGATTTAAAAGTTTCTTTAGAAGATGGTTTGTGTCTCTAATTGCATGTAAGTCATTATGATGCTTCAATAAGGATATTAGATAGGAAACAATTACATGGATGAAATTGTTGACTGTTTCCGTTTTATATTTATGAATATCTTATTTAATAATGGGTCTCTGAATACTATTTTCTGCTGTCAGTTGAGGGTCATTCCATATACATTGGAAACCTGCCTTTCAATATGACAGATTCTGAGCTTGAGACGGAATTCAGGACATTCGGTCCAATCAAGGAAGGAGGTATACAAGTTAGGTATAACAAGGTTGGCCTCGAGGACTTTTCTTGACTTATAATGTTCATCTATTCCTACTTATCTAACAGCAATATTTTGGATATAACAGCAACAGGGATATTGCTTTGGTTTTGTGGAATTCCTTTCTTTGAGATCGATGCAGGATGCAATTCAGGTTTGTCCTTATCAACATTGAATTTCTTAGTGGGATTACTTTGCAGTCTTAGACATTGGATGTTAAGGTTTGATGGTCTCCCGTTTAGAGGTAATGCTTCAAATTAATATCATTGCATTGTTTAAAACTGTTTTTCATATTGGGCTTGCTGATATATCAGTTATGTAAGAATCAGAATGATCTGTTTAATTGGTGAGAGCTCTGGTTGTGGTCTATATAATATTGTTCAAGTAGTAGAAATACCCCAGGCAGCCACTTAAAATGAATTTTTGGGGAAAATTCAAATGCTAAGAAGACAAAAGGAGCCAAATGGGACTTTCGAAAAATTAAAAGGTTTTAAAGCTTCATTTGGAAGAGGCTGGACGGTTTTGTGGGTTTAGGATCTCGCACTTGTCCAACAATCTGTAGCAATGAACTGCACTTGTTATACCAAAGAATATTTTAAATTCTGTTCCTCTGATCCAAACATTGGAAAAGTTGTGCCCTGTTTTTGCAACGTTAAATCTGTAGAAGGTGGAAAATTCTCAGCAATCATGCTGAATCTTGCATTAAATATTCAGGAAGGTCACTTTTTATGCTTTCCATGATGAAGACTCTGAGGCTAGATTTTTTGCATTAAAAATCCATATGGTTTTGTGGGTGTGCTTGTTAATCCCTTATGCAGATCCACTAAAGGAATTACATTCCAGAATGCCATAACGTGCATTTGATTGGTATAACAACAATACATGTTTTGGGCTTCATCTGGGCATTAACTAATCTGTCCATGAACTGTGTCATTACCTAAACCAAGATTTTCATTACTCAAAAAGGTTATTTCAGAAAGTTAAGTGAGCTCTGTGAAAATTATAACTCATCAGGGATAGTCTTACGGTGACTAGTTTGGAAAAGTTTTTCTTTACAGCCATGAGCATTTAATATCAGCTGAATCGCCTTTTGTACTTTGACTTATAAATTACTTCAAAGTTGATAAATTTCACTTCAGATAGTCAATTAAGACCCATCCATAAATAAGAAAGAGAAAAGGAAGTCTCTACAATGAGATGGGACATCCCGTAGTAATAACTAGTATAATGACTTCGCCACGCAGGAGGGACATGGGGTCGTAAAGAAGGAAAGAGGTCCATCTTTCTTCTTTTCCTGAAAGATTTCTTGAAAATGTTTCAAATTTGAGTACACCTTGTCAAAAAAAAAAATGAAATTGGTTATTGCCAAAACTAGAAAATCAGATTGTTTTAATTTATTATTGTCAACTTAATATTATTAATTGTGCATGCTATGGATGAACGAGCTGTGTGTACTCAATTCCTTGTAATGTCAAAATCTTGAAGTGAATTGTTTTTGGTTGTCCTTTTACTTTGAAATTTCTTTCCAAAAGAATTAACTTTCTCTTCTAAAATCTTGTGGCTATATATTGAGTTTCCTTAGGTAAGTAATTTCATTTGACCTTTCAGGCTTCACCTATGATCATTGGGGGGCGACAAGCAGTTATTGAGATGAAAAGAACTACAACTCAAGGTAGGTAGGATGTAATTGTTTTTTGTCTTGTTCTGATACATTTCTTGGATGAACATTAAACATCTATAACTTAGCATGATAACTGGAGGAATGAAAAATAATGCAAGTATATGCTCATTTATCAAGATGCATGTAGTTTTGAAGCTACTAACTCTTTTCCCTATCCATTTTTTCAAACTCTTTACAATGATGATCAGATGTCATGTTATGAAGCTTTTGATACTGCTTATTCTTGCAGCTGCTAGTGGAAGAGGTAGGTTCTATGGAAGGCCAGGATATCAAAATGAAAGCTTCAGAGGCCGTGGCAATTATGGTGCCGGAAGGGGCTTCATAAGAGCTGAATTTGGAAACCGCGGTGAATTTTCTGGTCGAGGCAGGAGTTCATCAGGGCGAGGGAGGGGGAGAGGCGGTCGATCAGGTGGTGCAAAGCAGAATGCTGTTTCAACTTGAAAATTGGCTGATTGACCATTCTTTGCTGCAGCAAATTTTGTAATACGGTTGATCCTCAGCATTTTAAAGAATTCAAACTGTACTTTCTTTGGGGACTCAGGAAATTGGCTTAATATTCAATTAAGATGCGATTACGTTACTGTAGGATCTCCTTTTACAGTAGGGATAGGTTAAAAAGTTTTCTCCTTAGTCTCAGTGCAACTATGTATATCGTGTGGTTGGCCCCTAACTTTATGATGTTAATTGAAGTGCCCCTAACTTTATGATGTTAATTGAAGTAACATAGTTGTAGTTTTGAATAGCTCAATTGATCATAATATTTCAGTGGATTGATTGACTGGGGTATTGAACCCAAATACTGGAATCTATTTGAAAAGTGTAGTACTATAATGATGATATCCGTAGACCTTTAGGGGGATGAGGTCCTTTGTTCCACCCCTTTTGTTTCTACTACGTGTTATCTAGTTTTAGTCACAAATTTCACAATAAATAAATGGGACAGAAATTTGTGACTGAGAGTGGATAGCACAAAATAGAACCAGAGGGGATGAAAGGATCTTGTCTCAATGTTAGGTATATCTTTAGTTTATTGGGTGTACTACAAGTAAGATTGCATGTTGTGCCTGATAGGGAAAATAGCAAAAATAATTAAATCGGAATAGCTTATTTATAAATGCAAGGTGTCGTAAAAATTACTGTCTTAAGGGCCCATTTGGTTGAGCTTTTATCAGTAGAGCTTTTATCAGTAAAATTTTTGTCAGTAAAGCTTTTGTCAATAGAGCTTTTCTAAGAAGAGCTTTTTTTTAAAGTCAGTTGACTGTTTGGCTATCAATTAAAAAAACAGTTTTTTTAAAAGAGCTTTATACAGTAGACTGTTTGGTAACATAAAAATAAAAAGCACTTTTATTAATTTTAAATATATTTTATTTTATAATAAAATTATTTATGCTAAATGATATTTAAAATATACTAACAAATTATTCATTAACGTAGAATGTATGCTAAATAATATTTAAAATAATTTTATAATAAAATTATTTTATAAATATTTAAATAAAATTTAAATAAAATTGTTCAACGCAGACGGTGTGCGCTGAACAACGCAGACAATATATGTCTGCGTTGATGAACAATGCAGACGATACCGTCTACGTTGTGGTCTGCTTTGAGCGTTGATGAGTTTATGTACGTAAGTGACGAAACTTACAAAAAAATAGCTTCCCAGAAAAGTTAAAATTTGGGCTTTTCTGAAAAGCTCTAAATTTTAGCTTTTTAAAAAGTTGTATTTTAGCTTTTTCAAAAGCTATTTCTACTTCAAAAGTGCTTTTGAAGTTTGCAGTCAAACACCCATCTTTTCCCAAAAATAGCTTTTGCTGTAGAAATAAGTACTTTTGGAGTCTCCAAAAGCTGAACCAAACAGGCACTAAGTCAGAAACTTCTTCTCTACGGTGTAGTAGGACAACGGGATCTGATCTCAGGATTAACGCCTCTTCCACCAACTTTGGTGTACTCTAAAGGGAGAAATAGGAATTGTCTCTGAGAATCATAGTGAACGAGCACAGAAGGAATTGGTTTTTTCTAAAATGAGAAATCTGTTAAGAGATTCCTTAATCACTCAACTTCCCATCATGCTAGTTCCAAAATCACAAATTCAGCCTTCATTGTTGATCTTGCAATACATGTTTACTTGGATGATTTTCAAGACACTACAGAATCTACCAAGGTAAAAATATAACCACTGGTAGAGTATATATTATCACTCTCCGTAATCCAGTTAGCATTAAAATACCCCTCTAATACAAGATGATGACCACCAAAAGATAATCTATATTGCATAGTACCTTTCAAATATCTCAACAAATGAATCAAGGCAGTTCAATGCTCTTGACTAAGATTATGAGTATACCTACTAAGTCTACTCACACAATATACAATATCAGGACGAGAATAGTTCATCAAGAACATCACACTATCAAGAAATTTAGCATACTTAATTTGGTTTACACTATCACTAACATTTTTCTTTAAAGCAACACTAGCATCATAGGGAGTCTTTACTTGTTCAATATCATAGTAACCAAACTTCTTCAAAATTTTCTCATCGTAATGAGTTTGATTTAACCTAAAACTAGAGTTAGTCCTATCAACTTTGACCCCTAAAATAAAATCCACAGATCTAAGATCTTTCATTTCAAAGGAAGACTTTAGCAAACTCCTGGTAATGTCAATGACAAATAAGCTAGTACCAAAAATAAGCATATCATCCACATAAAGAGTTGTGATCACACAACCATTAACATCAGATTTCACATAAATAAAAGAATCAACATCATAAAAGGTGAAATCATAATTGAAAATCTCACTTTCAAATTTCTCATGTCACTATTTTGGAGCTTGTTTAAGTCCATATAAAGGCTTAACCAACTTACACACCTTTTGTTCTTGACTAGGCACTATAAACCACTCGGGCTGGACCATACTCGGGCTGGACCATATAAATTTCTTCATCTAGATCACTATTCAAGAAAGTTGTCTTAATATCTATTTGGTGCACATAAAGCTTAAACACCTAAGCAATAGCAAACAACATCCTTATAGATGCCATTTTAGCAACAAGAGAGTAAGTATTAAAGAAGTCTAATCCTTCCTTTTGTTTAAAGCCTTTAATCACAAGTCTTGCCTTGAACCTCTCAATGATTCCTTCAGGTCTCAATTTCTTTTTAAAAATCCACTTACGCTCTAAAGGCTTGCAACCTTGAGGTAGATCAACTAAAACTCAAGTTTTATTAGGCATGATTGACTCTAATTCACTATCTATTTCTTCCTGTCAAAATGTAGCATCCATAGATCTTATTACATCCTCATAAGTTTTTGGATCTTCCTTAATAATATAAATCATCACAAAAACAACATTTATCTCTTCAGGTTTTTCACCACAAAGGATGTAATAAAATCAGAACCAAAACTGGTGAGTACGCAAACTCTTTTATTTCTCTTTAGTTCAACAATTTCCTCATCCGTTATGTCATCATAGGTGGAAGAACTAGGGAGAGATTCTCTAGGAGCTTGCACACTCATTTTTATAGGAAATGTACCCTAAAAAAACACTACATCTCTTGACTACATAATTGGTCCATAAGTGTAAGATTCCTCTTCCTTAACCATAAACCTATAGGCACCACTATTAGAGGCATATCTCACAAAAACTGAATCAATGGTCTTAAGACCAATTTTGTTCCTCTTATGTTTAGGTAGAGCAACCTTAGCAAGACACCCTCACACTTTCAAAAATGCAAGTTAGGTGGATATCTTTTCCAAATTTCATAAGGGGTTAATCTAGTTTCTTATGAGGGGCTCTGTTTAGAACATAACAAGTTGAAAGACTAGCTTCCCCTCACATAAAATCATGTAAACCCAAGGAAATTAGCATTGCATTGATCATAACTTTTAAGTGTTCGATTTTTCCTCTCGACTATTCCATTTTGTTCAGGAGTATAAAGGGCTAAAAGTTCATGAATAATACTAAATTTTTCATAGAAATTAGCAAAGAAATCAGTACCATACTCACCATCTCGATCAGACTTTAATCTCTTAATTTTCCTTCCCAATTGGTTTTTAACCTTAGCTTTGTATTTCATAAACACTTTCTCTGCATCACTTTTATTTTTTAATAAGTAAACCTTAGTAAATCAAGAACAATCATCCACAAAAGTAATATAATATTTCATTCTTCCTTTACTCACACAATTTTTAAAATCACCTAAATCTATATACACCAAGTCTAACAATTGTGACTCTTTCTCGGTCACTGACTTAAAAGGATTCTTAGAGTGTTTAGCCTTAAACACAAATTTGACAATTTTTTTCATTTCATTAGTGATCTTAGGCAACAAGTTTAAGCTTTGCATCCTTTTAATTGACCTCACATTCATATGCCCAATTCTAGAGTATCATAAGTCTAGAGACTCAATAATATAAGCAGAAGAACTAGATGCATTCATTTCAACATTAAGTACAAATAAGCCTCCATTATAAAAACTTTTATCAACAAAGTTCCCATTCTTAGAAAGAACTAGCTTATTAGAATCAAAAATAAATTTAACAACAGCCTTATTAAGTAATGCTCCAGAAATCAAGTTTTTAAGAACATCAGGAACAAATAAAACATTTTCTAAAGCCAAAGTTTTTCCAAAAGTGAGTTTGAGAGTGACCTTTGCAAATCCTTGGACAGAAACTTTGCTGGATTTGCCCATGTACACGAATTCACCATCAGCAGCATCGTTCAACTCCTTGAATAGGTTCTTGTTGGTGCAAATGTGGCTTGTGGCTCCTATATTAATCATCCACTTGACCAAGTTTCCACTAAGGTTGACTTCAGATACGACAATAGTGATAATCTCCTCATCATCACCACCAATAGCTTCTACCAAATTAGCTTGAGGCTTACCAAAATTCTTTTGGTTACCTCATTGGTATCCCTTATGGTTTCCTTTCCCAAACTGTCATGGTTTTTTTCTTGGTCCTTCTTCTCATGATTGATTCTAGCTTTGCAAAGAGCAGCAAGATGGCCTGACTTGTGGCACCACCAACAATCACCATCAATCTTTTTACGCTTGAGCTTACCATGCTTATTATTGTTGAAAGACCTACTATGTCCACAATTCTTACTAGCGTTCCCTACATTTTTGTGTTCAATAACATTAGCCTTAATAGTAGGGACAAGGATAAGTGATTTGGCCTTATCTTGTATACGGTTGGCATCCTCAATCTTTATATGCCCCATCAATTTTTGAAGCTTTGTGTCCTTCTTCTTATGCCTCAATTAGTTTTTAAACCCATTCTATGAGTCAAACAGTTTCTCAATAAGGGCATTAACTTTAAACAACTTATACATATTCATACCCTTAGTAAGGATTTTGGCAACTAGGTTTTCATACTCGTGTAATTGATTCATAATGGGCTTATCATCTATAACAGTAAACTTCAACCACTTAACAACTACATATTTCTTAGTACCGACATCATCCGTCCCATATTTAAATTTTAAGGCATCTCAAATTTCCTTGACAATTTTGTATTTGCAATAGATATCAAACAATGAGTTTATCATATAGTTGAGCAACACTTCCCTAACGGTACAATTATCCTTAATTGTCTTAAGGTCGGTATTATCACTAGGATTTTTTGAAACAATACATAATCAATTTCGCATTACTGAAAGTAAAATAAAAATTTATCAAACCATCGTTTAAAATTTCTCTCATCTAAAGGCTCTAATCTAGTTAGGTCAGGTATAATCCTCTAGGCTATAGTGATAGGGGTAGAACCTATGTGAGAAACTATAAGGGCATAACCTACATTGGTTTCATTCGCAGACAACATATTAAATCTGAAAATAGAAATGTCTCACACGAATTAATCAAACAATACGAAGAGAACAACAATAAAAACAACCGGTATTTCGACTAACGCAGCATCAAGAACATAACAATATTCCAACTTATATTGAGACTAACACGCAGCAACACAGTATTCCGACTTATACCGAAATAAATACACAGCAGCAAGAACACAATAATTTCTAACAAACATTAGCAATTCTGAAAACAGTAGTAAGAATAGAAAATATCCTAACAAAAAGCAAGCAGAACAACACAATTTCTGACAACAGTAGTAACGCAACAAATATTTCCTACTTAGATTATTACGGAAAATAACAAAAATAATTAAACCGGAACAACTTATCTGTAAAGACAAGGCGTCGTGAAAATCATTATCCTAAATCAAAAATTTGCCCTTAAGGGTACAGCAAGACAATATGATGTGACCTTAAGATTAACGCCTCTTTCATCAACTTCAATGTACTCCAAAGGAGGAGCAGGAACTGTCTTCGAGAAGTAATAACAACAAAAAGAGCAAAGAGATCATATGGAAATAAGGAGGGCTGATCCCCTGTCCACTTTATCATGTCCTACCCTGTCCATTTACATCTGAGCCATCCACTCATGTGGGTCCTACATGAGTAGATGGCTCAGATGCAAATGGACAGGGTAGGACAGGATAAAGTGGACAGGGGATTTGAGGTGGGAAATAAGATGCGTGTGTATTAGGAGCTACACGTCTATAAGTGTTTGTAAAAAAAACAAAACCATCCATCGACATACTGAACAAAAAAAAAGAATGTTTGGATATAATAAAGTATAATAACATTGATAATGGACGTTTTTTATGTTTGGGTATAATAAAGTATAATAATAACCATGATGAACATTCGGGCATAACAGCAACAATGGGAATTAATGAATTAGCGTTATTGTGTAATAAAAGTTGGGTAACGTTAATGGTTAACTGACAGTTTTGGAATAACAATACCAAGAGTGCCAATTTTTTTCCATCCGTCATGCATAGGCGTGATTGATAGGTGATGTTTGTGCCTCGTTTGTATCATGTACTAAATGCGTGCAACCCTTCAATGGTTGCTGGTAATTTCAGTACTGGATATCGACATTGTTAAAGAGGGTGTTTGATGGATAGCTTTTTAGTTGATCAAAGAGTATTAATTGTTTGATTATATCAAATAACTAATATATTTGTTTGGTTAGAAGCTGGTTGGGTTGGTTGATTCAACCCAACCAGCCATTTTTCTTGAAAAGTTACTTGAGAGTAACTTTTCAACCAATCAACTAATAAAAATTTTACTAAAAGACAATTGTACCCTCAAACATATTTCTAACCTATCTGAAATGTATGAGATTAACTACAATTATTATCTATAAATTCATCAAAATGTCTATACGATAGCTTAAATTGACAAGCAAGATATTATTCATCGATTAAGTTTGTAGAGAACACAAGGTACAAAACTAGAGATAGATTTGAATTTTGTTATTATTATTATTATTATTATTATTATTATTATTATTATATATTTTGTGTTTTTTTATTAGAGTGATACAGGGGCTGTTTGTTTCTGTTTTTCTTTCCTATTTTTTGTTGTCGTTTTTGTAAAAAGAAAAAAAAAAGATAAGTAAAACATGTTTGGTTTACTCTGTTGCGATTTTTTGTTTCTAAAAATAAAAAACTACAACAATTTTATAGAAATCAGAAAACATCATTTCTCTGAATTTTGACAACATGTTTTCTTTAACAGAAAATCAACATATCCTTGCTTTCTATCTAAAAAATAATAATAATAATAATAATAATAATAATAATAATAATAATAATAATAATAATAATAATAAAGTAAAATTTTATAATAATAATTAATAATTAATAATTATAATTATAATAAGATAATTAATTTGGTATAATAAAATTAATAATAAAATAATAATATTAATTTGATAAGTAGAAAATTTATAACAATAATTAATAATAATTATTAATAATATTATTATTATTAACAATAAATAATAATAATAATAATAATGATTTTAATAATATAATAATAAAAATAAAATTAATAAGAATAAGAATAACTTAATAATAATAATAATAATAATAATAATAATAATAATAATGATGATGAGTATAATAATATAAGAATAAAATTAATAAGAATAAGAATAACTTAATAATAACAATAATAATAATAATAATAATAATAATAATAATAATAATAATGATGATGATGATGATGATGATGAGTTTAATAATATAAGAATAAAATTAATAAGAATAAGAATAACTTAATAATAATAATAATGAGTTTAATAATATAATAATAAAATTAATAAGAATAAGAATAACTTAATAATAATAATAATAATAATAATAATAATAATAATAATAATGAGTTTAATAATAATAATATTAATTTGGTAAGTAGAAAATTTATAACAATAATTAATAATAATTAATAATATTATTATTATTAACAATAAATAATAATAATAATGATAATAATGAGTTTATTAGAAATTTCAACCAAACATGTTTTTATTTTCAGTTTTATATTACAAATTTCAACTAAATAGGTTTTATTTTTTATTAAAAAACAGAAACAAAAACAAAAATAGAAACTAAAAACAATAATAGAAAACAAAAGTGAAATCAAACGACCCCTTAATTTTTGTAGAATTAAATATCTAAAACCTAAATTACTATAAGAATATTTAATGAATGCTAAATTCATACCCTTATAAAAATTTTAAAGTCGTGTCTTTATAAGTTATTTTATATATAAACAGTTAATACTAAATAACTAATTTTATCAAACATCAAATACAATCTAATGATCAAATCAGTTGATAATATAATTAACTATCAACTAACAGCTAATATAATAAGTTGATTGTCAAATAAAACCAAAATGTGACCAAGGCCATATAGCTGTTCCCCTTATCCAGTTGAAATCCTTTTTTGGGATATTGAGATTGTATCATGGAAATGGTTGCCGTGACCTGAGGTTAGTGGTTTTTGATATAAGATGAAACTTGTCTTGCCTTGTCATTTAGTCGCTTTGGTTATCTTTCCCCACCAGCCATGTCTTTTGGAAGAACTTAAACAGCAGTTGAAACCCTACGGTCTTACAAGCAGTGCCGCCCTGAGCAAGGGTCCGTAGAGTACCTGCCCAGGGTCTATGACGAGGAGAGACTCTTAATCTTATGGTAATTTTTTTTTAAGATATAAATAAAAAATATTAATCAGTCATAAAATTAAGCTTTAAAAAAATTACCCACAAGATAACAGCATAAACTCAATAATTGAGTAATATGTAAGTCCATTAATGATGCATTAATTATGTCATTTTTTCGGAGCTATTAACACATTCAGTATTAAAAAGGGGTCCATTTTTATCCATTTTTTATGGTGAGAGTCTCATTCAATAACATATTAATCAATAAAGTCGCAATATATGCTAGCCCATTTCATATCGACTGTATAGATTTTATAAAAATGCCACGTTCTTAAAAGAAAATTAAATATTATGATCATTTAATATTTAGAAGAAAATTAAATATTATGATCATTTAATATTTAGTTTAGTATGTACACTTATAAATTGAGTCATTTATGTTTCATATAAACATGTAAACTTAAATATACTGCTAATTTATTAGGACCTTTATTTTATTTCGTTCAATTTATTAAAGTAGTTTTTTTTATTTCACTGAGCTTATAAAACGATACAAACGGCCGTGCTTACAAGGTGAATGAACGCTAATCCATCCAACTGATTTCTCCTTTATTTTACTTTTACTACACCCGTGAATTACTGGAAAGACACAGATTATCATTGTCTATAATATACCGACTCGATTGTTGGGTACGCTAAGACATGTCACGACCTTTTCCCTATAATATTCGGGACGGGTCTCATCGACCCTTTCTGGTTTTCGTGTGAGCTTAGCTGTAGTCCCAAACCAAACCATGACAGGTGCATGTGGTAAGCTCATCCACTCGACACGTGTCGTAAGCCCAAATCGATTGTACGTAACTTTCCCGTCGCTCTGTCAATCTTAAACGGAAAGGTTGCAACTTGCCAACTGGGCCCTCTTGCGCTCACTCCATTTCTTGTTTTTTGTTCTTTTCATTTGCAATTGCATGTGCAAGACCCAATTTTTACGACAATTTCCAGATTTTCTTTCCTTTTCAAGGACTTTGGAATAAAACTAAAATGTCGTATGATAATAATATTATGAGCACACGCCGGCTGAACTCCTTCAATAAAGCTGGACGAGAATTCAAGGTTATCCTTTTATCTCCGACATTGTAAAAGGAAAACTTATAAGATCCTGAAAATAGGTGATTATCTAATCGATAAATAATTAAGAAATATTGAATTAAACTTTGTAGCAGATACACAAGAGTGAAATGCCCAATACTCTTTGTCATTTTATTAAGACCTACTGACTATCAAAGACACAGCTATATTGAGATTTGGGGGGCCACTGGGCCCTCAATTTTTTTTTAAAAAATTATTATATATATATATATATATAAACGGAGTTATTTAAGGGTCAATGATGTACTAGAACCTTCTAAAATTTAAAAAAATTAATATTCAAATCTTCTTATATTAAATTTTTGACTCTATCACTGCTAACTATTGCCTTGTTAACGAAACCACCTCAACGACTAAGCACTAGGCGGTAGCATTTAGGTTACTCGATCAACAAGACCGCCTGGAATTAGCCTCTTCTTTGCTTATTCGGAAAACAAAACATCTGTTGTTGTTTATGTCAGATTTCATTATTGTAACTAAGTAAGCTGCATGATCTGGCTACGCTGATGCTATTTTTTGTTTTATGTTGATGACAGGCTGGAGCTCTAGCATTTTACATACTTTCGCTCTCTTTATAGACAAATTTGTGATCATTTTGTGGTCACCGCTCTTCTTCTCTTTCCTTGATTTTTGGGTGGTCAAGAATGTGAGTGGTCAATTTTAGTTGGTCTTAGGTGGTGGAATGAAATTAATGATCCGGGTGAGAGCGTCTGAAATTTGAATCCTCGACCAAGAGGTTAGATTAAGTTCATAGCACTTTGATAATAGATAATCTCTTTGCAAGTTTTTATGTTCAAATTGTTTATGAATATTTGCTTTACATTTGGATTGCCCAACTCTTACACATCTTCATCATGATTTCTTCATTAGTCATTGGCCAGTTGAACAAGAAAGATTCATGGTCGCTCGGTGGAGTCTTTATCTAATCAGAAGAAAATACACATCATGCTAGAGATGATTGTATATTTAACATATTGCATTAATTGAGAAGTCGATATTTACATTACATGTTTCAAAGAACTATTATAACGCATTGAGGCTTCCACTTCTTTATGTAAGGTGAGGTCCTTCCAGAAAATCAAAACTTATGGGAATGGAAGCTTAGAAATAGATTAATTGACTAACATGTAAAGTTTGTGAGGTTTGCAATAAGTTGGTGATAGTTGAACAGTGAGGTTTGCAATAAGTTGGTGGTTTATGAAACAAACTTGAGACGAGCCTCGGTTTTTTATTATATTTACTGAAATCATGAGACTGGCCACTCTGCCTATTAGATAATACTTCTGTTATTGAATTAAGGATTATCCGTTGATATGATAACCCAAACATTCTGTGTTCCTGTAGATGCTAAGAAGCAGCTTCAACAATTTGCTTCTCAGACCCTTGCAAATCATGTCTCATCTACCATACAATCAAAGATTTAGTGTTGTATGAGCCATTCAAGATGGAAGGTGGCCAATGGGCATGAATCGAAGGGTACCTTCCGATAGACATGCTAGAAGTACGGAATGTACAAAATATGCCAGATTGAGTTTCATTATTCTTTAATACCGCAGAGGAATACGAGATAGCATGTTTGTGTATCAAAATTTGAAAAGTCTAAATGGTTTTGTGTCAAGAACGATGGAAAAAGGTGATCCGACAAGAAGAACAACTTTACTTTTGACTTGGGTGAAGATATTTGCTTTGCAGATCTCTCCTCTTTCTCCATCGCTCACAAACAACCTCCACCTAAGAGAATGCCTATTGCCAGGAAAGTTGTTGACATTGTTGTGGTTAGGCTTTTGTTTGTTCAAGAATTGGTATGATTTCGTGAATTTTAACTAATAGCAAAGCATTTTGTTTCTATCACAATCAAACATTGGTGAATCATTGGAGAACATTTTCTATGAAAATTTCTTCCATGAATTTGCAAGCATTGTTACTAATTGCCATTGGAGTAATTTTATAAGCATTGTTACTAATTGCCATTGAGTAATTAAGGAAACATTATCAAACAACATTCGGACAAATTTTAAAACTTTAATGTAATTATTTTTATGAATGCTTTGATGTTTAATTAAAATATTATGTATTAGGATTTCTTTCTTGTCGACTTACTTGAACCTATTATGTAATCAATTATATGAATGCTTAGATGTTTTATTATATTATTTTGCCTCAATAATGTTCATAATAATAATAACAAAAATTATTAATAATAATACTTATAATAATCATTAAATTATTACCATACCAATGATAATGATGATGACATAATTTTACTTAATATTAATATTCATATTAATTTTATAATTTTGGTGATTACCAAATTATAATAATAACATAATAATTATTATTAGAGTTGCAAATAAACTTAAAATAAATATTCTTACACTTATAAAAGACAATTATACTAACAACAATTACAAAATTTAATATTAAATTATATCAATAATTAATTTTAAAAATATATAATTAATAAGATAATTAATGTTAGTACAGATTGCAAATACATTTAATATAACTATTGTGTCAATAGTTATGAAATAACCATTTAAATACATCTTTTAATACATTATACTGCAGGGTATTGTTGACATTTAACACTATTTTTTTCGTCCATCGCAACCAAACACATTTTCGTCGCAGGACGAAGATAATTTTCTCTGCTCTTTCATTCCATCGCAACCAAACATCTCACTGCCTTCATTTCTAATACGCCTCGCCTCCCTGTCTCCGTCTCTTGTCTCTGTCTCATCTCTACCATTGCAGACGGTAACCAAACAGAGCCTTATTTTTGTATACTATTTCTATTTGACTCAAAGGAACACTTCATAAATATATATAAGAAAAGAAAGGTTGTGTCGTGTGCTAGGAGGAACGGATTGGAGCTGGAGGCGGTGAACAGAGGAGAAGAGGACACGTGAGGGTCAAATGGAAGTCCCAAAGCGAAGCTTTTTGATTGGGCGACACGTGTGAATGTGTAAAACTAAGAGACAACCCAATCCAACGAGACGAGACAATCCCTTTTTTCTCGCTCACATGACAACTCCCAACAAACAAATAGAGTTGGTAACGCCTCTCTCTCTGCTTTATGTTTGGCGTCTCTTCCTTGGAATCTGCTAATTCACTCATCCACGTGTGCTCTCCACCCCTCTTCATGCCCTCCACGTGTCACCTCTATCCTTCACTGTCAGGGTTTTTCTCGTCATTTCATTCTCTTCTCGCTTCAACTTGGCCGTTCTTTTTCTATGTTTCTCTTCTTTTCAATTTCTTTTCCAGTTTATTGGCGCTCTGTTTGCCCCGTTTTTCTGCTTTGATTAATAATTTATCAACTTTTGGTCCTTTCTAATGAGGATGAGTATCCGACTCACGAAGTGCAAGTTCCTTTAGGTTTTTTCTTAAATTTTATTTTTATCCTGTTGGTGGGATTTGAAGCTATGGATTCCGGAGCTTTCCCCCGCTGGAATCCTTAGTTCCCCATAGAAACTTGGTATCTGGGTGCCTTTTAAATATAGCATATCTGTAAAGGTCTCAACTTTCTTGTTTTCAGATGGCACAAGCGGACAGGCCACAAAGCGCAGGAACACAGCATCAACATGTCTCTGTGAACAGCAGAAGCATCCCTGTAGATTTGTTGCAACGATTGATGTCTGGGAGCCATTTCAATCACAAGCCGCGTGAAGAGGCAGAGGGAGATGAAATTGAACTAAGCCTTGGACTCTCATTGAATGGGAAATTTGGTGTAGACCCAAGAGCCAAGAAACTTCGCAGATCATCCTCAATACCAGATTTCATTAACTCAAGTAGGAAAAATGGGAGCGCTTTTGTGATTCCTGCGGCAAGTCAAAATATTGCGAGGACTTGCTCTTTGCCTGCCGAGACAGAGGAAGAGGCAAGGAAGAGAAAAGAGATGCAGACTATTAGGAGAATGGCGGCTAAAAGAAAGAGATCAGAGAAGCAAAGGAATTTGAAGGCAGTGAAGGATAGAAATAGGGGGTTTGGCGAAGAGGGATGTGAGGAGGATAAAAGAAATAATGGCACTATTGGCAATGATCCTAATTATCATCGAGAACAACTTCTCAAGGCTTCAGGAGCCGGTATGGAACTGGTGCGAGTGCCTTTGTCCCAAGGGTCCATTGGATCACAAGGTAGTGGGTCATCGGGAATATCAGAATCTGAGTGCCACCTAGTTCAAGGTAATTATGTGCTTTTCTGGTCAGTTATTCGGTATCAATAGGAACTTTCGCTTTAGTTTATTGGTGAAGTATCAACAGATAGAGCAGTTTTGTTTTAATTCCTAGATATGGAACCAGGAACCAGGAACCATGGCCCTATTCACTCATGGTTATGCGATTGATTTCCTACTAGTTGTAGAGCCCGTAAGAAATGTTGTTCCTAGATAACCTAGTTTTGGTGCCAGTCTAGTGGAGTTTTTGTCTCCCTCCCTTTCCTTAGTCCGAGAACGACGAGAAACATCAGAACCTGCTCATTATCTTTTTAAGAATTAGGCATGTGTGGTACGTCAGTATTGGGTAAGGTTTTGTTAGCCTGTGCATAGTAGAGAAACAGAATGTCGAAGTTGGCGGATGGCCGTTGGAATGGGATACAAGTACATATGATATGTGTAAACATTCCGGGAGGTTCTTTTAATGATTTTAGTTGATAAATGAAATGCTCCATCTTCTTTGCCATGCAGCACCTTTGAGTCCTAATGCTAGAAGTTTTTTCATCAGATTTGTGGTTAATTATGTCTGTTAGGACAGGTGGGATTGTGGGAATGTATCCGATTCAAACTGCAGTTTAGAACCAAATACCTATTTGTAGTTTGTAGCCAGGTTTTGATCAAGGGATCTAGTAGTGAATCATGCTGTCTTTAACTTTTTCACCTTTTTTCAATTGATTCACTTCTGAGCACCGTTCATAAATGGGGAGTTTGAAGTAGGTTTCTGATATGACCCAATTTTTCAAGGTGTTATTGTCATGGGCAGTACACCCACCTGAAGACCCAATTTTAACTCCTCAAGAAGCACAACTCAACCTAGATCTTTTGTAGTTTTGCTCAACACCGAACTACCAAGTAACATTACCAATGTTAGTGCTGATGCTAGTTAAGCTCATTCTCTAACCATGAATTTGTGTCAGCCAGGTGTTCCTGGTTGTGAGACGCTAACCATCTCATCATCGTATCTGATTCTTTATGGTTTGTAATCTAAGACTGTTTTGTCTATGTTTTTTCTTTTTGGGTTTCTTATTGTCTGTATCAACAACCTGTTCATCTCCTTTGGTTTCCGGTAATCTGTGTGAATAACATGTTCCGCAGTCTTCCTTACCTTTAATTCCCTCCATCTTTCTTCTATAGGGATGAATCAGTGTGCAGATACGAGAAGCCCTGCAAGTGCTCAGATGTCCGAGTGTGAGCAAAAGCTGACGGTGACACCAGGATCAGTATCAGGCAGTCTTAGAAAACTTCCAACCCAAGATAATAAATGTAGTAACTTTGAGGTAAATGACACCAAAACTAAAGAGAATGTGAGTGGTACGTCATTGGAAGATATGCCGTGTGTGTCTACAAGAGGAGATGGCCCCAACGGGAAAATAATAAACGGTTTCCTATACAAATATGGAAACGGTGGGGAGGTGAGGATAGTATGTGTTTGCCATGGAAGCTTTCTCTCGCCTGCTGAATTTGTCAAGCACGCTGGAGGGGGCGATGTAGCCCACCCTCTCAAGCATATAGTTGTCAACCCTTCTCCGCTTTTGTAGTCATTACTTCCGACTCAAAAAGACTTTTTGGAAGAGAATGGAGTCCATAGACAAAAGTGTTAATGATTTAGAAAAGTAACAAAACTTTCTTTTGTGATATTCTTTTTGCCCAGCTTTTGTTTTACCCCTTGATCCCTTTAGATTATGATCAGTGAATTAGGTTGTACGTGTTAATGCTCAAAATGAGAGCATGAGTATGTAACACACTTAAACGACTACACCAGAGGACACTAAATTCCCTATTAATCTTTGTTCTCATCGTATGATTGTACTACCAGGATATTGAAGTTGATCATCAATGAAGCAATGTGGTGATTCTGATGGTTTTAAGAGATTGGCAGTGCGAGTAAAAGGTTTGGAAACGATAAAGAAGAAAAGCGAATAATAAAAAGGAGGGACGGACAGAGGAGCAACGAAGGAAAGGAAGGATGCAGGTCAAGTTTGAATTCATTACATTAATTAATCAAACTTGCCCATTTACGTGTACTGGTCGGCTAGCTGTCTGCCAGGGGGAAGAAGGCGGTACTTATGATTGTTTAACTGACGCAAAATGAATTGGCCGCGAGAACCACCAAAAGTTGATGAGCTGAATAATCCTTTGAAGACCTTGAACTTCTGCATCTGTAAGAAGTTACTATTATCATGACACAACATAACTCTGGAGGCAACAAGAGACCAAATATGATTTTAACTTTGCAGTGAATTCCATGGGAAATATTCTGTAGCTTTATTAAGCAAGTAAAACTCAGATAAATGTACAAGTAGCAACCAATATCTGAATTCTTCCCTTAGATGGGTTCCAGCATCCGTAAGAAATATTTTGCACTGTACAAATTGCAATATCTTGACTAACTTTAAGGGAGCAGTTGGTTCGTAGGGGAGAATAATAATGAGAATGAGAATGAATATAATCATAATAGAAATAAATATTATTATTATAATTATGATGGTTAGTTAAGAGAAATGAATAATTACCATTATTATTGATAATGGTTAGTTTGTAAAAATATTGAGAAATAAAATGTATTATTCTTAATTAATTAAAATATTTTAATTAATGAATGAACTATATTTTAATTAATTATATTGTAACTAATTAATTTTAATTAATTATAATGTAATAAATAAATAATAATAATAATATTTTAATTAATTATATTGTAATTATTTATTTAATTCCAATAATAAATGAATTATATTTTAATTAATAATGTTATTATTTTAGTTAATTATATTGTAATTAATTATATTTTAATTAATTAATTGTATTTAATTAATTAGAATTGAAAATATTTTTAAAAGAATCACTACGAAGGAATGAGTTTCATTCCTCTACTAAATGGAGGGTATGGAGGATTCCCCAAAAGCGAGATATCAAACTATTGCCCTTATAATAATAATCAACAATCAACTATTCACTTTTCACTCCTTACCTATTAATTCCTTCCTAAACACCTCAATCAAACATCCCTTAAGATTATATTTGGTTGGACGAAAGTTTTAATGGAATATAATGGGACTAAATATAAATTGATGTAATATTAAAAATTATGTTTTGGAAGGATAGAATTCATAATGTAATATAGTTAAATTTTGTTTAAAAAAGATAGAATGAAATGTAATGTATGTATGATAATAATGAATAACTATTCTACCCTTGCTAGAGCAAAACATATGTTAATAGATATAAAACATAAGATTGAGGGTATAATTGGTATTATAAAAAATTATTAAGGGTATATTAAGTAGTACATATTTATCATTTTACATTCCATTCTAAACCTCTTAAATCGAGATAACTCATTTTACTTTATAGGATAAAATAATATATAACGTGAAGCCCTCCTTTTCTATCCTATTTCATTCTATTTTATTATAAATTCTCCTCCAAGTGATGGAATAATATAACATATCATTTCATTCTATTATTACCTGCCTTACCGAACATAACCGAAGGACATTCCAAGGTTAGCAGAGAGCCAAGAAAGTAGATTACCTACAATTGGTTTTATAACTAGCCAAATATTAGTCAATCAATAAGCCTGATTAGGTAATTACATGCTGGAGGTTGCAGTTGTTTTAGATGATGTACATCTTAGCTCATCGTAGGACTGGTAAAGAGCGAGCCAACAGTACATACAACTTGCTAGATGTAGAATCTCAACAAGATCCCCATGCTTCTTATAAGCCTGTTGTAAAGAACTCCACCGCCTTGCCTTGTCTAAGGTGTAATAAAACCGATACATTTAATACGTGGCTCATCAAATATTTGTGGTTTTAATAATATCAAAGGTTAAGTGTTAATTGGTCAATTTTATTAAGTAAGATAAAGTTTAATTTTAAACTTATTGTACGATAGGAATGGTTCAGAGATATATTCTTATTTTATTTGAAATTGATCCCATCTCTCTCTCGCACACCTTTATTTATTTTTCATTGATTATTGAGAGAAAAGAGAAGAGAAATTAAATTTTTATATATCCAAGCAGTATTAAATACGATTCAACAAAAGTCACAAATCAAGGTATGTACTTCTTATTTTATATTTTGATGTAAAACATAAAGTTTTGGAGATTTCGATTAAAGACTTATTGTGATTATATTTATGCAATAAATTATGCTTACATAAGGAGCATGCATGCCCAGGACATAACGTTGAAACCATTGCCATAGGCAGAAAATGAAGGATCCAAAGTCTTCTAGTCAAATTAATAACTCAAGCAACACAATTCCATGATGTATATAACCCGGTAGGTCATACCCAAAAGCATCTGTCAAGCATGAGTTTTGAAATTCCCAAAAGGCTGGCGATAGGCATTAAAATCATCATCCAGAGGTATATTGCTCAGCTTGACATCACGATGCAGTACCCGTGGTAGGTGTTACAAAGGTATTATGGGAGACTCGAACTTTCACCCGAAGTTGCTCGCTCACACCCTTTGCACGGCAGTCTCACTTAGATCCGTTAAAGTAAGACTCAGCCTTTCCCCAACCCTCGAAGTGTTTCACTTGCACACTCTCGAAGAAACAACACGGAAGCAATAAAGAAATATAGGCAACAAAAGAAGACACAGAGATACGGTCAAAAGACCAACTTTATATTACTTTCCCTCAAAGAATACAAAGAATGCTCTCTCTGATTGATCTACCCAATATCACTCCATGAGAAGAGCAAAGCTCGAATGAGCTATATATAGGCACCCAAGCTTGGAGTCACAGATTCCCACTAAATCTGTACTATCCAAGATCACGTCTATCCTATCAGATAAGATAACATAAACTAATTGGATGACACCCCCATCCAAATAGGATTCTAACTGATAAGATAAGATCTAACAAGATAATATAAGATAGAGTTTACATTTATCTAGAACACTAACATCCTTATCCGCGAAGATCTCCACTATCTTCAGATGTTGAGTTTCACTGCAACTCTAACTCATAGTCATCGCCACATCATCCAAGATCTCCCTGCGATCTCTATCCGCTGATGATGCAATATGATATTGCCAAAGCCCACTAGCACACTGATCTAACCCAATGTTCCCACAACAAGTCCGCTAGTCGTGGTCCATCCATCCGAGCATAGCCAAGTCCTTAGTCCGTCAAGTCTCAGCCTAGGTCGAGTCAATCTCCACAAGGTCCGATGCTCTACCAAAATTCGCACCAAGTCTAATCCCACTCGCCCATATTTAACTTAGTGTTTTCAACGCAGCCTATCCGCACATAGGTCCATCAATGCACGCCCATAGACAAGTTCATCTTGCATGTCGGCCTTACTCATGGTGCAGTCTCATCGCTCCATGACTAAGTCATAAGTCACAATCCGAGTTAGTATATAAAACCTCGCCCATTTACATACCTTCGAGCTGCCTCACCCAACTTGCAAGACTTTGCCTTATTCCTCGTCAACACGCCTTCCTCGTGCCAACTTATGTGCCAAGTATTGGCCAAGGCCCGCCAACACTCGCATGATCCCACAATCTGAACTTAGGGGTCTAATAGTAGGCAAGTATGCTAGCTATGTCCAAAGCAATATTTGTAGGCATACCTGAATCCATTATAGAATTTGCACTGAAATTTTGCGGTTTTGTCTTCCAAATTAGAACGTAGCCCTTTTTTCAGAGTTTTTCGTAACTCTCTGTTTTCTCTCTGATGATAGAATTTCAGAAAAAGAATTTTATGATACGTTTAATTTGGGGACCATAACTGTTAGACCCCGATCTTTGAGTGAAAATAAGAAGTTTTCAAAAGTGGATGAGTTGATTGAAATTAAGTTGAAGATCATGAAATAAAGAAAGAAAGAGTGAAAATATGAAAATTGTGAAATAGTTGACCTTTTGGCCTTGGAGAGTTGACTCTTGATTTAGGCAAAATTTGAGAAAATATGCTACATGAAACTTATAGGTTATGTCAAGAGCTTTCCGTAGCCATAAAGTTTGACATTTTTTGATATCAGGAGTGAGAGTTATGATCAGTCAAAGTTGACTTGGAAGTTTGACTTTTAGGGTAAAAAGTTGACTATTTGATTCAGGTCAAATTCGAGAAAATGATCAACGTGAAACTTGTAGCCTCTGTCGAGAGCTTTTCGTGGACATAAAGTTTGCTATTTTTTGATGTCGGGATTGAGAGATATGAGTTTCGGAAGATATGCTTTGTTTTGAAAATATTATTAAGTATAGATTTGCATGTGCTATACTTCGAGACTACTCGTCGTATAGATTTAGTCTGAATTGGAATAAGTGGTCTTAATGAAAGTTGGAGCTTGTATTTCGATCTTTCCGACGCCCTAAAGTACGTAATTTTTCGAGATCGGGGCAAGGAGTTATGAGCGATTAAAAATGGGAAGTTGTTTAGGAAAAGCTGATTACGACAGAATCTTTGAGTGGAAATTTGACTTCTTTGAAGCCAATTGGATTTTTCTGTTCTTCAGGGGAGTTGTAGAGCTTCCTTTTACCTTTCCATAGACACTAAATTCGTCAAATTCTGAGTTCAGAATTAAGAGATATGATTTTTGAAAAATTCAGTTATAAGTGGGTATTTAAGGTTTTGTAAATTTTGCTTGAACTCCGACCCTTTTGCAATCTTTTGTTATAAATCTTTCGTCCGACATCCGATTGACTTGATTTTTAAAGCGTTGGATTCCTAAGACAATTACGTTCATTTTTATGAAGAATTATGATTTTTAGGAGATTAAATGGAAAGAGATTGATTGAACCAAAGTAAGAGATGGGTTATAGGTTATAAGTTGGATAATTTTCTGAACATAGTTCAGTATTTTGCAATTTTCGGGAGTTATATAACTCCGATTGAGGTGATTCTTGAGGGAAAATAAAGTTAAGACATAGGGCTACAATTCTTGTGAAGGTATCGAAATTTAATTTCATCCCTAAGATTGTTAATTTCTGGAATTAAATTCGCGTAATGTTCAGTTTCGGATTTTGTGCAGGTCAGTTAGTAATTTGGCCATAACTTCTTCGTTTTAGATCCGAATTGAGCGCCGTTGGTGGCGTTGGATTCGTAAGATCGAGAGGAACAATTTTTAAGAAGAAAGTTTGTCCAAATTATTTCGTTTATATGCTTGAAATCAGGACGCAAGTTATCAGTTTTTTAAAATCCTGCACTGGGGCAAACTTGGAAATAGGCTTAATTGGAGGGGCAAGATGGTAACTTATGTTTCATTAAATAAAACACATAAGAGGGTGTCGTTTTAGCTTCCAGAAACTTGAAGAAGTCACGAAAATTCCAGAGCCAAAGAAGAAAAGAGAAGAAAATGAAAAGAAGAGAGGGAGAGGAAGGTGGTCGGCCATGGTGGAGGAGATGCTAGGTCGGTTTTTCTATGGATTTTAGAGTGATTTTCATGGGTTCCAAGAGCAAAGAGGAGGAAGAAGAACAAAGGGGAAGAAGAAGAGAAGAGTGAAGTCGTGGGTCATTCCTCTAAGGTAAGAGATTTCGAAAATTTATGGTTTAATAGTTAGGGTTTTTGTTTTTCTTGCTTGTTCATGGTAGATTGAAGATTTATTCATGAAGAAAAAAATTAAAGAAGAAGAGTTGATTTCATGGGTGGTTAAAATCTGATTTCGTGGGATTGTTAAAGGTGAGAGATTTTCATATCTTGGTTGGTAATTTAGTTAAGTTTTGATGTTAATGGGTTAGTTAATGTATGGGTAAGATAAGGTAGGTTGATTTTCAAGTTTTTCAATTCCTACAAAATTCCAGCATTTGTCTATCATGGTGGGTTGAATGAGAGATTGGTGAAGGAAAAGAAAAGAACATGGTTTAAGCTTTCATAGAGGCTTACCAAAATCTGATTTTTGTGAGGTTCATATAGGTAAGAGATTTTCCAAAATTTGTTGGCTATTGAGATAAGTTGTGATGCTAATAGATTAGACAAAGTATGGCTAAGGTTATATGAAAGAACTAGTCATGTTTTCCATACTTGAGGAAAATTTCCAGTATGTGTATTTTTGTTAATCAATGGTTTTGTGCTAGAATTGTGCCTTTCTCGCTTAGGAAGGAAAGTTTAAGAGGTTTGTTAAGAATATGAAGGAAAGGGTAGGTTAGGTTAATTTAAATGGAAGTTAGTACATCCTTTTAAAAATTCCAGCATAGTTGGTTTTTGTTAATTATGATTTTATTGTTAGAGGTTTGCTTAAAGATGGGATTTGCTTTGCTTGATTTAAAAGTGTGGTTGGAGAATGATGTATGATGGAAGAAGGAAAGAATAAGAAAAGAAAGATCAAGGAAAAAAAATTAGGTTGTGATAGGTAACTTTTAGGCATGAGTTTTGAGAAAGTTGTTGGTTATTGAGATAGGTTTGATGACAATGACTTAGATAACGTGTAGCTAAGATGATAGCAAAGAAATTTCATGTTTTCCTTGATGGTTTAAAATTTCAGCATTGGTAATGTTAGCTAATTCATGATTTTATTGTGAGATTTGTAAAGTTTAAGAATTTAATTAGTTAAGGCTTTAAAGAAGACATTATTGAGGAAGGAAAAGGAAAGAAGAAGAATACATGAAGTTTGAAAATTTCAGCATAGAGAATATGTGAGAGTTTGCATTTTTGTTCAAACATGGTGGTTTGTAGTGTGAATATGAAGGTATAGGGAAGATTAGAATAGGTTAAATGCAAGTTTTCCCAAGCCTTAGAATTTTCCAGCATTGATGTTTTTGGTAATTGGGGTTTTATGCTTAATGAAGGCATTAAAGGAAAAGAGAAATGAGAAAGGTAATGGAGGTTTAAGAAAATCAGAGTTTATGGGTTTCTTTAAGGCATGAGATTCTTGAAAATAATTGATAAAATTGAGTTAGGCTTTGATGGTTATGGTTTAGGAATGACATAGGCAAAGTGAGTTAGGTTTTAGTCATGTTTTCATTCTTTAGAAATTTCCAGCTTTGATGTTTAGTGTTAATTAAGGCTTTTATGTCTTGATTAAGGTCCAATAAGTCGTGGAAGTAAAGGAAGGCAATTGGACCAATCCAAGATGCTAGCAAGAAAAATTCAGGTGGGTAATGTATTTATATTTTGAATTATAAGTAAATTATGTGAATTTGAAAATCAAGAAAGGAAAACAAATATTTCTGAAAATATGTTTTCAAAGGATTGGAAAATAAATGCATTCATTTCTATGCATTTGATTGATATGTGATTAACTGATAATATGATTGGTATATAAATTGATGTGATATGTGAACCTGTGAACTGTGTGAATATGCGAATGTATCTAGTATGACATAGTATGAAAAGTTTGAAAATCAAGTTTTCAATCTGTGCCTTCGGGCAATCCGAAAGTTTCAGTTTTGAATTATGTGATTATATGGGTTTGGTTAGGTTCCTCCGTAAGAGTCGATTACCTTTGCTCTCCTCTCGATAGCCTTCTCCTTGCGCTCAAGAAGTGGCTTAGGAGTTCGATTTGGACTCCCTCCGTTCACGGCCGCATGTATTCTGTGCGGAATGTGCGATTAGTTTCATTAGACCGACCCAAACCATTTGATATGTTATGTGTCTTGTTTTGTTATGTTTGTGGTGCATTCATGATTTGTATTTGGTTATGACTATGAAAGATTTGAAAAGTTTGAAAAATAAGAGATCAATGTTTGAAAATGTAAGACTTTGAAAACGTGTTATGAATGGTTTATTTTAAAAGTGAAGGATTGAGAAATAAGCTTTAAAGAACGTTTTGAAAATGATTTTCCGCTTATGGTTCAATTTATAAATATATTATCCACGAGCTTCCGAGCTCACCCCCCCTTCATCCCCATCTCCGTGTTTGACGGAGATCGGATGAAAGACTGTCAGGACACCAGTTCGATTTGTGTATGTTTTTGTATCTTGAGTAATTTGGATTTTTGTATAAGTTTGTAAATGGCTTGAAAAGCCATTAAGGATTTGTAAGAAATTAAATTATGATGCTTATGAAATTATTAAAATTGTATAAGAAATTGTGTTATGGAAGGGATTTGAGTATAGCATATCCGATTTTTGGAATTGTGTTATTCATGAATGGTTAATTAGATTGAAATTGTCATGTATAAATGATGAGGATTGTATATTGATTATAAATATAATGATTGTGATTTGGATATAGAAAATGAGATTGAGGTGTTGACAGGTTGAGAATTATGGAAGTATTAGATTTAGGTTTGTGTTTTGCTGGTGTTGGGATTCCGGACCGGAGAGTCCGATGATTCTGAATTTTGTGATATTAGAAGTGTATTTTGGCTTTGCAGGAATTTTTGGGATAGGATAAATGCAGCCGTTATCTTTAAAATTTTGTTAGATAATAAGCTGAAAAAGAAAAACAAATAAGAAGTAGTTGATTTCGGGTGACATTTACGATTTGTATGAAAGATGATTAAAGTGTGTAAGAGATTTAGCATGAGGAAGAAGTAAAAAGAAATTGAGTAAAAATGGTTATAAAAAAAAAATTTCATACTGGATTTTGGGATAGTCTGAGTCTAAGGAATTTCAACGCGATCATGTTCCTCTAGTTATTATTCTCGGATGTCGGATTCGTTTTGTTAAGTGTTTGTTTCTGCTCTCGATTTTGTTTTCCGTATTATGTTCATCCGATCGTTTTCTTTGATTATTGTGCTCGGATGTCGGATCTGTTCTACTTGATTTCGTCTCGCCCTCGATTTTGTTATTCGTAATTTGTTATCCGATTCAGTAGGTTTATTCGATTGGCGTCCGCATTTTGTTTCCGATTTGAAATTTCGATCCGAAATTTCCGCTTCCCTTCGTCTCCATTCGATTTCGTTTTCCGTTCTTTGCTTTTCCGGTTAGGATCCGGTTTCCGGATCGGGTCCCAACATAGATGGTATCAGAGCCCAGTAATATGATCTTACTTGGGCGTATGAGTATGAATAAGGAATTGATACGAGTTTGTAAAGATAAGAATGAATTTTTGAGAATATGCGAAGTGATCATTTGATTTTGATGAAAGAAGTATGATTGTCTTTAGGAATTTCAAATTGATGTGCATGACTATTTGACGCTCAAATTCAAGTGATTGGTTTGATTTGGGTGATACGAATATGAGTGATTAGAAACATGTGTTTGTGGAACTTAAGATTTGAATTTTGTGATGAATTGGGAGAAATTGATATAGACTATACTTCTGTAAGATGAAAGGATGATGAGTTGCTAAATGATCATTGAACCATATTAGGATTCTTTAAAGAATGGACCATTGATTTGTGTCCATATCTGAAGAAATAATGAGTTATAGATATAGTAAGTTAATATGATATGAGTGGTATGAGATACATATATAATGAGAAAATTAGATAAGAGAAAGTGATGTGATTATGAGTTTTGGAAAGAAATTAGTAAAACAGTGTTTGATGATTTTTGTTTAAAAAGAAATTTATGCAAGAATGAGTTACTTGGAGTGTAAGTAAGTGTGAATTTCGATGACGAAATTCTTTTAAGAGGGGGAGAAATGTTGGACCCCGATCTTTGAGTGAAAATAAGAAGTTTTCCAAAGTGGATGAGTTGATTGAAATTAAGTTGAAGATCATGAAATAAAGAAAGAAAGAGTGAAAATATGAAAATTGTGAAATAGTTGACTTTTTGGCCTTGGAGAGTTGACTCTTGATTTAGGAAAATTTTGAGAAAATATGCTACATGAAACTTGTAGGTTATGTCAAGAGCTTTCCGTAGCCATAAAGTTTGACATTTTTCGATATCGGGAGTGAGAGTTATGATCAGTCAAAGTTGGCTTGGAAGTTTGACTTTTAGGGTAAAAAGTTGACTATTTGATTTAGGTCAAATTCGAGAAAATGATCAACGTGAAACTTGTAGCCTCTGTCGAGAGCTTTTCGTGGATATAAAGTTTGCTATTTTTCGATGTCGGGATTGAGAGATATGAATTTCGGAAGATATGCTTTGTTTTGAAAATGTTATTAAGTATAGATTTGCATGTGCTATACTTCGAGACCACTCGTCGTATAGATTTAGTCTGAATTGAAATAAGTGGTCTTAATGAAAGTTGGAGCTTGTATTTCGATCTTTCCGACGCCCTAAAGTACGTAATTTTTCGAGATCGGGGCAAGGAGTTATGAGCGATTAAAAATGGGAAGTTGTTTAGGAAAAGCTGATTACGACAGAATCTTTGAGTAAAAATTTGACTTCTTTGAAAGCCAATTGGATTTTTCTGTTCTTCAGGGGAGTTGTAAAGCTTCCTTTTACCTTTCCATAGACACCAAATTCGTCAAATTCTGAGTTCGGAATTAAGAGATATGATTTTTGAAAAATTCAGTTATAAGTGGGTATTTAAGGTTTTGTAAATTTTGCTTGAACTCCGACCCTTTTGCAATCTTTTGTTATAAATCTTTCGTCCGAAATCCGATTGACTTGATTTTTGAAGCGTTGGATTCCTAAGAAAA
This sequence comes from Erythroxylum novogranatense, assembly GCA_029891385.1. NCBI lineage: Eukaryota > Viridiplantae > Streptophyta > Magnoliopsida > Malpighiales > Erythroxylaceae > Erythroxylum > Erythroxylum novogranatense. The sequence continues at coordinate 26,383,963 of CM057234.1, read as the reverse complement.
TTACGTTCATTTTTATGAAGAATTATGATTTTTAGGAGATTAAATGGAAAGAGATTGATTGAACCAAAGTAAGAGATGGGTTATAGGTTATAAGTTGGATAATTTTCTGAACATAGTTCAGTATTTTGCAATTTTCGGGAGTTATATAACTCCGATTGAGGTGATTCTTGAGGGAAAATAAAGTTAAGACATAGGGCTACAATTCTTGTGAAGGAATAGAAATTTAATTTTATTCCTAAGATTGTTAATTTCTGGAATTAAATTCGCGTAATGTTCAGTTTCGGATTTTGTGCAGGTCAGTTAGTAATTTGGCCATAACTTCTTCGTTTTAGATCCGAATTGAGCGCCGTTAGTGGCGTTGGATTCGTAAGATTGAGAGGAACAATTTTTAAGAAGAAAGTTTGTCCAAATTATTTCGTTTATATGTTTGAAATCAGGACGCAAGTTATCAGTTTTTCAAAATCCTGCACTGGGGCAAACTTGGAAATAGGCTTAATTGGAGGGGCAAGATGGTCACTTGTGTTTCATTAAATGAAACACATAAGAGGGTGTCGTTTTAGCTTCCAGAAACTTGAAGAAGTCACGAAAATTCCAGAGCCAAAGAAGAAAAGAGAAGAAAATGAAAAGAAGAGAGGGAGAGGAAGGTGGTCGGCCATGGTGGAGGAGATGCTAGGTCGGTTTTTCTATGAATTTTAGAGTGATTTTCGTGGGTTCCAAGAGCAAAGAGGAGGAAGAAGAACAAATGGGAAGAAGAAGAGAAGAGTGAAGTCGTGGGTCATTCCTCTAAGGTAAGAGATTTCGAAAATTTATGGTTTAATAGTTAGGGTTTTGTTTTCTTGCTTGTTCATGGTAGATTGAAGAGTTATTCATGAAGAAAAATTAAAGAAGAAGAGTTGATTTCATGGGTGGTTAAAATCTGATTTCGTGGGATTGTTAAAGGTGAGAGATTTTCAAATCTTTGTTGGTAATTTAGTTAAGTTTTGATGTTAATGGGTTAGTTAATGTATGGGTAAGATAAGGTAGGTTGATTTTCAAGTTTTTCAATTCCTACAAAATTCCAGCATTTGTCTATCATGGTGGGTTGAATGAGAGATTGGTGAAGGAAAAGAAAAGAACATGGTTTAAGCTTTCATGGAGGCTTACCAAAATCTGATTTTTGTGAGGTTCATATTGGTAAGAGATTTTCCAAAATTTGTTGGCTATTGAGATAAGTCAGATGCTAATAGATTAGACAAAGTATGGCTAAGGTTATATGAAAGAACTAGTCATGTTTTCCATACTGAGGAAAATTTCCAGATGTGTATTTTTGTTAATCAATGGTTTTGTGCTAGAATTGTGCCTTTCTCGCTTAGGAAGGAAAGTTTAAGAGGTTTGTTAAGAATATGAAGGAAATGGTAGGTTAGGTTAATTTAAATGGAAGTTAGTACATCCTTTTAAAAATTCCAAGATAGTTGGTTTTTGTTAATTATGATTTTATTGTTAGAGGTTTGCTTAAAGATGGGATTTGCTTTGCTTGGTTCAAAAGTGTGGTTGGAGAATGATGTATGATGGAAGAAGGAAAGAATAAGAAAAGAAAGATCAAGGAAAAAAAATCAGGTTGTGATAGGTAACTTTTAGGCATGAGTTTTGATAAAGTTGTTGGTTATTGAGATAGGTTTGATGATAATGACTTAGATAACGTGTAGCTAAGATGATAGCAAAGAAATTTCATGTTTTCCTTGATGGTTTAAAATTTCAGCATTGGTAATGTTAGCTAATTCATGATTTTATTGTGAGATTTGTAAAGTTTAAGAATTTAATTAGTTAAGGCTTTAAAGAAGACATTATTGAGGAAGGAAAAGGAAAGAAGAAGAATACATGAAGTTTGAAAATTTCAGCATAGAGAATATGTGAGAGTTTGCATTTTTGTTCAAACATGGTGGTTTGTAGTGTGAATATGAAGGTATAGGGAAGATTAGAATAGGTTAAATGCAAGTTTTCCCAAGCCTTAGAATTTTCCAGCATTGATGTTTTTGGTAATTGGGGTTTTATGCTTAATGAAGGCATTAAAGGAAAAGAGAAATGAGAAAGGTAATGGAGGTTTAAGAAAATCAGAGTTTATGGGTTTCTTTAAGGCATGAGATTCTTGAAAATAATTGATAAAATTGAGTTAGGCTTTGATGGTTATGGTTTAGGAATGGCATAGGCAAAGTGAGTTAGGTTTTTAGTCATGTTTTTCATTCTTTAGAAATTTCCAGCTTTGATGTTTAGTGTTAATTAAGGCTTTTATGTCTTGATTAAGGTCCAATAAGTCGTGGGAAGTAAAGGAAGGGCAATTGGAACAATCCAAGATGCTAGCAAGGAAAATTCAGGTGGGTAATGTATTTATATTTTGAATTATAAGTAAATTATGTGAATTTGAAAATCAAGAAAGGAAAACAAATATTTCGAAAATATGTTTTCAAAGGATTGGAAAATAAATGCATTCATTTCTATGCATTTGATTGATATGTGATTAATCGATAATATGATTGGTATATAAATTGATGTGATATGTGAACTCAGTAAACTGTGTGAATATGCGAATGTATCTAGTATGACATAGTATGAAAAGTTTGAAAATCAAGTTTTCAATCTGTGCCTTCGGGCAATCCGAAAGTTTCAGTTTTGAATTATGTGATTATATGGGTTTGGTTAGGTCCCTCCGTAAGAGTCGATTAATGCCTCTCTCGATAGCTTTCTCCGGCTGCCTCAAGAAGGGCTTAGGAGTTCCGATTTCGGACTCCCCTCCGTTCACGGCTGCACAGAACCGCTACGCGGGAATGTGCAGTACGTTCTGTTAGGACCGACCCAAACCATTTGATATGTTATGTGTCTTGTTTTGTTATGTTTGTGGTGCATTCATGATTTGTATTTGGTTATGACTATGAAAGATTTGAAAAGTTTGAAAAATAAGAGATCAATGTTTGAAAATGTAAGACTTTGAAAACGTGTTATGAATGGTTTATTTTAAAAGTGAAGGATTGAGAAATAAGCTTTGAAGAACGTTTTGAAAATGATTTTCTGCTTATGGTTCAATTTATAAATATATTATCCACGAGCTTCCGAGCTCACCCCCCCTTCATCCCCATCTCCAGGTTTCGAGCAGGAGATCGGATGAAAGACTGTCAGGACACCAGTTCGATTTGTGTATGTTTTTGTATCTTGAGTAATTTGGATTTTTGTATAAGTTTGTAAATGGCTTGAAAAGCCATTAAGGATTTGTAAGAAATTAAATTATGATGCTTATGAAATTATTAAAATTGTATAAGAAATTGTGTTATGGAAGGGATTTGAGTATAGCATATCCGATTTCTGGAATTGTGTTATTCATGAATGGTTAATTAGATTGAAATTGTCATGTATAAATGATGAGGATTGTATATTGATTATAAATATAATGATTGTGATTTTGATATAGAAAATGAGATCGAGGTGTTGACAGTCGAGAATTATGGAAGTATTAGATTTAGGTTTGTGTTTCTTTGGTGTTGGGATTCCGACGGAGAGTCCGATGATTCTGGATTTTGTGATATTAGAAGTGTATTTTGGCTTTGCAGGAATTTTTGGGATAGGATAAATGCAGCCGTTATGCTGCCAAAATTTCGTTAGATAATAAGCTGAAAAAGAAAAACAAATAAGAAGTAGTTGATTTCGGGTGACATTTACGATTTGTATGAAAGATGATTAAAGTGTGTAAGAGATTTAGCATGAGGAAGAAGTAAAAAGAAATTGAGTAAAAATGCTTATAAAAAAAAAATTTCATACTGGACTTTGGGATAGTCTGAGTCTAAGGAATTTCAACGCGATCATGTTCCTCTAATTATTGTTCTCGGATGTCGGATTCGTTTTGTTAAGTGTTTGTTTCCGCTCTCGATTTTGTTTTCCGTATTATGTTCATCCGATCGTTTTCTTTGATTATTGTGCTCGAATGTCGGATCTGTTCTACTTGATTTCATCTCGCCCTCGATTTTGTTATTCGTAATTTGTTATCCGATTCGGTAGGTTTATTCGATTGGCGTCCGCATTTTGTTTACGATTTGAAATTTCGATCCGAAATTTCCGTTTCCTTTCGTTTCCATTCGATTCCGTTTTCCGTTCTTTGCTTTTCCGGTTGGGATCCGGTTCCTGGATCGGGTCCCAACAATAACCATTTATATTAGGGTAAAACCCTAATTTTATTTCTAGTTTGGCCCATCATAAAACCAGAAATATAAGTCCGATCTCTACACATATAGAGCTCATACTTAAAATAGATGCATGAAGCCCAAATACCATAAACATATTATACGACTTTAATTAATTGTGCTCAACTTTATATGATAGCCTTTATATACAATTATACACATATAAGCCCACATGTTTGATTAAAAATCCTTACAATCTCCCACTTAGGCTCTATGTGTTACCTTAAAATTGTATATTAACCTTATGAGTACTCAAAATTGTGCTATCATTACTGTATGCATCTCCAAACAATCCGGTCCATCAATCATACCAACATATATAGGATCAAAGCGTCTTTCGCTACAATTAACGTAACTAGAACGATCAATGGTCACGTATACTGATATAACCAAATGACATGGATCAAGCATAGATTTGTAGCATGGAAATTATAAGCAGCGTGATCTTAGCATGCTTATTTCCAACTGGTCCAACCTTATGCTTTATTGAGATCAATTTTAAATAATTTCAAAGACAAAATAAACCAAATATCTTAAAGCTGAAAATAACCTCAAACAACTTAACCAAAAATTGTATCCAAAATGACAGTAAAAAAATATCTAATCCGAAACGTATCTACAATACAAACTCCCACTGAGCGGATCCGCAACCATGGAGTTTGATCCAATATGCTGTATAAACAACTATCCACTATGAACTCTCTCTTTAACAATTAGGAACTTGATGTCGATGTGCTTCGACTTTGTCGAGCTCCTATTGTTATTGGAATATAGCACTGCAGAGTTATTGTCAAAAAATAATTTAAGTGGTCTTTCAATAGAGTCCACAATGCGCAGCCCAGTGACAAAGTTTCGCAGCCATATCCCATGGTTGGATGCCTCATAACACGCTATAAACTCCGCTGCCATGGTGGAGGAAGCTATAAGCGTCTGCTTAGCACTTTTCCAGGAAATAGCTCCTCCAGCAAGCAGGTAGATATAGCCCGAAGTGGATCTCCTACTATCTTGGCATCCAAAGAAAATCGAATCGTAATAACCAATGATCTCCAACTTATCGATTTCAGTATGTGAGCATATAATCTTTCGTTCTCTGCAGCATCAGACACGGTTTGGTCGCTTTCGATGATCCAATCTGGGTTATTTAAATATCTCCTAGCATTCCAACAATGTACGCAATATCCGGACGCTGCATAAACTCGAGCATACATTAGACTTCCTACGGTACCAAGCATAAGGAATCTTCGCATTTCTTAGCTTCAAAGTCATTCTTGGGCATTGACTTGTCGAACTTATCTCCCTTAGACACAGGGGTATCACCTGGTTTACAATCCTGCATGACAAACCTTTTAAGTACCTTTTCGATATAGCTCTTTTGTGACAATCCAAGAATACCTAGAGAGCGTTCCCGATGTATCTGAATCCCTAAAACAAAAGAGGCGTCACCAAGATCCTTCATTTCAAATTTCTTTGACAGAAATCTCTTGGTTTCGTGTAATAACCCTATATCATTAGTGGCAAGCAATATGTCATCGACATATAAAACTAGAAAAATGTACTTACTCCCACTGAACTTATGGTATATACAATCATCAGCCAAGTTCATCTCAAAACCGAACGAGATGACAACTTGGTGAAATTTGTAATACCATTGACGAGATGCCTGCTTGAGTCCATAGATTGATTTCTTTAGTTTGCAAACCATTTGCTTTGCATCTCCTGATACAAAGTTTTCTAGCTGCACCATATAAATTGTCTCATCAATGTCACCACTGAGAAACGTTGTCTTAACATCCATCTGATGTAACTCAATATCAAAATGTGTCACTAATGCCATTATTATCCTGAAAGAGTCTTTCGAAGAAACCGAAGAGAAAGTCTCTTTATAATCAAAGCCTTCTTTCTGTGTAAAGCCCTTTGCGACAAGACGAGCTTTGTACCTTTCTACATTGCCTTTCGAATCCTTCTTGATCTTAAATATCCATTTGCAACCAATAGGTTTCGCACCTTTAGGCAATGGTACAAGGTCCCAAACATCATCGTCCTTTATAGACTTTATCTCTTCATTCATGGCATCAATCCACTTTTGAGAGTTAGAACTTTCCATGGCTTGACGGAAGTTGATTGGATCATCTTCTACCATACCAATGTCAACTTCATGTTCTTGAAGAAATACAACATAATCATCTGGAATTGCACTTCTCCTCTCTCTAATGGATCTCCTTATTGGCATAGGTTCTTGAGGTTGTAGAGTTTGTTCTTCTAGAACAGGTTGTTGAACTTGGGGAGGAGTTTCTATGACATTGTCTTGATCCGGAATTACTTCTTGAACAATGCCAGGAATGGAAACCTGACCCTGATCATTGTCAATAGCAATTAGAGGAATTTCAACATGTTCCTCTTCAAAAACAAAGTCCTTAATCCTTTCTCCCCCTGCAAACTCAACATCCTAAAAAAATCGGGCATTTCTCGTCTCAAAAATTACCTTAGTAGTGGGATCATAAAACTTATAACCCCCGGATCTTTCAGAATATCCAATAAAGTAACAACTGATAGTCCTTGATTTCAGTTTCTTTTCATTTGACCTATAAGGCCTTGCCTCAGCTGGACATCCCCAAATGTGCAAATGCTTTAAACTAGGCTGCTTGCCTGTCCAAAGTTCATAAGGGGTCTTATCAGTTTCTTTACTTGGAACTCTATTGAGTTATATGTTGCGGTCTTTAGTGCTTCTCCCCAGAGTGATTTTGGCAAGGTGGAATGACTAATCATACTCCTTACCATGTCCTTAAGCATTCTGTTTCGTCTTTCAGCAACACCATTCATGCTAGGCGAACCTGGCATAGTGTACTATGGGACGATAAAGGCAATCCCCTTTAGCGCTTTTTGTTCATAGTCATGTACAGACTTTATGAATAAATAAAGAAAGGCATGTTTCATTTATTTGATATTCATTTTCTTTATGAATTGATATTGATCTTTAATCAAATTAATGAAGTCCATGATATATGACATAGCATGAAGGAAATTATGATGTGATCATAATCTCGAGATTCCTATCATGTGCAATTATGTCAAGATTCAAATTCTCCTAGTCATAGGATTAATGAGACCGACATCATTAATCCCACGCACTAGATATGTCATACTCCTCGATTGGATCAAGCAAGGATCTCGAAACTGTAAATATGAGATATTTAGAGTTGACATATGGATGCTTACTAGTGGTAGTAAGTTCATTGATGACTCGCCATGAGATCATCACATGGATTTAATGTCGCGATAATCTCATCATAGCAATGGTGCAAGTATCCTTAGACTTGAGGTACTCAAGGATATCTTGATATTGATCCTGCATTTTGACTCCATTCCTCGTGGCCTTCCAGAGGTTACTCATAAGGTGGTGCTTGGGTGCAGCTTGAGGTATTCAAGGTAATTGAGTAGCCAATAAAGGATTCATCACTTCGTGAGAATGTAAGAGATACCACCCTCTTGTCAGATCATTACTTTAAGTCTCGGCAGAAGATGACTATGTCATGAAGAGTGTCTTCATGGACATATAAAGTAATGAGTCCTTAGACAGAACTGATTTCACTTGGCTAGACTTAGTCTAGTAAGAGTTGACATATTAGCCATACTCATAACCAAGTGGGGTATAGGATGATGAAAGGACGAATTGCACAAGAATTGTCATGGAAGGGTTCGTGATCCGTTCGTTATGAATTCATCAAACCGATTACTTTCCGTCAATTGGGGTCATGATGTGTTGCTAGATACCGCTCATGACTTGCTCAGATTAATTGTTAATCTAAGTGGCCAACATAACCGAAACCTAAAGGGTCACACGATAAGAGTGTTTCGAGAATCAGAAATAGTAATTGGACGAGTTCCAATTATGGAGAGCATAAGGATTAAATGGATCCCAATGGATTGGGATATGTCCCATGAGATCGCGACATCAATATTGCTAAGAAAGGTTTCCTGAGTGTTTGAAAGATTTGAGCCCTAGAGCCAGTAGGACCGACCCAGCTTGGATCGACCTTAGCAAATATATTCTAATTAATTAATTAATTATTATATATATATATATGTACATGCACGTGGAAGGAGAGGAAGGAGGCTTTAAGTTTAACTTTATATATATATATATATATATATAAAGAAAAACGTGGAAGCCTCTCATCCAAGCCTTTTAATATGTCTTTTAAAAGTTAACAAGACATATAAAAGGGTAAATGGAAGATGATGGTCGTAGGTTTTATGAAAGGAAGAGAAAAGAAAGCTTAAGTGTTAAGCTTTGTAAAGAAAGTTTCATTTTCTTCTTCTTCATCAAGCCATCATCGATTTCTTCTCTTCTCCAAGCACAAGGTTCCAACGTTTTCTCAAGCTCTCCAGGACAGAGGTAGGGTCTAGCAGCTCTTATTATGTTCTAGCTATTTCCGGGTCAAATGGGTTTGACTCGGTTAGGTTTTCTGATCTCTGCGTGGATACCTTTAGAGATAGTCTCTATTGGCTATTCAGGTTTGAGGTTTTCATACCGACACCGGGATCTTGGGTTTCGGGAAGGTCCCGGGAATAAAATTTTTTTGTTTCCGCTGCTGGAACATGTGATGTTCCTCCCGGGATTTTCCTACAGATACCGCATTCCTCTAGGAATTTAGCAAATGGTCCTGGACGTTGTTCACCTGATCCATCATATCTACCGTAGTACTCACCACCACGGTCAGATCTGACACTTTTAATCCTTTTGTTGAGTTGGTTCTCAACTTCAACCTTAAAGTTTTTGAACACGTCCAAAGACTATGATTTGTCATGAATGAGATAAAGGTAGCCATATCGCGAGAAGTCGTCTATGAACGTTATAAAATACGATTGACCATTCCAAGACGCCGTAGGGAATGGCCCACAAATATCCGTATGGATAAGTTCTAAGACATCTGAAGCCCTATTGGTACCAAATCTCCTGACATTTGTTTGTTTCCCCTTAATGCAATTAACACAAGTAGCAAAATCTGTAAAATCAAGGGGATCGAGAATTTCATTGGACACAAGTCTCTCAATTCTCCTTTCGGAGATGTGACCTAATCTCTTGTGCCACAAAGATGCATAATTCTCTTCAGTTAATTTGCGCTTTAAACTTCGTGTACCCACATGCAAGGCTTCATTAAATGAAGTATTAATGTCAAGCATATATAGATTATCGTAACTTGATAAAGAATCGGTACCAACCAAATTTGAATTTTGAAAGAGACTAAATATTTCATTTCCAAATGAACAACAATAACCAAATTTGTCTAAAGCAGAAATAGAAATCAAATTCCGTCTAAAAGACGGTACAACTAAAGTCTCAACTAAATTTAAATAAAATCCAGTTCTTAACAATAATCTAAAAGTCCCTATTGCTTCGACTTCTACCTACTTGCCGTCCCCTACATATATGTATCTTTCACCATCACTTGGTTTTCAACAACTTAGGCAACCCTGCATAGACACACTGATGTGAGTTGTTGCACCAGAATCTAACCACCATGTGTGTCTAGGTACCGAAGTCAAATTAACCTCAGAGCAAACCAATGTAAGAAACATACCTTTCTTTGCACGCCATGCGTGATAATTGGTACACTGCTTCTTTACATGACCTTCAGCATCACAAAAGAAACAACCTCTTGGTTTTTCTTCCTTATTCTGTTTCTTTTGTGTTACTGGAACCGCAGCTTCCTTAGTTTTCTTTCTTTTGTTCCTTTTGTCCTTAGATGTTGTGGCTAAGTGAGCACTTTCTGCCTTATCATGCTTCAATTTTTCCTCTTCCAGGACACAGTGTGAGATAAGCTCATTAAGAGACCATGTCTCTTTCTGACAGTTATAACTCACTTTGAATTGACTGTACTGTGCTGGAAGAGATATCAAAACCATATGCACTAACAAGTCTTCGGATAATTCCAACTTAAGTGCTTTCAATTTTGAAGCAATGTGAGACATTTCCATAATGTACTCCCTTATGTTTCCTTTTCCTACATACCTCATTGAGATAAGCTTTGCCAAAAGTGTACTTGTTTAAGCCTTTTCATTTTTGGCAAATCTTTTCTCAAGATCCTCAAGGAAACCCCTAGCCGTAGTAATCTGATCAGACATAGTGCCCCGAAAAGCTTCTGGAATGGCACGCTTCATGATCATCAAGCTCATACGATTCGATTGATCGCGGCTCTGTCGATTCGATCTTACGATCGATCCTTGGAAACCGGTCAAATATAATAAATTCCAAGATTGCGGTATAGGTTGCAATACTCAGGTCGTCTCACTTAATTGAAACCAAGTGAAAAAGGTCTAAACTAGCCTAAATGTCAAAAATTGCAATCAAGTTGATAAAACGGGGGTTTGGTATTTTGGTCAAAACTGATAAAGTAATCAAAATTGGACAAAAAGTATAAAAGAATATTTTTGTAATTTTGGAAATAATGCAATTAACAAAAATCAGATAGAAATCAAATTGATAAAATCCTCTTGAAAATGGGCGCAGGCTATCACGGTTCAAAAATGATTTTCAGGGACTCAATCCACTAAGTTTCGAAAGATCAACCCTAAAGGACTCTTTAGGTCCAAAGATTTAACTAATGAACTCCATTATTTAAATCTTTGTTAAAAACCTTAGTGTGAGAATTGGACAAGCAAATGCAATCGGTCAACGGGGTCAAAACACAACAATCTTAATCAAACACAACTAAAGCGTATGAAGATAGTAAATGCAATACCCAATGACATATATGAAACTTCATATATTAAGCATAAAACATTCTACAAATCACTTTGTCAAAATCTCAACATAGTGTTCAGCATACAGTTAAACTATAACAATGCTAATCTAGCTATACCGATGTAACCTCTAACTCAGAGTTTACACAAATATAACTAAACTTCAGACACTATATGATTACTCCCCTTTGAAGCTTCTGTGAACTCAAGCCATTGCTACATCTTTAGGAGGAAATGTGGCTTAGCTACGCATGGCTCTGGTCTGTCTCTCGACTGTTAAAGACGGAGCGATACTTATGATGGCAATCGATATTGAAGGCGGCGGTGGCGATGATGGTGATGGTGGTCGACAATGATGGAAATGGAAATAATGGTGGAGTAGAGTGTGATCGTCCGAGTAGGCGTAGTCCAGCTTTCGAGTATCAGTCCTTGCGTATCCGAAGTCTCATTGACCTAAAAATAGCAAGGTTTTTATATGGTGGGTGCGGGCCGGGTCAGAGCAGTGAGACAAACTTTTCATTTAAGGTTCGGATATCCGCTCGTACGTCGCGACGTATAGATGAAAATTTGTCGCGACGTGTAGAATTGCCTGCTCATCGCGACGTATTAATTAATATTCTCCGCGACGTGTTCGATTGAAGTGCTCGTCGCGACGTGCGGATTGATATTCGTCGCGACGTGCGGATTGACCTCATGATTGTTGACTTCCTGATGTGTTGACTCCTTTATTCCTGCAATAAAAATAACAATTTGCAGTATCAATTGTCCTCATGAAAATTATAAAGAAAGTAGTATCAAATCATGACAATTTACTGACAAATTGTGAATTAAAAGAGATCGGTATGAGGAACCAATTTAAGCACAAAAATCATCAATTAGGAGTCAACGAATGCATAAGCAGCTATGAAAATGCAGCCAATTTATAATGTAAACTTGGCTCAATCATCGATCTTTCCCACTTTTCTATCTCCCTCTTTTGATCAGAGGTACTCTCACCAGTAAGTGGATCAGGTTGATCAACTCGTAAAGCAAGATCTAAGTCCATGACTCCGAGAACAATCAAAAAGTTTTCCTTCCATGGCTTAAAATTAGTGTCATTAAGCATAGGAATTGAATTAACACTAGCAGAGATATTTGCAGCAGAACCAGGAATTGAACAGAGAACAAAACAAACAAAATCTAATTACTCACATAACAACACTATAATATGCCAAATTAATTATAAACTGATAATGGTAGGGGCCCATCACAAGATAACATGCACAACGTTAATATTTAGTCTTTGGACAAAAATACTAACTTGTAAGTAGTACCTTGGTGTGGTGATCAAATACTGACAAAAAGGCATGTCAAACAGTAAACCTTTTTTTGGACCGATTTAATGTTCACATATTATACTGAATAATTGTCACGCATTTACCACCACAAATGTATATGCAATTCGGGCCAAATATAAACTTTCCTTTGGGCCAGTCTATATTCGCATGAATAACATACACACAAAACTTTTTAACATTTTAAGTTAAATTAATTTCACAAGAGAGGTTGCTTTGGCAACTTGTTGCTTCAATTAATTTAATTTAAAATGCTATATATTTCTTTAAAATACCCAAAACTGAAATTAATACCGAACTTTACATAAGCTGTATGAAAACTTCATAGCTTTAATTTCTTGATGCTATGATATTGACAATCCTGTCAGCTTAAATCAAAAATTGGGTCAAAATTTTACAAAATGAAACCAGAAATTATAAATTTTGGACTCAAAACTCATTCCTTATAATACTAATCTGTAACATGTATACTATCGTATAAATCTAAAACTTTTCGATAGTTAATGTATACAACCAAATAAATTCAATAACATCTTTACTTTATTAAAAAAAACTGAAATCACCTGGAGACATCCACCAAAGGTTAAAGGCTTAAAACTTTATCCAATGGGCAAAATTTGATTCTTTATCCAATGGGCAAAATTCATTCTTTATCTAATGGATAAAACAATATTTATCCGATGGACAAAACTTTATTATTCAACAGACAAAAACTAAATCTAAAACATCAAAAACTTCCTTAAAAAAACATCAGAAGCTTCATCTTGCAAATCATGAGTCATCACCCAATACATATACGAAAATCATGATCTCAAAACCATGAGACAACTATGGAACTATCACCGTACATGCAATAACGAGACATGCAGAAAAGAATTGAAAAGAACTCCAATATGGAAGATAAAAGGAAAACTGAATAATCATTCTTGACGACCTAATTATGAATTTACTCTGATACTATTTGTAGGCATTTTAATTCTTTTAAAATTTATGATCAATTTATATCAAATCATCAAGAATAAAATAAAGCGAAAGCATACCTGAATCCATTATAGAATCTGCACTGAAATTTTGCAGTTTTGTCTTTCAAATTAGAACGTAGCCCTTCTTTTAGAGTTTTCTATAATTCTCTGTTTTCTCTTTGATGATGGAATTTTAGAAAAAAAATTTTAGGTTATGTTTAATTTGGAGACCATAACCATTTATATTAGGGTAAAATCCTAATTTAATTTCTTATTTGGCCTATCATAAAATTAGAAATATAAGTCTGGTCTCTACACATATAAAGCCCGCACTTAAAATAGATGCATAAAGCCCAAATACCATAAACATATTAAACCACTTTAATTAATTGGACTCAATTTTATATGATAACCTTTATATACAATTATATACATATAAGCTCCTATGTTTGATTAAAAATTCTTATAATATTGAGAAGTCTTCTCTCATCCACGGCCCTTGGTGACCTTTCCAATATGTGTTTGTCCAAATTCCCACCAGGCAAATAATTATAAACGAGGAACATCTCTGATCTACTGGCTTGATATCCAATCAAAGTGACAAGATTTGGATGGTGCAAACTTCCCAAGTGAACACCCTGGAATCTTCCAACTGCAAGTCGTTTAATAACAACCAGGAGTCCGGGAAAGATCTCTGCCTCGTAAGTAGCCCCAAAACCCCCCATAATCGACGTAATTGCTTGCATTGAAACCCCCAATGGCACGCACAACATCATCATATGTTAAGGGAACCCCAATTTCTATGAAGATAGTTACTCCTTTTCCTGCAGATCTTGTAATTTTCATCCTTTGCCTCCACTTTATGGTGCAGAAGTATATAAAAATCAGAGCTAGGAGAATTGAGACAATGGCCTATGGAGATGCTATTGACGCTATTTCAATTGAAGTAAAACCACTGTTCCCTTTCCTTTGCATTTGACCAGAAGCGAAACAAAATAAGTTTTGAGTCATAAAACCCTGAAGATTTGCAGATGAAACTATCAGAGAAAACACACGGCAAGAGCATAAAAATGGGTTACCACTTACCAAGGAGACTATTGCATTACATGAAGTTGTTGCCTGATGGCAATGGTCCAGATATGGACAAATGAGTGTTAAGAGCATAGACACGTTTCCCAAAGATGAGGGAATCTGCCCAGAGAATTTATTGTGCTTGAGAAAAAGAGAAGAAATGTTTTTCAAGTTTGCAAGACCACCAGGAATCTCAACCGTGAGCAAATTTGAAGAAGATCAAGTCCCTGTCATCATAGAATGTAAAGAGTATAAACTTTCCCAAAAAGCAAAGTCTTTAAGAACTTCATCAAGAATTACAAATCATCCTTGGTAGAAATACTTAAGATTAAGTTTAGTAAGGATGCCTCTTGTAAAGTTAGGCTTTTTGAGAACCATTGGATAATGATATCTATTCACTCATACCATCAATATGGTAGAATTATAGTAGCATATGATATAAAGAGGATACAAGTCAATGTTTTGGAAATGATTGATCAATTGATACATTGGTAAGCTTGGTTTTTACCGGAGAATATAAAAATTGCAATCACGTTGTTTTGCGGGCACAATCTAGTTTTTAAGAGAAAGGATTTAGGGGCATTGGATCTGGATAGTAGACTTTATAAGAACTTTGTACACTTTAAAAGAACTTTGTACATATTTGAGGCTGAGGGCAATGTCAATATGAAGAACTATGCAGAAGATTTAAGACTATGGGTGGAGGACCTTGAAGTAAGATATTTAAGTTATAAAGCAACTCCTTCCCATGGAGCAATAAGCAATGCTCTAACTGGTTTATTATCAAAAGAAACTGATAGAGCACTTATCAATTAGGATTTAATTATGTACTTCCCAGAATGTAAAGTGAATTTTAGGGACCCATTTGTCTCAAACCATACCCCCTTATAATCTAATGTATGCTTTCCAAATACAAGAGGAAACATCCTTTTAGGTTTAATAACTTCTTAGCTTGTACAAATGGGTTTAATAATGCAATTTAGGTAGGTATGGGATATCAAATAAAAGGTTATAAAGCTTTTATTGGTTTGGAAAAACTGAAAAGGATAAATCATGAAATAAAGAAGTTGAATTCTAGTAGAGCATTGGGTATGAGATCTACAATTAAGGAGACAAAGCAAAATCTCAAAATGGTTCAATCTGCACTCAAAATAAAACTTGGGGACAAAACAGTACAGGAGAAGGAAAAGATTGCCTTCAAGGATTATGTCACAACCTTAGAGAATCATAATTCTTTGATACATCAAAGAGCCAGAGTGAATTGTATTTAAAAACAGGACATGAATGCAAAGTTCTTCCATAATTTTGTTTTAGCTAGGAAAAGTTGAAATTAAATATGCTATATAAGAAGACAACATGGTGAACTAGTGGCAAAATAATATGAATTGAAGGAAATGACTTTTGATTTATTTAAGGACTCATTGAGGACTCTAATAAGTGCTAGATCATCCGTACACCAAATAAGATCTTTTACTACATACAATTCCAACCTGACATCTTAGAGTTCCTAGATTGTCTTGTTAGTGCATAAGATGTGGATAAAGTTCTTTTTAAGTTAGAGGCACTTAATGCCTCCATAGTTGATAGGCTAAATGAATTCTTTTTGTGTAATCATGAATCTATGAGTGAGTTTAGACCATTATCTTATTGTAACTTCCTATACAAAGTCATCTCAAAGATCCTAGCCAACAAACACAGAGAGGTGATCAAGCTAGTGATCAATTAATCTGTAGAGGCCTTATTGGAGGAAAGAAATATTAGGGACAATATCATGCTAGCATAAGAACTATTTAAAGGATACTTCGCAAATAAACACCATAAAAAATGTGTGAAAAAGATTGAATTCAACATGGCCTTGGACTCTATCAGTTGGGACTATATTCTACACCTATTGGAGGCTTTTGTGTTTCCATAAAAATTTGTACACTAATTAGAGGTATGCATTAAAACTTTTATCTCTTAAGGTGTTAGTAAATGGTGAACCTTCTTTTATATTCAAAGGAGCTAAAGGCTTGATGTAAGGAGATCTACTATCCCTATACCTAGTCATTTTGTGTATGAAAGCTTTGAATATATTGATTAGGAATAATATTGAAAATGATCCTAATTTCAATTACTATATTCAATGTAAGAAGTTAAAATTATTCAACTTGGAATTTGCATATGATCTACTTTTGTCTTCTAAGGCTAACCCTCACTCAATTATGATTTTCATGGCTGATAGACTCTCAACTTCATAACTATAAGTGAGAAATCCCTCTTTTACATATTTAGTGCTTCCTTTATCAACTAAAAGGTTGCAATTTACAGAATGCTTACCCTTGGTAGAGAAAATCTAAAAGGTACTTGGCTCATAGTGTAATAAGGACCTCTCCCATGTTAGCATATTACTTTTAATCATGTCAATTTGTAACTCTCTCCTTGTTAACTAGACTTAACATATATTCTTAGCCAAAGGGTTTATCAAAACCTTGGAAAGGTTGATGAGGTTTTTTTTTTTTGAAAGATAGGGGAAATAACAAGGGAATGTTGAAAGTGAAATGGAGTGATGTATGTAGACCTAAGGAGGAGGGGGATTGAGGATTATACCTATAAACATGTGCAATAAAGTTCTAATGACCAAGAATTTATAGAGGATATTTACGGAGAAAAATGCCCTATGGATGAAATGGATAAATTCTTATTTCCTAAAGGGTAAAGGTTTATAGGAAGTCAATTATATACCTTATTTCTTATAAGGCATAGCACTATTATTGAAGATGAGATCAAAACTAGAAAACTATATAAAATGCAAAATTGGGGATCAGAGGACAACCTTTTTTTCTTTAATAATTGGCCTAACATATGACCTATCTACCATACAAGCCTATTCTCTATCTTTAGAAACATCTTTCTCTTGAACACCAAGGTTAAGAAGTTGATAGAGAACAATAGATATGATATGTATACAGTAGAGTTGAGGCCACTTTTGCCAACCTATAACCTGAATAAGAATAGTTAGGACTATTATATATGGATGATAAACCAAAATGAGGTGTTTATCAACATTTCCACTAGGAGAATTGTTAAACCAAGAGAGGCAAATATGAGCTAGGCCAAGGTGATTTGGGACCCAAATTTAGCCCCTGTAGTGTCCATCTTTTTATAACTCTTAACACAAAACAAGTTGGCTATCATAGATAGACTCATATTCCTAAATATCCTATATGTACACAGACTGTGTAAACAACATCCGAAAAACTTAAAACAATTTTTTTTACTGTAAGTTCTTGCAGGATATTTGAAAAAGGATCAAGACTCTATGATACCTTAACAATAACAACTTATATTTTATGGATTATGTTATTTAGCTATAAGAAGATAGTACCTTGAATTAAGGAGATAAGATTGTATACATAATCAACCTCATTCATGCATGTACACAATATAGAAACCTTGAATAAAGGAGATAAGATTGAATACATAATCAACCTCGTTCATGCATGTACACAATATAGAAAGAATGATTTTCGATAGGTTTCAAGCAGATAGAAACTCCTTACCTCTATTCCAAGATTAGTGCATCCAATCGATAATATTTTAGCTACTACAAGGTGATGCGATGAAGACATGTCAACCCAAAATAGCTAATTCATGAAAGCTCTAACAAAACACAACATAGTATAGAGGGAGGGGGACTAGCTCGAAGAAGTCCTTTAGCCTCCAATTCGTGCAATCGGATGAGAGGGGTGTAGAAGTAAATAAAAATGATTCAAGAAACTAAGGGCTATAAAGGCAAGCATATATAAGCATTGATAAGAGCAAGACATGCATGCATAATCAAACAAACATGCATATGTAGGTGAACCACTAGTGAAGATAAAAAATGATTAAGAAGTTAAACCATATCAAGGAAGGAAGCTCATAGACTAAATTAGAAATTGAATTAAACAACACTAACCTACCTAGAATGCATCAATAAGCTGACCTAGAAAGCAAAGGAAATCTACACTTAGATAAAATTTATAAAAGGCACAAGAAAATTCATGGAAAAATTAAACGAAGATAGAGGACAAAGCAAACTAGTAACATTACTTCCATATACAAGGCATCTAGACCGCTCAACAAACATCCACCAACCATTAAACAATGGAAAGGGGTTTAGTTAGTCTAACAAGTTCTTTTTGCACCAGTTTTGGTATTCTTCCATGTCAAGTGTCTAAACTGAGAGGCGTAATAAGTGAAAAAAGGGATCTATGTGTCACATAGTAAGAGATACAACCCACTAAGTTTTAAGAATTATTCTGGGTTTGATAACTTATTCACCTTGAATCTAACTAATACCAATTTTAACAATTAAATCATTTACATTTTTTAAAAATTAGTAAAGAAATGAAATAAATATGGATTATATACTAGAGTTGAGGTAATTTGATAAAAATGATCAATCTTAAGGCTTTTTTTAGGAAAACATAAGTTAATTTTTTTTATATAAAATGACATATATTTCTTTTTAAAATGAAAATGGGTCTTAGGATAATAAAGTGTAACATCCCATCACCGATGGGAAGGATAGAATAGTAATTTGGAATGATTTATGAGTGCTTAGAATCGCCTTGATATGTTCATGCATGCACATACCTATGAATAGTGAATTTTGCACATGAAAATGACTGTACATGCATTCATGACATTTTTCGGTATATTTGTTAATAAATGTAATTGTTATGAAAAATGTGATTTGTGTGTTTGAAAATTGAGTTGGAAAGGGTCATTAAGGTCTGAGAATTTTTAGTAAATTTTAAAAAAAAATTAAAAAATTTCGGGGTAATTTTCGGATTAGAAAAAATACCAAGTGACAGACTAATTAGTTACCGGTAGTAAAAATTACTGTCCAATGGCACTGAAAATTTAGATCAATGAGTTTAGGATTTATTAATATGAGCCATTAGAAATTTGAGAAAAAATTGGAGTAAAAATTGGAATTGAATTGGAAAAAAACTAGGTGAGCATTTTAGAGTGTGACATGTGGCAAGTGACACTTGTCACTTGCCTAACATGCCACCATAATGCATAGGTTTCATAAAAATCATCCCTTCTTTGGTTATTCTCGATACTTCTCTTTTCCTAAGGTTGAATGCTGATTAAAGTGAGAAATTCCCACCAATTTTCGTAGCTCTTTCTTCCTTGCTTCTCTTGATATTTTGTTCATCTTTTCTACCTCCTTTCATCTTGGTTTTCTCTTCTTGTGTTCACTAAAAATCCTAACCTATACCTCACCCCCATAAGATGATGATACTTTTAAGTCCTTCTTTAAAGTTGTAGAATGTGTTCTGATCTTTCCATTGATATAAAGTATGAAATGTTTGGGCAATGGAATAGGAAGTTATGATTTTTAGAAGTTATGTTACTGTTTAGGATGACTTTTATTAGACGGTAATTTTGATTGAGATTTTGACTCCTTTAGAGGTCGATTTTGTTTTTGAGTTCTACTTGAAAGTTGTAGAGCTTTCTTTCAGCTTTTTATTGATACTAAGTTTGTAAAATTTGGAGTTCTGAGTCAAAAGATATGAGGTTTAGAAGTTGGGTTTAGTGAAGAAGAAAAAGCGCAGGTCCACCCGAATGTCACGGTCGTGCATGCGCACGATCACAACTTTGCGGATCCACATGATCGTGACTCTGCTGGTCCATCCGGATATCGTGGTCGTGCATGTGCACGATCGTGACTTCCCTAATTGTCTAAGAAAGGCAATTTTTTGAACATACTCTACTCTTTTGGCCATAACCGTAGTTAATTAAATTATTTGTGATGTTTGTACACTTAATTGTATGAGAATTGTGTTGGTGTATATGGGTATGTAACTTGCTTGTTTGATTGATGATTGACGAGGTAGAATTTGAGGAATGTAAATTGGAGATGTTTTAGAAGTGAAATCATGTTTAAAAAAATGTAGGAAAATGATGGATGATGGAGTGTATGTTGCTACCATTTTTTGAATAAATGTTCAAGTGGAGGTCTTGCTTTGATTGTGGTTGATATATTGAATAAATTGAGTGCTTATTGGTGTAGAATTGGTATGGAAGTGATAAAAGTTGAGTTAGGTTGAAAAGCTGGAAATTGGATTTGTGTATGTTTTAGTGATTTGGCCATAACTTTTTCTATAATGGCGTAATTGGGATGATTTTTGGCTTAAATTCAACTAGAGGTGTTTGGGTATATTTCTTGTGAAGGAAATGATGTCCAATTTTGGCTTGAAGAGTTCTAAATTTTGATTTGAATGTAGTAATGTGTGTAGGCATAAATAGTGCAATTTTAATGACACTAACATTAAATTTGTGATCTGAAACTTTGTGAATTTTTTTAGGTTGATTGAGGCAGATTTTGCTAGATTGGTCTTCAAGAAAAGTGTTGGGACCCGATCCAGGAACCGGATCCCAACCGAAAAGCAGGAACGGATACGAAGAACGAGGCGAATTCAAATGGGATAAATTGAATTCGATAACGACAAACAAAGCGAAAGCGGAAGCAAAGCGAATGCAAATCGAATACAGAATCAAAAGAAGCAAATCAGGACGGTTACAATCAAAGGCGCAACAGAGACGGATCGAATTCAAACTTACAATCAAAGTATACAAATGAAGCTAAATCGAATAGCATAACAAATGTTCGACATCCATGAATACAATACAAAGACAACAACGATCGCGTTGAAAACCTAGACTAAGACATATCCGAAATCCGATATAATTTTTTTTCTTTTTCCTTATATTCACCTTTATTCGAACTAAGGCAAATCAAATACAATGAATTCCCACTTTTGGAAATTCATTCTCATGCAAATCTCAAAGCTTGAATCATATTCTTATAAATCCATACAAATCTCCAAATTACAATTTTATCCCAAATTTTATCAAAAATTCGGCAGCATAACTGCTGCATTTAACCTAACCTAAAACCTGCAAGAGTAAATAAACACTTCTAAAAAGCCCAACCCATCACACAAATTATCAAAATCTACCGGACCCTCCGTCCGAGATCTCAGCAGATAAACACACTCCTATATCTAAAACATTTCAATAATCCTCAATTTTTAATCCGAAACATCCGTACACAACTCAATCATAATTATAACCAAATCCATAATTCACAATCAATCAAATTCATCCAAACACAATCCAAACTATAACTTAATCCAATACATATGTCCAGAATTCATAATACATTCCCAAAATGGATACACAATACACTTTAATGGCATTGCAAACCATTTACAAAACTTGTCCAAAAATCTCAAGTACACAATTTATAAACAGAACAAAACAAACAGATAACTTGAATTTCTTTCATCCGATCTCCTGCTCGAAACCTGGAGATGGGGATGAAAGGGGGGGTGAGCTACACAGCTCAGTGGATAACACATTTATAAATTGAAAATATAAGCAGAAATCATTTTTCATAAACTTTTTTCCAAAAGGCTTATTTTTCAAACTTTACAACCTTTCAAACATTTTCCTCAAACCTTTTAATATTTTTCAAACTTTTCATAATAAATTTCACTTTTTCATTTTTCAATTTTAAACATGAATGCAGCACACAGAAACAAATCAAAAACTCGTAACATATCAAAATGGTCTGTTCGTTTCAAAAGCGAACGCATCGCACATTCCCGCAAGATAATGTCCTATGCAATGCGAATGTGAACGTATTACACTTTTCCGCATATAATGGTCCAATGTAACCATGAAGGAGTCCGAACGGAGTCTCCGTGCTACTAGCAGCCGGAGAAGGCTATAAACTAATAGAGACAGTGCAATGACTCACAAGGACCTGACCAAACCCACTTAATGCATAAGCGAAAACGAAAGGTCGGATTGCCCGAAGGCACTTTTCGAAAATCTTACTTTTCAAACATACTAATCTAACTGCCCGAAGGTACATTTTGAAACTTCATTTTCGCACATTCACATAATGCATACAATTCAAGCACTACAATCCATTCAATCAGTTCAACAATTTTGCATAATTTATCAATGCATACACAACAAATGAATTTTTCAGAAATTTCTACCAAATTCATTAAATCATTTGAAAACAATGAATTTAAACTTGTACTAGTTTCTCAGAAATCATTCGGAAATCATATTTTCAAACATTAATCAACATTGTTTTCAAACA
This sequence comes from Erythroxylum novogranatense, assembly GCA_029891385.1. Classification (NCBI taxonomy): domain Eukaryota; kingdom Viridiplantae; phylum Streptophyta; class Magnoliopsida; order Malpighiales; family Erythroxylaceae; genus Erythroxylum; species Erythroxylum novogranatense. Next base: position 26,361,492 of record CM057234.1, on the reverse strand, counting down.
TTTACTGTAACATCCCGTTACTGATAGCAAGGGCATTATGGTAATATTGGGTCAGACTAATAGGTTTCATTGCATTCACTGATTGAGCATGTTACTGGCCTCTAATTATAGAGGAACAGGTTTCTTGCATATGCATTTATTCATAGGTACATGCATTCATGATTTTTCGGCATTTTAATTGTGAGTATAAATTGATTAGATTGTAAACTGGAAACTGACTGAACTGACTGGATTGTGATTAACTGAGAAATTAGGAGTAAGTGGGCTCGAATGACTGATTTAGAATAGTCTAAGAGTGATTGGCTATTGATAGTGGCTTATAGAAAATTTTGGAGAAATTCGGGAGAAAATACCCAGACCGGAAATTTTGGAGTGATGAGACGATTATCAGATAAGATCGAAAGAATTGTCCAATGGTAATGGAAAAATTAGAGTTATACTGTTAGGAAATAAAAATGTTGAGCCATTGAAATTTAGAGACTGAAATTTGAACTGATTTGGAGACCTATGTCTATAAATAGCTTAGGTTTTGAGATTTGGGGATCTTACCCTAAGGCATTACCGTTTCTTCTCTTCTCCCACGGTGTTCATCGATTCCTCCCATAGGTGAGGATTCCTCGATCTTTTCTTATGGTTTCCTTCTCATTGTGCTAAGCTAACTTGTTATTGTGGTTGATGAAGGTTGAGAAGGTTTGAGAGTGGTTTATCGTTGAGTTTGAAGGATTTTAGGGTTTTAAGGGATTTGTGGATTGAGGCTGTGATTGGTAAGTTTTTATGGCTTTAATGTTATTATTAATGGTTTCTGATGCATTTATGGCATTTATTGGGTTAGATTGAGTAGTTAGGGTGTTAAAATGTTAAGCTTAAAGAGCATTAATGGCGGAAATCGATCGGAGAAGACGATCGGGCCTTCGTACGTCGCAACGAGCACGCAGAGGCATGAGGGCCTCGTCGCGACAAATAATTAATTTATACGTCGCGACGAGCGCGGGTTTATTCGTCGCGACGAACGGTCTTCACGTTGCGACAAACGAACTTCTTCACGTTGCATCGAGCGGACGTAGGTCGCGACGAGGGATGAAATTCTGATTGGATTGATTTTAGTTTATGGGACATAACTTATGGTGTAGACCTCCAATTGAGGTGATTCCTGATTCGTTATGAACTAGGGAAAGAGATCTACAATTGAGGATAGTTATGGAAGTTAGAATTTAATTTAAATGGTATTGATTCATAGAGAATAAGGTCAATTATGGTTCATAGTGTGACCTAAATATTGAATTGAGACAATTGGAGTTTTAATTGAGGCTTTCAATAGAGGTTTTGACCCAATGGATAGGGAATTGCTATCGGGTATACGAATTGAGGAATTGAACTGAAATTTTAGGAATGGATCAATTATTGTCGATCAATTGAGCGAAGAGTTAGAATGGGACATAAGAGTTCAAAATTGGGTTTTAGCGCCGGGAAAATCGTGAACATGCATTGTACATAATTTCATAGAGACATATGCATCACTGAATTGTTTAACTGAGCATCTAATAATGGGACCGATTTTATCATATAGAGGCGTCGTTGGATCGTCATTTCACGGACATTGCTTTGGAACTTCCAGCAAGAGCTCGAAAGTAACAGGTGAGTAACCTAGTTGGTTTCTCAAATTCCTGATTGTCTAAATGCTCAATGTGATTTACTTGCCAATGTGAAATTGCATGATTATTGAAATGTACCGATCGAATGGCATGCTTTTATTGGATTGATTCTTATCATGACATCGAGAACTCGCAATCTTGGGCTTTTATACCGTACAATCAATTATCAACATCGCATTACATGCATAAATGCATGATCAGATAATAGATATGTGACCCAAGTTGCTATTATCACTGAAAAGAGCCTCGAGCTCGAACATCAGATTGACCGCCTCGAGTCCGAGGGGAGAAATCCCTGACGCATCCCCCACTGAATACTGACTGAGCACTTGGGCACAATACTGAATAACTAGAAAAGAGTCACATATGCATTGTATACATATGAATGATTGTTGTGTGACGATTACTGAACTACGTGATGCCATGATTTACTGTAAATTGTGATATGATACTGTAAACTGTTATATGCTATTGTAAATTGCTATTTGATATCGCAAACCGTTATATCATCAGAAATTCTTATATAATATTTATTAATTGAATATTATCGTGTCGTCTTTATGCACGCAATCTGCGTAATGCATGATTTGAGTAAACCATCGATGATGGTTTCTCACTGAGTTCGCAAACTCACCCAAAATTGCAACCTATTTTTCAGGACTGTTAGAGTAGACCCCTAGCTCCGGAGATAGTCTTTTCTGCCGTCTTGAAGTCTTTGGCAAGAGAAGCGATGGCACATGGTGCTCATTCATCTGGGTTGGACTTTTGCAGATGACTTAGGATAGATACTTGTATCAGTTTCCTTTTTGGTTTTGTTTAGGGGACTGATAGACTTCTCTATTCTGCTATTGGATGACTGAATTGAGATTATTTTGGATTTTAAAATTTACTGATTTATGATATATTATGGTTTTAATTATTGCGATGCCATGTGGATTATTAGTGGGAATGTCTGGTGGTGCACCTTTATCGTGGGATACGTGTCGGAGCGACCTTCGGGCGTCCCGATGTGTAACCTACGGTGAGGGGGCGCTACATTAGGTAGTATCAAAGCATGATTTGGCATCTTTTGGGCATAGTGTGTTTTAGGCTGGAATCACTGTAAGAATAGCAGAACTGATCAGAATTTCTTGTCTGTTTTAGATCATCCATCCTTGGAGATCGAGTTGAGTTACCAGCTGACCTGGAATCGGTAGGAGCTAGTAGGGAGTCTCCTGCGCCTCATTCAGAGGAGTTGCCTCCTCGAGTTCCTGTGAGACGAGAACGGAGATACGATCGACTGCGTAAGCAGGGGACGGTTGACTTCTATGGCAGCACCGACCCTGCGGAGGCTGAGGGATGGCTAGAGAGGATCGAGCGAGACCTCGATTAGATGGATTGCGACCCTGAGGAGAGATTTGACTATGCCATCTCCTTGCTACAGGGTCCTGCATATCAGTGGTAGAAGACTGTCCCGGGCAGTATCACCAGGCCTTGTACACTGACATGGGATGACTTTCTGAGGGCCTTCAAGGACAATTTCATGCTCAGGATCTATCTGGAAATGAAGTTGCAGGAGTTCTTAGAGCTAAGACAGGGGAAGTTGACCGTGGCCGACTATGAGGTGCGGTTCAACGAGTTAGTGGTCTATGCTTCTTCATTGGTTGCTACTGAGGCTGACAGGTGTCGGCGTTTTGAGGGCGGACTCAATCTGGAGATCCGTACCCTATTTGCTAGGTCTGACATGGGTAATTTTATTAAGTTGAGGGCTGCAGCAGTGAGGATAGAGCAGCTACTGAGACAGCGTATGACGAAGACTGGTCAGGGAACCAGGATTAAGAGATTTAGTGATAGCTGAGGCGGGCTTGGCGGAGGTACATAAGCGCCACAAGAGGCCCTTTAGGTCCAGTAGGAGGGCTAGACAATTTGGTCATGGACAGAGAGGTAGATTTGTACAGACTGGTAGTGGTGGCGGCAGTGCCAGGGTTTTAGGATAGTTTGTTCCAGTTTGTGAGCATTGTGACAAGAGACACAGTGGAGAGTGTCGATGGCTGTCTGGAGCCTGTTTGAGGTGTGGCTCGATGGACCACCTGGTAAGGAACTGCCCAGAGACTTTGGGAGCTCGATCTACTATGATGGAAGATCAGCAAAGAATACCACGCAGTCAGAGCCGTGGAGGTGGATCAGGATGGAGAGGTCGAGGTCGAGGCCGAGGCCGAGCAGAGGGGTCCGCAGTGAGGTCAGAGGGACCGAGCAGCAGATAGCAGTCACAGGCTAGGGTCTATGCGATGACTCGACAGGAGGCCCAGGATTCCCTGGAAGTTGTTACGGGTATGCTTCTGATTTCTGATTTTGAAGCATGTGCATTGTTGGATCCTGGATCCACTCATTCTTTCATTGCACCGCATTTAGCATGTAGACTGCATGGGGATAGAGAGGTTACAGATGGGTTAGAGGTGAGTACACCTCAGGTAGTATCTGTTGTATTGAGAGAGGTCTGTATAGGATGTTCGGTTCAGATCGATCGAGCAGTTTTGAGTGCCGATCTGATCATTTTGCCTCTGAGGGAGATTGACGTGATATTGGGGATGGACTGGTTGACTGCGCATAGGGCTATCATGGACTGTTATACCAAGGAGGTTGTATTGGAGTCTCCTGGTCAGCCCAGAGCTGTGTTTCGAGGAGTTAGTCATGCAGTGCCAGCGAGGATGATATCCTTCTTGAGTGCCCTGAGATTGATGCAGGGAGATTGTGAGGCCTATCTGGCTCATGTAGGGATTCCAGAGTCGAGCAGAGATTTCAGGATGTTCCCGTAGTCAAGGATTTTCCAGATGTGTTTCCCGAGGAGTTACCGGGATTGCCGCCAGAGCGGGAGACAGAGTTTGAGATTGATCTCGTTCCCGGTACTGCCCCTATATGGATCCCTCCGTATAGGATGGCACCGGTGGAACTGAGAGAGCTTAAGGCTCAGTTGTAGGAGCTACTAGATAAGGGGTTCATTAGACCGAGTGTTTCGCCATGGGGAGCTCCGGTACTGTTTGTGAAGAAGAAGGACGGGACGCTGAGACTGTGTATTGATTATAGGTAGTTGAATCGGGTGATAGTGAAGAATAAGTATCCACTACCTAGGATTGACGATTTATTTGATCAGTTATAGGGAGCTCAGGTGTTCACTAAATTGGATCTGAGATCAGGTTATTACCAGTTGAGGATTGCAGAGGCTGATATGCCTAAGAGTGCTTTCAGGAGCAGGTATGGGCATTTCGAGTTCCTAGTGATGCCATTTGGGTTGACTAATGCCCCGGCAGCCTTCATGGCTTTGATGAATAGAGTTTTTCAGCCCTACCTGGATCGGTTCGTGATAGTATTTATTGATGATATACTGGTTTATTCGAGGAGTAGACAGGAGCACGCTGAGCATCTGAGGATTGTCCTTCAGGTCATGAGAGAGAGACAGTTGTTCACCAAATTCACTAAGTGTGAATTCTGGCTTGATGAGATTGTATTTCTAGGGCACGTGGTGTCCGGTGAGGGTATCCAGGTGGATCCTCACAAGATAGAGGTAGTTATGAGTTGGGAGATTCCGAGGAGTGAGCCAGAGTTACGGAGTTTCCTAGGATTGGCCGGATATTACCGGAGGTTCGTCGAGGGGTTTTCGTTGATCTCCGCCCCTTTGACGAAGCTATTGAGGAAGAATGTGCCGTTCAGATGGTCTGAGGAGTGCCAGAAGAGCTTTGAGGAGATGAAACATCGGTTGACGACTGCACCGGTGTTAGGCATTCCTTCTGGTACTGGAGGCTTTGTGATTTACAGTGACGCCTCGCATCAGGGACTGGGATGTGTATTGATGCAGCATGGGAGAGTTATAGCATATACCTCGAGACAATTGAGGTCTCACGAGGTGAATTATCCAGTACATGATTTGGAGTTAGCAGCATTAGTGTTTGCTCTGAAGATCTGGAGACATTATCTGTATGGGGAGACGTTCCAGATCTTCACTAATCATAAGAGTTTGAGGTATCTGTTGAGTGTAAAAAAGCTCAATCTGAGACAGAGAAGATGGATAGAGTTACTGAAGGACTATGACTGCACGATTGAGTATCATCCAGGGAAGGCCAATGTGGTGACCGTTGCACTGAGTAGGAGATCACATGGTAGTGCAGCTCGGGTTCAGGTTTCTAGGTTACCTGGTCTGATTAAGTTGAGAGCTCTTAATGTACAGATGGATTTGAGTCAGGATGGAGCTCTGATTGCTACTCTGAGGCTGAGGCCGATGTTGCATGATAGGATCCGGAGAGTTCAGGATCAAGACCCAGTGTTAGTGAGACTGATTGAGAGAGTCCAGGCCGGTACTAATTCGGAGTTTGAGTTGAGAGATGGGACTTTATGGATGAGACAGAGACTGTGAGTGCCAGATGTTGATGATTTGAGACGTGAGATTCTAGAGGAGGCTCACGTAGCTGCCTATGCTATGCATCCTGGTTCGACCAAGATGTATAATACTCTGAGACAACATTTCTGGTGGCCTGGTATGAAGAGGGAAGTGGCAGAGTATGTTTCCAGGTGTAGGAAAATCCCGGGGTGTCCATCACATAGACACAGTGCGGAAAACAAAACTTTTTTGTTCCGGGAAGTTCCCTTAAGCCGTGATCCATGTAAAAGTATAATCACCAAACCATAACGACCAAAGGAGACCGTCTCTAACCCAGATCCACGCAGAGGTCGGAAAACCAACCGACAAACTCTTTGACCGGAATAGCTAGAATAACTAAAGACTGCTAGATCTTACCTTATTCTAGAGAGCTTAGGATTCACCTTGAGGAAGAACCTTGAAGATGAGAGAGAGATGAGAAAACCTTAAGAAAATCAAAATTTTCAATGCTTACCCATTAAGCATTCGGCCATCTCTTCTTTCTCCATTTTAAAACCGACGAGCCTTACATGCTTTCCCAAGCCTTCTTATATATTCTTTAACTAATTAAAGCATATATGAAAGCTTGGATGGGAGGAGGTCACGTGGATGGCCATTAACTTATTAAAAACAAGTTAATCATCATCTTTGAATTAATGAAAAAGTTAAGTTTGACTTTTCAAACTTATCTTCTTCTCCTTGTTCACAAATCCACCGAACTTACATATATATATATATATAATTAATTCTCAATTAATTAATTAATATATATATATTTCTCAAGAGGTCCATCAAATCTGGGAATTGGTCCTACCGCCTCTGGCCCCTTGCATCAAAAATTGGCGGAAACCCTTTTCAAAGAATGTCGATGTCGCGATCACATCGGGACATATCCCAATCTCATCGGGATCCATTTAATCTATTGCTCTCCGGATATTGGATCACTATCCAAAACTATTTTACGATTTCCGAGTCACTCTTACGCTGTGACCCATTAGGTTCCCTTTTATGTTGGCCACTTAGATTAACACTTAATCTAAGCAAGTCATGATGACGCCTAGCAATACATCATGAACCCCAATTGACGAAAAGTAATTGGTTTGACTAATGAACCCGAGCTCATCAGAACCGGATCACGAACCTTTCCATAGATAATTACCGTGCAATTCGTCCTTTCACCATCCTATACCCCACTTGGTTATGAGTATGGTCAAAGTGTCAACTCTCACTAGACGAGTCTAGTCCAGTGATATCGGGTCTCGTCCCGACTCATTACTTTATATGTCCATGAAGACCCTCTTCACACACAGGTGTGCTCCGCCGCCGAGACTTCCAAGTAATGATCCTAACGAAGCTATGGGTATCTATTCTGCTATTCCGAAGTGGTGAATCCTTTATTGGCTACTCAATTACCTTGAATACCTCAAACTGTACTCAAGCACCACCCTACGAAACGACCTGGAAGGCAACAAGAATGGAGTCAAAGCACGAATCAAGATTCAAGATATCCTCGAGTACCTCAAGTCTAAGGATACTTGCACCATTGCTATGATGAGATTATCACCGACATTATAATAGAATACCCATGTGATGATCTCATGGCGGTCATCCAATGTACTTACTACCACTAGTAAGCATCCACATGTCAAATCTAAATATCTCAATATTTACGGTTTACGAGATCCACCGCTTGATCCAATCGAGGAATATGACATGTGCTAGTCTATCCGGATTAACAATGTCGGTCTCGTTAATCCTATGACTAGGGATAATTTAGATATCTTGACATAATTGCACATGATAGGAATCTCGATAGTATGATCACATCATAATTTCCTTCATGCTATGTCATATATCATGGACTTCATTAATTTGATTAAAGATTAACATCAATTCATAACAAAATGAATATCAAATAAATGAAATATGCCTTGCTTTATTTATTCATAAAGTGCATACATGACTATGAACAAAATGCGCTAAAGGGATTGCCTTTAGGCACTACTCTAACAATCTAATCTTTGGACATCCATAAGTCGACTTACACTTTGGTGAACAAGGCGACTTATCGATTCTGAAAAGCATAAGTCGACTTACGGATAGTACAAGTCGACTTACACCTACAAATCTCCCACTTGACCTAAAGCCAATCGCCTTGGTATCTAATGCCATAAGCGAGTACATGAGAATCAAAATTCTTCTGTGACAATGGCTTTGTCAACGGATCGACAATGTTACGCTTTCTGTGGAATTCTCTCTATCAACACATCACCCCGAGCAATGATCTCCTAATCGGATGGTATCGGTAGAGTACGGTTTGGATCGTTGATGAGACCTTGGTTCTTTCGCTGCAAGAATAGCTCCATTGTTGTCACAATACAATCAGTATGGGCCCATCACACCGGGAACTACACCAAGTTCGATAATGAACTTCTTGATCCAAATCGCTTCCTTTCTTGCATCCGATCTTTGAATGTACTCTGCCTCGGTCGTTGAATCAGCCGTCGTCTCTTGTTTGGAACTCTTCCAACTGACCACTCCGCCATTCAGTGTGAAAACGTAACCTGATTGGGTCTTGGAGTCGTCCTTATCAGATTGAAAACTGGCATCTGTATGCCCGCTCACTTGGAGATTTCCATCTCCATATATCAAGAAAACATCCTTAGTTCTTCGCAAGTACTTTAGGATATTCTTGACAACCACCCAGTGACCCTCACCGGGATCCGATTGGTATCTGCTCGTAACACTTAGAGCAAATGACACATCGGGTCTCGTACATAGCATAGCATACATGATAGATCCTACTGCAGATGCATACGGGATCATATTCATGCGCATCCTTTCATCCTGTGTCTTAGGACACATAGACTTCGAGAGCGATATCCCATGAGACATGGGAAGAGACCCTCTCTTGGATTGCTCCATGCTAAACCTCTTTAGCATCTTGTCTATGTCGTTATTTGTGAAAGACCAAGCAACCTCTTGATTTATCTCTATAAATCTTTATCCCAAGGATATAAGTTGCTTCTCAAGGTCTTTCATGGCAAATTGTTTGGACAACCAAATTTTCTTGATTGCGACATTGAGACATCGTTTCCTAGTAACAATATGTCATCTACATATAACACAAGGAATACGATTGCAGTTCCATTAACCTTCTTATACACACAATGTTCATCCGGATTTTGTGAGAAACCAAACTCTTTGATTGTCTCATCAAAACGGATATTCCAACTCCTGGATGCTTGCTTCAATCCATAAATAGATTTCTGAAGCTTGCATACCTTTTCGCCATCATAGGAGATGAAGCCCTCAGGTTGTGTCATATACATATCCTCAGTCAGATTTCCATTCAGGAAAGTTGTCTTCACATCCATTTGCCATACCTCATAATCATAATGAGTGACAATGGCTAGGAGTATCCTAATGGATTTAAGCATTGCTACTGGACTGAAGGTCTCGTCATAGTCAACTCCTTGTCTTTGACGAAAGCCTTTATCCACAAGCCTTGCTTTATAGGTAATCACATTACCATCCATGTCGATTTTCTTCTTGAAAACCCATTTGCACCCTATAAGTTTTATCCCTTCAGGTGCATCAACCAAAGACCATACTTGGTTTTCGTACATGGAATCCATTTGATTTCATGGCACGAAGCCATTTTTCTACTCAACTCTTGAAACCTCTTCATAGGTGGTAGGCTCATCATCCTCTACATAGTAATACGTCATTCTGTTCACTCACGAGAAATCCATATCTCTCTAAGAGCAGGCGTATCCTACTTGACCTCTGAATTACGTGTGTAGTAGAAGGTTGAATCTGCTACCTCATCCGTATGAGTTCTGATTTCGAGTTCAGCGATTGATTTGCGTCTGTCGAGCATCTTGAACTTTTCAAGCTCAATTTTGCTCCCACCGTCTTCTTGTAAAAGAAACTCTTTCTCTAAAAGGACAAGATGCATCGAAACAAACACCTTTTGTTCCTCAAAGGTAGAATTGATATCCTTTTGTTTCTTTAGGATATCTTACGAACGCATACACTGTCGAGACTTTGCTTCAAGCTTATCGACTTTGTCCGCTTCACATAAGCGTGACAACCCCAAACTTTCAAATAAGAAGATAAGGTTTCTTGTTAGTCCACATCTCATATGGAGTAACATCAAGCTATCTTTGATGGAACTACATTTAACAAGTAAGCAATTGCCTCAAGCGCATACCCCCAAAGGATTTTAGTAGCTGTCAAAGCCTATCATAGATCGAACCATGTCCAGAAGGTTCGATTTCTCCTTCTGCCACACCATTGTCTTTGTGGTGTGTAAGGTGGAGTCCATCGAGATAAAATCCCATTATCTACGAGATAATCCAAAACTCTTGATCTAAGTATTAGCCACCACGATCGGATCGTAATGTCTTAATACTTTTCCCAGTTATTTTCTACTTCATTTACAATTGTTTGAACTTTTCAAGCGCTTGATTTGTATCTCATCAGATATAGATACCCATATCGAGAATAATCATCGATAAAGGTAATGAAGTATCGACAACCACTTCTGGCATGGATGGACATCGGACCACATACATCTGATTGTATTAGGTCTAATAATCTAGTCGCTCGTTCACCCTTTCCTTTAAAGGGTAACTTAGTCATCTTGCCTAACAAACAAGATTCAAATGTGTCATATGATTCATAATCAAATGACCCTAAACATCCACTCTTATGGAGCTTAGCGATGCGTCTCTCATTTATGTGGCCAAGGCGACAATGCCATAAGTAAGTTGATTTTAAATTATCTCTTTTATGTCTTTTCTTGTCATTGACATTCAAAATTGGATGTGACATATCTAATATGTAAATTTCATTGCATAATGTACCAAGACCATAGAGCATTCTATTTAAACTAATAGAACAACCATTGCTCCCAAAAGTTACATGGAAACCAAATCTATTTAAACAAGAGCAGTATAATATGTTCTTTGTTAAACCGGTACAAAATAACAATCATCCAAATTGAATACAAGCCCACTGGGAGTGTCAAAACATAAGTCCCTACGGCTAATCAGCAACTTTGCTCCATTACCAACACGTGGGTCTATATCTCCCTTAATGAGTCGCCATCGTCCCTAAGGCCTGCATATCATTACATATGTGTGAGCCACAACCGTATCTAATACCCATATGTTGTGATCGAAGCAGATAACCTCGATGAAAAACATATCTCGAAGAAGTCGAGGCATCGATGCCTTCTTACCTTCAGGACTCAGATAGCCTTCTGGTTTAGCCTCCGGTGGCGGTCTTGCCACAATGGAAGCGAGTTCCTTTTAGGGCGATACCTTTGGTTTCTTTTGGTTGTTCTTCCTACTTTCGATCTCTATCGTAAACATCAGCACAAAGAAGTGGATCGGGAAGTGGAACATCGAGGACATAGCTCGATTCCTTAGATCCGAGAACATTTCTCGATTTCTTAGCCAATCGAAAATTAGGTCCGTAATTTGTTCGAGTCCATTAGTGAGCGCAAGTTCACACCGGAAGACATCTTGAACAACCTAACCATAGAGAGAGAAAAGATCATTAGAATATACTTAAATGCGAGATTTAAGTTAAATGCATGATCATAAGGACTTAAATGACATGCATCTAGCCCCACTAGTTTCATAGAATCCATAACCCTCATTATGAATCCAAGAAACAAAGTGACAAAATGTCTAGTGGTTCGATATCCGACATTGCTAAGAATGACCTTGGGTTTGCCCAACAAGCCACTTCTTAGGTCAATCGGTGAGTATCGATCATACCAATTGCATCATCGATAACCGACATTAAGAATGACCTTGAGGTTAGCTCAACAAGCCACCTTATGTCTCGGGAGGTATCAAACATACCAATTACATCTTAGACACAACTATCGATCGCTCTATCAACGGTTGATGTGTGCACATTCATTGGGTTATCAACACTTGATGCGCGTACATCGATGTACACTACCCAACTCGCCTCTGTCCATGTTGACGCTTGAGGTTAGCTCAACAAATCAACGCTTAGGAAAACCGACCCATTAATCCGAAAATCTTATTTTCATGGTTCAACATATTAAGTATAGAGTGAGCTTGAGGTTAGCTCAACAACTCAACCCTAGAAGAACTCGGTTCTTACCATATTAATGGAAGGCGTTAGTTGTCATATTACGATGAGGGATTTCCAATTCAGGTCTCATCCAAGCTATGGGATTATAGTCACCATGACTATATGGAGTAATTTAGGGCATTGCATCAATCACATTGAATTTATACGAAAATCATCCATCATCCCGCCAAGGCATGATATAAATCGACTTATCCAATGCAAGTCGACTTATCTTTCTTCTTAAATGTACAAGTCGGCTTGTATCGATATACAAGTCATATTATCGACTCTTGCACGTGTAAGTCGACATCCAACCTAACAAGTCGCCTTACACAAGGAAAATTGCTATCTAGTCGGCTAATTCTCAATCCAAGCATTCCCAATTCTCAACACCAATATAACAAGTATATAAACCTTTATATTAATGTGCTAATGAAACATTTTCATCAAATCATGCATGCCATATAGTCAAACTATATAGGAAAACTTGAAACCGATTAATCACTATTAATCACTAGATTTCCACATAATTTTAAGAATATCAAATTATCATGCTAAGTATCTCTAGGTAGGCTACACGTTATCAAGATTACTCCGGCACTTGTCACAAAATTGCGACGGCCAAAATAACCAAGATAACGGAATAATCTAACGAGACGCTAAAGTGACCTATTCGACATCCAAAAATTATTGGAAACCAAATTTCAAGAATCTCATTTTGGCATGCATACCAGATCAATATAACACATTTTTAATCACATTAAAAATGATTCAAGGCATTGGAATTCAGAAATACACAACCAATCATTTCAAACAAAACAGCCCCAGCAACTTTCTCAAAACTGCCAAGCTCTGCCTTTTGCTCGAAATAATCATTGAAACAATTTCAATAAATGCTGAGAAAATTACAGAGGTTAGTACATGTTCACAACATGCTCCATGAAGTTTTTTTAAGATTTATTTCCAACAAAAACTCATCAAACCTCAGCAATCTAGCCGAAACAGAATCTGTGTTTTTCAACACGGACATTCCCAGCAGCATACAATAAATTCGGAAATAAATAGTAAATCACCTTGAAAACATTTTTCCATCCACAGAGACATTCACTAACATCTTAGGGACGTGTCGGTGAAAACCCATCCGAAAATATTTTTTTCTAGAATTTATTCTCGAATTTACAAGTATACCTGTTTCAGAAATGTTCAACAGGACAACATCCGAAACTTAGGGAATTAAATTAGCAAAGCCATATCAAACGAAATTGATAAATTTTTTCCTTTTATAGACACATTCAGCAACATCTCATGAGCAGGTCTATGCAAGAAAATTTCGAAAACCTAATTCTGGACAGAATTGAAATATACATAGGAAGCATGCTACAGCTCAATTCACAAAGGAACTCCGACCTAGTTATCATTTTAACTGTTTATATAACACAAGTGTCTACGATACCACTGTAGGAAAATCCCGGGTGTCCATCACATGGACACAGTCGGAAAACAAAACTTTTTGTTCGGAAGTTCCCTTAAGCCGGATCCATGTGTAAGTATAATCGGTCAAACCATAACGACCAAAGGAGACCGCTCTACAAGTATCCACGCAGAGGTCGGAAAACTAACGGGACAAACTTTTGACCCGGGAATAGCTAGAATAATTAAAGACTGCTAGATCTTACCTTATTCTAGGAGAGCTTAGGATTCAGCCTTGAGGAAGAACCTTGAAGATGAGAGAGAGAGATGAGAAAACCTTAAGAAAAATCAAATTTTTCAATGCTTACCCATTAAGCATTCGGCCATCTCTTCTTTCTCCATTTTAAAACCGACGAGCCTTACATGCTTTCCCAAGCCTTCTTATATATTCTTTAACTAATTAAAGCATATATGAAAGCTTGGATGGGAGGAGGTCACGTGGATGGCCATTAACTTATTAAAAACAAGTTAATCATCATCTTTGAATTAGTCAAAAGTGACTTAGTCAATGCTTATCCTCTCCCATGGCTTCATCCACCGAACATGTCTCCCTTAAGCCTTCTCATATAACTAATTCAATCATTAAAAGGCATATGAAAGGCTTGGTGGAGGCATGGCCACGTTGATGGCTAAGTAATTAATGAAAAAGTTAAGTTTGACTTTTCAAACTTATCTTCTTCTCCTTATTCACAAATCCACCGAACTTACATATATATATATATATATAATTAATTAATTCTCAATTAATTAATTAATATATATATATTCTTTGAAGAGGTCCAAATAATGGGGTTGGTCCTCTACCTCTTAGACTCCGATCTTAGAAAATTAGCGAAACCCTTTTCAAAGAATATCGATGTCGCGATCACATCGGACATATCCCAATCTCATCGGGATCCATTTAATCATATTGCTCTCCGGATATTGGATCACTATCCAAAACTATTTCTGATTTCGAGTCACTCTTATCGTGTGACCCATTAGGTTCCGGTTATGTTGGCCACTTAGATTAACACTTAATCTAAGCAAGTCATAATGGCGTCTAGCAACACATCATGACCCCAATTGATCGAAAAGTAATTGGTTTGACTAATGAACCCGAGCTCATCGGGAACGGATCACACGAACCTTTCCATAGACAATTCTGGTGCAATTAGTCCTTTCACCATCCTATACCCCACTTGGTTATGAGTATGGTCAAAGTGTCAACTCTCACTAGACGAGTCTAGCCCAGTGATATCGGGTCTCGTCCGGACTCATTACTTTATATGTCCATGAAGACCCTCTTCATGACACGGGTGTGCTCCGGCGAGAGACTTCCAAGTAATGATCCCGAGAAGCTATGGGTATCTATTCTCGCTATTCCGAAGTGGTGAATCCTTTATTGGCTACTCGATTACCTTGAATACCTCAAACTGTACTGACACCACCCATGAAATAGCGACCTCTGGAAGGCAACAAGGAATGGAGTCAAAGCACGAATCAAGATTCAAGATATCCTTGAGTACCTCAAGTCTGAGGATACTTGCACCATTGCTATGATGAGATTATCAACGACATTATAATAGAATACCCATGTGATGATCTCATGGCGGGTCATCGAATGTACTTACTACCACTAGTAAGCATCCATATGTCAAATCTAAATATCTCAATATTTACAGTTTCTGAGATCCACTGCTTGATCAAATCAAGGAATATGACATATGCTAGTCTATCCGGATTAACAATGTCCAGTCTCGTTAATCCTATGACTAGGATAATTTGAATCTTGACATAATTGGACATGATAGGAATCTCGGTAGTATGATCACATCATAATTTCCTTCATGCTATGTCATATATCATGGACTTCATTAATTTGATTAAAGATTAACATCAATTCATAACAAAATGAATATCAAATAAATGAAATATGCCTTGCTTTATTTATTCATAAAATGCATGCATGACTATGAACAAAATGCGCTAAAGGGATTGCCTTTGAGGGCACTACTCTAACAATCTAACGATGCTTGGACATCCATAAGTCGACTTACACGGTGAACAAGGCGACTTATCGATCTCGAAACAGCATAAGTCGACTTACGGATGGTGCAAGTCAACTTACACCTACACCGTGTTTGATCATCGTCGAGTTAAGGCGAGCACCGAGCTCAGATGGGGAAGTTGCATTCGTTGCCCATTCCGGAGTAGAAATGGGGCGAATTACCATGGATTTTGTGATGGGGTTGCCTAGGATACCGAGGCAAGATGATGCTATCTGGGTCATAGTGGACGATTATTCGTCGGCTCACTTCTTGCCCGATGAGGAGAGCAATACTCTCGATCAGTTGGCCCGAATTATGTAGCGAGATTGTTGGTTGCATGGGGTTCCTTTGTCGATAGTCTCGAGACGAGGATCTCGAGTTCACCTCGAGGTTACGGAAGAGCCTCTGATCGCTATGGGTACTCGATTGAACTTGATGCGTTTCATCCTCGAACGAGATGGACGAGCGAGAGGGCGATTAAAAGCTGATTGAGGATATGCTTGAGCTTGTGTATTAGAGTTCGAGAGGATCATGAGATCGATGTTGGCACCGATCGAGTTTGCATACAATAACCGATGTCGAGTAGTATTGGGATGGCACCGTATGAGGCCTTGTATGGGAGGTCATGTCGATCGCCACTGTATTGGGATGAAGAGGGTATGAGATCGATTGAGGTCTCGAGTGATTCAGACACGATGGATAAGATACGATTGATCCGAGTCGCATCAAGGCATTTCGGAACGGATAGAAGAGCTATGTGGATCAGCATCGGCGAGAGATGGAGTACAGTGTAGGTGACAGGGTGTTTCTCCGAGTGTCACTGTGGAAAGGAGTACTGAGGTTTGGCCGTAAGGACAAGTTGAGCCCTCGGTATATTGGTCCGTATGATATCCTTGAGAGGATAGGACCGTTGGCTTACAGATTGGCGTTACCGAGTGAGATGTCCCATATACATGACATGTTTCATGTTAGTATGCTCCGACGATACCGTTCAGACCCGACGCAAGTGATTCCGGCTCAGGAGATTGAGATAGCTAGTGATTTGAGTTATGTCGAGGAGCCGGTACAGATTATAGGATCGCGGGTCAAGCAGCTGAGGAACAGGGTGATTCCATTGGTGAAAGTCCTTTGGAAGAACCACTCTTCTGAGGAAGCTACATGGGAGGCGAGGAGCATATGAGGTCGATATCCTCATTTATTCGATCGGACAGTATTAAATTTCGAGGATGAAATTTTTATTAGGAGGGGTGAATTGTAACATCCCGTTACTGATAGCAAGGGCATTATGATAATATTGGGTCAGACTGATAGGTTTCATTGCATTCACTGATTGAGCATGTTACTGGCCTCTAATTATAGAGGAATAGGTTTTTTGCATATGCATTTATTCATAGGTACATGCATTCATGATTTTCCGACATTTTAATTGTGAGTATAGATTGATTGGATTGTGAACTGGAAACTGACTGAACTGACTGGATCGTGATTAACTGAGAAATTAGGAGTAAGTGGGCTCGAATGACAGATTTAGAATAGTCTAAGAGTGATTGGCTATTGATAGTGGCTTATAGGAAATTTTCGGGAAATTCGGGAGAAAATACCGAGGCAGGAAATTTTAGAGTGATGCAGAATCGATTAGATATAATCTTGAAAGAATTGTCCAATGGTAATGGAAAAATTAGAGTTATACTATTAGGAAATAAAAATATTGAGCCATTGAAATTTAGAGACTGAAATTTGAACTGATTTGGAGACCTATGTCTATAAATAGCTTAGGTTTTGAGATTTGGGGATCTTACCCTAAGGCATTACCGTTTCTTCTCTTCTCCCACGGTGTTCATCGATTCCTCCCATAGGTGAGGATTCCTCGATCTTTTCTTATGGTTTCCTTCTCATTGTGCTAAGCTAACTTGTTATTGTGGTTGATGAAGGTTGAGAAGGTTTGAGAGTGGTTTATCGTTGAGTTTGAAGGATTTTAGGGTTTTAAGGGATTTGTGGATTGAGGCTGTGATTGGTAAGTTTTTATGGCTTTAATGTTATTATTAATGGTTTCTGATGCATTTATGGCATTTATTGGGTTAAATTGAGTAGTTAGGGTGTTAAAATGTTAAGCTTAAAGAACATTAATGGCGGAAATCGATCGGAGAAGACGACCGGGCCTTCGTACGTCGCGACGAGCGCTCAGAGGCATGAGGGCCTCGTCGCGACGAATAATTAATTTATACGTCGCGACGAGCGCGGGTTTATTCGTCGTGACGAACGAACTTCTTCACGTCGCGACGAGCGCGGGTTTATTCGTCACGACGAACGAACTTCTTCACGTCGCGTCGAGCGGACATAGGTCGCGACGAGGGATGAAATTCTGATTGGATTGATTTTAGTTTATGGGACATAACTTATGGTATAGACCTCCAATTGAGGTTATTCCTGATTCGTTATGAACTAGGGAAAGAGATCTACAATTGAGGATAGTTATGGAAGTTAGAATTTAATTTAAATGGTATTGATTCATAGAGAATAAAGTCAATTATGGTTCATAGTGTGACCTAAGTATTGAATTGAGACAATTGGAGTTTTAATTGAGGCTTTCAATAGAGGTTTTGACCCAATAGATAGGGAATTGCTATCGGGTATACGAATTGAGGAATTGAACTGAAATTTTAGGAATGGATCAATTATTGTCGATCAATTGAACGAAGAGTTAGAATGGGGCATAAGAGTTCAAAATTGGGTTTTAACACCGGGAAAATCATGAACATGCATTGTACATAATTTCATAGAGACATATGCATCACTGAATTGTTTAATTGAGCATCTAGTAATGGGACTGTATTTTTCTGTTATTGAGGCGTCGTTGGATCGTCATTCCACGGACATTCTTTGGAACTTCGAGCGAGGCTTCGGAAGTAACAGTGAGTAACCTAGTTGGTTTCTCAAATTCTAATTGTCTAAATGCTCGATGTGATTTACTTGCCAATGTGAAATTGCATGATTCTTGAAATGTACCGATCGAATGGCATGCTTTTCTTGTATTGGATTGGACTCTTGCATGACATCGAGAACTACAATCTTGGGCTTTTATAGCCGTATAATCGAATTATCGAACATCGCATTGCATGCATAAATGCATGATCGGATAATGGATATCGACCCAGTTGCTATTATCATCGAAAGAGCCTCGAGCTCGAACATCTTTGTCTTGACCGTGCCTCGAGCCCGAGGGGAGAAATCCCTGACGTGTCCCCCACTGAATACTGACTGAGCACTTGGGCACAATAATGAATAACTGGAAAAGAGTCACATATGCATTGTATACATATGAATGATTGTTGTGTGACGATTACTGAACTACGTGATGCCATGATTTACTGTAAATTGTGATATGATACCATAAACTGTTATATGCTATTGTAAATTGCTATTTGATACTGCAAACTGTTATAGACTACTGTAAATTGTTATATAATACTGTTGATTGAATATTGTTGTATCGTGCTGTACGCAATCTGCGTAATGCATGATTTGAGTAAATCATCGATGATGGTTTCTCACTGAGTTCGCAAACTCACCCAAAATTGCAACCTATTTTTCAGGACTGTTAGAGTAGACCCCTAGCTCCGGAGATAGTCTTTTCCTGCCGTGCGAGCGTGCTAGCAAGAGAAGCGATGGCACACAGGTCGGTCAGCTGGGTTGGACTTTTGCAGATGACTTAGGATAGATACTTGTATCAGTTTCCTTTTTGGTTTTGTTTAGGGGACTGATAGAATTGTCTATTCTGCTATTGGATGACTGTATCGAGATTATTTTGGATTTTAAAATTTACTGATTTCTGATATATTATGGTTTTAATTATTGCGATGCCATGTGGATTATTAGTGGGAATGTCTGGTGGTGCACCTTTATCGTGGGATACGTGTCGGAGCGACCTTCGGACGTCCCGATGTGTACCCTACGGTGAGGGGGCGCTACATTAGGTGGTATCAAAGCATGGTTTGGCATATTTTGGGCATAGTGTGTTTTAGGCTTGAATCACTGTAAGAATAGCAGAACTGATCGGAATTTCTTGTCTGTTTTAGGTCATCCGTCCTTGGAGATCGAGTTGAGTTACCAGCTGACCTGGAATCGGTAGGAGCTAGTAGGGAGTCTCCTGCGCCTCATTCAGAGGAGTTGCCTCCTCGAGTTCCTGTGAGACAGGAACGGAGATACGATCGACTGCGTAAGCAGGGGGCGGTTGACTTCTATGGCAGCACCGACCCTACGGATGTTGAGGGATGGCTAGAGAGGACCGAGCGAGACCTCGATTAGATGGATTGCGACCCTGAGGAGAGATTTGACTATGCCATCTCCTTGCTACAGGGTCCTGCATATCAGTGGTAGAAGACTGTCCCGGGCAGTATCACCAGGCGTTGTACACTGACATGGGACGACTTTCTGAGGGCCTTCAAGGACAATTTCATGTCCAAGATCTATCTGGAAATGAAGTTGCAGGAGTTCTTAGAGCTGAGACAGGGGCAGTTGATCGTGGCCGACTATGAGGTGCGGTTCAACGAGTTAGTGGTTTATGCTTCTTCATTAGTTGCTACTGAGGCTGACAGGTGTCGGCGATTTGAGGGCGGACTCAATCTGGAGATCCGTACCCTATTGGCTAGGTCTGACATGGGTAATTTTATTGAATTGAGGGCTGCAGCAGTGAGGATAGAGAAGCTATTGAGGCAGTAGATGGTGAGGCCCAGTCGAGGAACCAAGATTAAGAGATCTAGTGATAGCCGAGGCGGTCTTTGGCGAGAGAATGCGATAAGCGTTAGAGTAGGCCCTTCAGGTTTGCAGGAGGGGCTAGACAGACTGGTCATGGACAGAGAGGCAAATTTGTACAGACTGATAGTGGTGGCGACAGTGCCAGGATTTCAGGACAGTCTGTTCAAGTTTGCGAGCATTGTGACAAGAGACACAGTGGAGAGTGTCGATGGCTGTCTAGAGCCTGTTTGAGGTGTGGCTCGATGGACCACCTGGTAAGGAACTGTCCAGAGAGTTTGGGAGCCCAGTCTACTATGACTGAAAGATCAGGCAGCAATACCACGGTGCAGAGCCGTGGAGGTGGATCAGGATGGAGAGGTCGAGGCCGAGGCCGAGGTCGAACAGAGGGGTCCGCAGTGAGGTCAGAGGGACCGAGCAGCAGACAGCAGTCACAGGCTAGGGTCTATGCCATGACTCGACAGGAGGCCCAGGATTTCTCGGATGTTGTTGCGGGTATGCTTCTGATTTCTGATTTTGAAGCATATGCATTGTTGGATCCTGGATCCACTCATTCTTTCATTGCACCGCATTTAGCAAGTAGACTGCATGGGGATAGAGAGAGGTTACAGTATGGGTTAGAGGTGAGTACACCTCTAGGTAGTACGACTGTATTGGGAGTGGTTTGTATAGGATGTTCGGTTCAGATTGATCGAGCAGTTTTCAGTACCGATCTGATCATTTTGCCTCTGAGGGAGATTGACGTGATATTGGGGATGGACTGGTTGACTGCGCATAGGGCTATCATGGACTGTTATACCAAGGAGGTTGTATTGGAGTCTTCTGGTTAGCCCAGAGCTGTGTTTCGAGGAGTTAGTCAGGTAGTGCCAGCGAGGATGATATCCTTCTTGAGTGCCTTGAGATTGATGCAGGGAGGTTGTGAGGCCTATCTGGCTCACGTAGTGGATTCCAGAGTCAAGCAGAGATTTCAGGATGTTCTCATAGTCAAGGATTTCCCAGATGTGTTTCCCGAGGAGTTACCGGGATTGCCGCCAGAGCGAGAGACAGAGTTTGAGATTGATCTCATTCCCGGTACTGCCCCTATATGGATCCCTCCTTATAAGATGGCACCGGTGGAACTGAGAGAGCTTAAGGCTTAGTTGCAGGAGCTACTGGATAAGGGGTTCATTAGATCGAGTGTTTCGCCATGGGGAGCTCAGGTACTGTTTGTGAAGAAGAAGGACGACGACGAGAGGCGTGTATTGATTATAAGCGGTTGAATCGGTGGCAGTGAAGAATAAGTATCCTTGCCTAGGATTGACGATTTATTTGATCGATTCTGAGGGCTCGGTGTTCACTAAATTGGATCGAGATCGAGTTATTACCAGTTGAGGATTGCAAAGGCCGATGTGCCTAAGAGTGCTTTCAGGAGCAGGTATGGGCATTTCGAGTTCCTAGTGATGCCGTTTGGGTTGACTAATGCCCCGACAGCCTTCATGGATTTGATGAATAGAGTTTTTCAGCCCTACCTGGATCGGTTCGTGATAGTGTTTATTGATGATATACTGGTTTATTCGAGGAGTAGACAGGAGCACGCTGAGCATCTGAGGATTGTCCTTCAGGTCATGAGAGAGAGACAGTTGTTCGTCAAATTCACTAAGTGTGAATTCTGGCTTGATGAGATTGTATTTCTAGGGCACGTGGTATCCGGTGAGGGTATCCAGGTAGATCTCACAAGATAGAGGCAGTTATGAGTTGGGAGATTCCGAGAAGTGTGTCAGAGTTACGAAGTTTCCTAGGATTGACCGGATATTACCGGAGGTTCATCGAGGGGTTTTTGTTGATCTCCGCCCCTTTGACGAAGCTATTGAGGAAGAATGTGTCGTTCAGATGGTCTGAGGAGTGCCAGAAGAGCTTTGAGGAGCTGAAACATCGGTTGACTACTGCACCAGTGTTAGGCATTCCTTCTGGTACTGGAGGCTTTGTGATTTACAATGACGCCTCGCATCAGGGACTGGGATGTGTATTGATACAGCATGGGAGAGTTATAGCATATGCCTCGAGACAGTTGAGGTCTGACGAGGTGAATTATCCGGTACATGATTTGGAGTTAGCAGCAGTAGTGTTTGCTCTGAAGATCTGGAGACATTATCTGTCTGGGGAGGCGTTCCAGATCTTCACTGATCATAAGAGTTTGAGGTATCTGTTGAGTCAAAAAGAGCTCAATCTGAGACAGAGGAGATGGATAGAGTTACTGAAGGAGTATGACTGCACGATTGAGTATCATCCAGGGAAGGCCAATGTGGTGGCCGATGCACTGAGTAGGAGATCGCATGGTAGTGCAGCTCGGGTTCAGGTTTCTAGGTTACCTGGTCTGATTCAGGAGATCGCATGGTAGTGCAGCTCTGGATCTACAGGAAACTTTCAAATTTTTCAAATCATATCTTTTACTCTCGAACTCTAAATTTGACAAATTTGGTCTCTATGGAAAGCTTGAAGGAAGATCTACAACTTCCATATAAAACTCAAAGATCAGTTTCATCTCTAAAGCGGTCAAAAATTCAGTCAAAGGTACTGCCCCAATTTAATATCTCCCTAAACAAATGCCAACTTTGAAAATTTATATCTTTCAACTCCAAATTCCGAACACCTCATATTTTATATCACTGCGAAGATCAGAAAGTCACCTACAACTTTCATGAAGGAAATAAAAATCAATTTGACTCCTAAGGGAGTCCATTTTCCGGTCAAAGATTCTGCCCTCTAATATTCATGCTAAAACCATAACATAAACTTGTAAAAATCATAACTTATTATTCCTTAATCGAAAAATTCTATACTTTATATCAAAATAAAGATCAAATCAAACCCTTCAACTTTCATGAAGAACTTCAAGGCTCAATTTACCTCTAACTATGTAAATTTTCCAGTCAAAGCTTCAACCATAATATAAGTCAACCTATAACATACCAAAACTTTGACTGATCATAACTTTCACTCCCGAGATCGAAAAATTACAAACTTTATGGCTACAGAAAGCTCTCCACATAATCTACAAGTTTCATGTAGATCATTATCTCAAATTATGCCTAAATCAAAAGTCAACTATTAATGGCCAAAAAGTCAAACTTTTCATGTTTTCTCACTTTTTCTCTTTAATTCTTGCTATTAAACTTAATTTCAATCAACTCGTCCACTTTAACATTCACAACCAATCCCAATTTATTCAAAATTCTAAAGATATCAAGATCAAATCATTTCTTTTCCTATCAAGATCCTTTAAGTATTAAGTCATCTATTACACAATACATATACAAAACACTCCTTAAATTTCATTTTACTTATTCTAATTTTCACTCAAAGGTCGGGGCCCAACAAAAAGATACAATTTTGTGAATTTTTCTGGTTTGATCTAGGCAGATTTTGATAAAATGATCTTCATGAAAGTTGTAGCTTTTCTTGATCGCTTTCTATTACTATAAAGTATGACATTTTTTGATATCAGAGTTGAAAGTTATGATCATTTGAAGTTTTGGATGTTTTGCTTTGTTTATGAAAATGTCCATAAGGGTTGGTTTTGTGTATGTTGTGCTTTGAGGCAATTCTGGACTGATATGATTTGAATTGAATTAAGTAGCCTTCTTGAAAGTTATGGGAGAAAGAGTAGAGGCTTTGGACAAGTTTCAAGCAAGGAAATAAGGTGGGTTTCATGTTTATAATTTAAGTAATGAGCCATATATTCTTTCTTTTGAATCAAGAAAATGAAATGATTTCAATGGCTTTGAAAATGTTGCTTTGATTGTTTTGTGATTGATTGAGAAATTACTATAATTGTTGCATTACATTGCTTGAATGATTTGAGAACTTTTGATGTGAATTTTGATTGATAATTTGAAAAAGAATGTGAACATGATTTTTGAAAGAATGCAATAGCTATAAATTGCCTTTCGAAAAAGTGGCCTTTTGGCCAATATGTTTGAACAATGTGAATTGTATGCTTATATGGGTTTGTGGTGGTCCTTTAAGATAGTCAAGTGCACTTGTCTATATATAGGCTTTTCTCACCTGTCCGCTAGTGGCATTGGAGCTCCTCACGGACTCCCATAAGTTCACGGCTACACATGACCGTTATGCGAAAATGTGTAGTACATTTTGTTTTGGACCCACCCGAACCAATTCTGATGTGTTATGTATTTTTGATTTGTGATCATTTTGATGCATATGTTATGTTTAATGTGATGATGCTTTGAATTATGATTTATGACGTTTATAAATCGCTTAATAAGTTTTGAATTTTGAGAAACTTAAGTTGCACGGATTTCAATTTGATTTTTGCAAAGGAAATAAATATTTCAATATTTTTGCTTATTCTGGGTTATAAGCATGTTATCCACGAGCTATAAGCTCACCCTCTTCATTCCCATCCACAGGTGATGAGAAGAAGATCGAGTAAAAGAAAGTGAAGGTTTTTATTTGTATGTGTACATATTGTATTGTTTTTAAGTTAGATTGTTATTGAGAATTTTGGGAGTTGTATATTTTTGTATATTCAGATTTTGATATTGATGTTGTATTATGGCTTGGAATGTCATTAAAGTTTGTAACAATTATTCATGATGGTAAGAAGTTATGGAATTGTGTATGGATATGGCATGTAAATTGTATATGGATCAAATGATATGAGTGATGATTGATCTGAATTATTTGAAGAACCAAAGTGGTTGTTTGATTAAGGTGACGAGTTATGATCGATCATAAGAATGTATTAATGGAATTGAGATCAGAATTTCATGATGATTTTACTTCTACAATTTTATTGAATTGATTTTGAATATACACATATGGGTTGCAATAAAGGACACTTGAAAGATCAGATGAATGATGTATATATATATATATATATATATATATATATATCAAAAGGTTGAATTGAATGGTATTGGTCCATATTAAGGTTATTAAGAATTGGACCATTGAATTGTGTAAATATGTTAAGAAATATTGATATGATATGATAGTGGTGTTATTGACACAAGAAGTGAAAAAAAAATTGTGAGTAAGTTGAGATAGATATATGATGAGGAATTAGTTAAGAAAGTGATTGACTAAATAAATGATTGAAAGACCAAGTGAGTCTATTGACTAGGGTCATTTGGAAGAATTTATTTGCGAGAATGAATTACTTTGGAGATTAAGGAATATTACCTCCATTGTTTGATTACTCAAGTAAAAATTTCGAGGACGAAATTCTTTTAAGAGGGGGAGAAATGTTGGACCCTGAACTTTTCTTGAAAAATGTGAATTATTAAATAGAAATTAAATGAGGAATTGGTGGTTTTATTTTCATGTGCAAAGAAAAGGGAAATTCAAGAATTTGAAATGATATTTTGAGGTCAAAGCATGAAATAGGTGTTTTGTGTATGTATGTGTTGTGGGTGCTTTAATGAAATTGATGTGAAAAGAATTGATTTTAGTTTTTGATGACGCTGAGATTTTTGGGTAAATTTGTATGTGTAAGGGTACTATGAACACGTATAGTGAATGAGCATGAGTCACACGCATGAGCATATGTTAAATGTTTAAGATGATATAAATAGTGAGAAAATGTTGGACCCCGAACTTTTCTTGGAAAATTTGAATTATTAAATAGAAATTAAATGAGGAATTGGTGGTTTTATTTTCATGTGCAAAGAAAAAGGAAATTGAGGAAACTATAACCCCAAGATTAATTATGCCATTTGGATTTGGAGATTATGCAGTATATAATGAAGTTTCACCTTGGAGATCAAGATTCAATCTATTCTAACAATATAAAGTGGTTTTGTATTAAAGTCTTATGGGTTGATTTTGATACATGGTTTAGAATTGCTATTATAGTGATTACTTTGAGAATTTGGAGACATTAGATATACCGAGACATTTCAGAAATATACAAATCAATTAATTTTGAGGAAAATAAGAATATATATATGTGGAAATAATGAGACTAAAGTGTACAAGCCCGGTTACAGGAAATAAAATAGTTATAAATGACTTTACAAACGATGAATGATGTGTAATATAAAGAAGTTAGAAATGTGCATAAGTTGGGATTTTAGGTATGAACACGATTAACGAAAAGTTTATGAATCAAATGAGAAGAGTGACTACACTCAAAATGATAGTTCAATTATTATGGAATGGTTTAGCATTAGAAGAGGTAAATTTTGGAAAACTAGAGTAGAATTGATGTTAATAAGTGTGTTAAGGTGAGGAAGAAAGTGCAGGGCACGATAGTGGCCTACAAGAAAATAAGTTTATGTTACGATCGTGATGAGGTACCCCAATTGTATGTAGGAACAAAGATAGAAGAGTTGTCTGGACTCAATTGGACTTCAAGTATCAATAGCAAATGTTATTAATTGGTTAATTGACATAAACACATCTCTAGATAAAATGTAATGATTTTGCCTTATTATAAGAATGTTCGGATCATATAAGTTATGATACGAATTGATCTTATATTATGAAATGTTGACATTGATTTTTCTTGAGGTACGAGTAATTGATAAGAGTTTGAATGGATAGAATTGAATTAGTAAGAATGTGATAATGATGTGAATGTATTTTCATGAATTATTTAAAGAACCAAAGTGGTTGTTTGATTAAGGTGACGAGTTATGATCGATCATAAGAATGTGTTAATGGAATTGAGATCAGAATTTCATGATGATTGTACTTCTACAATTCTCATGAAGAACTTAGAAGCAAATTCTACCTCTAACTAGGTCAAATTCCTACATGATTGTGACTGCCATGTTAAATATTGTTAATTTTCACCTAACCCATATCCACCATTCAATCACTCATAACTACCAACTCCAATGTCGAAAAATGGCGCATTTTATGGCGATAGAAATCTATTAAGAAAATCTACAACTTTCATGAAAACCAATCTAGCAAAATCTTCCTTAATCAACCTAGAAAAATTCATAAAGTTTCAGATCACAAATTCAATGTTAGTGTCACTAAAATTGCACTATTCATCCCTACACACATTACTACATTCAAGTCAAAATTTAGAACTCCTCAAGCCAAAATTGGACATCACTTCCTTCACAATAAATATAGTCAAACACCTCTAGTTTAATTTAAGCCAAAAATCATCCCAATTACACATTTATAGAAAAAGTTATGGCCAAATCACTAAAACATACACAAATCCAATTTCCAGCTTTTCAACCTAACTCAACTTCTATCACTTCCATACCAATTTTACACCAATAAGCACTCAATTTATTTAATATATCAACCACAATCAAAGCAAGACCTCCACTTGAACATTTATTCACAAAATGGTAGTAACATACACTCCATCATCCATCATTTTTCTACATTTTTCTAAACATGATTTCACTTCCAAAATACCTAAAACATCTCCAATTTACATTCCTCAAATTCTACCTCATCAATCATCAATCAAACAAGCAAGTTACATACCCATATACACCATCACAATTCTCATACAATTAAGTGTACAAACATCACAAATAATTTAATTAACTACAAAACCATGAGATAAAACATGTTTCTTACCTATTAAGCTTCCAAATCTTCCAAAACCACAAAATCTTTAACTCCCTCCACCACACACGATTATCATCATCTTAAAGGGGTGAGGTATAGGTTAGGATTTTTAGTGAACACAAGAAGAGAAAACCAAGATGAAAGGAGGTAGAAAAGATGAACAAAATATCAAGAGAAGCAAGGGTATCAGAGCTTTTAGGGTTTGATTTTTCTAAGATTTTAAGAAGGGGAGAAATGTTGAACCTCGAACTTTTCTTGGAAATTTTGAATTATTAAATGAAAATTAAATGAGGAATTGGTGGTTTTATTTTCATGTGCAAAGAAAAGGGAAATTCAAGAATTTGAAATGATATTTTGAGGTCAAAGCATGAAATAGGTGTTTTGTGTATGTATGTATTGTGGGTGCTTTAATGAAATTGATGTGAAAAGAATTGATTTTAGTTTTTGATGACACTTAGATTTTTGGGTAAATTTGTATGTGTAAGGGTACTATGAACATGTATAGTGAATGAGTTGATTTGAATGGAATTAAAAATCAAGAAATGAATAGTGAAAGTGTTAGATTTTGGAGAATCAAAAGTCTGAAATTTTTGGGATGAATAGTAGCAGAAAGTTGCATTATTAATCTGAAACTTTGTGAATTTTTTTAGTTTGATCTAGGCAGATTTTAATGGTCTTCATGAAAGTTGTAGCTTTTCTTTATAGCTTTCTATTGCTATAAAGTATGATATTTTTTGATATCGGGGTTGAAAGTTATGATCATTTGAAGTTTTGGATGTTTTGTTTTGTTTTTGAAAATGTCCATAAGGGTTGGTTCTGTGTATGCTATGCTTTGAGGCAAATTCTGGACTGATATGGTTTGAATTGAATTAAGTGGCCTTCTTGAAAGTTATGAGAGAAAGAGTAAAGGCTTTGGACAAGTTTCAAGTAAGTAAATAAGGTAGGTTTCATGTTTATAATTTAAGTAATGAGCCATGTATGCTTTCTTTTGAATCAAGAAAATGAAATGATTTCAATGGCTTTGAAAATGTTGCTTTGATTGTTTTGTGATTGATTGAGAAATTGCTATGATTGTTGCATTACATTGCTTGAATTATTTGAGAACTTTTGATGTGAATTTTGATTGATAATTTGAAAACGAATGTGAATATGATTTTTGAAAAAATGCATGGCTATAAATTGCCTTTCGGAAAAGTGGCCTTTTGGCCAATATGTTTGAACAATGTGAATTGTATGCTTATATGGGTTTGTGGTGGTCTCTTAAGATAGTCAAGTGCACTTGTCTATATATAGGCTGTTCCTGCCTGCCCGCTAGTGGCATTGGAGCTCCTCACGGACTCCCATAAGTTTACGGCTACACATGACCGTTATGCGAAAATGTGTAGTACGTTCTATTTTGGATCCACCCGAACCAATTCTGATGTGTTAAGTGTTTTTGATTTGTGATCATTTTGATGCATCTGTTATGTTTAAAGTGATGATGCTTTGAATTATGATTTATGACGTTTATAAATCGCTTAATAAGTTTTGAATTTTGGGAAACTTAAGTTGCACGAATTTCAATGTGATTTTTTTTTAAGGAAATAAATATTTCAATGTTTTTGCTTATTCTGGGTTATAAACATGTTAGCGACGAGCTATAAACTCACCCCCCTTCATTCTCATCCATAGGTGATGAGAAGAAGATCGGGTAAAAGAAAGTGAAGGTTTTGTTTGTATGTGTACATATTGTATTGTTTTCAAGTTAGATTGTTGTTGAGAATTTTAGGAGTTGTGTATTTTTGTATATTCAGATATTGATATTGATGTTGTATTATGACTTGGAATGCCATTAAAGTTTGCAACAATTATTCATGATGGTAACGAGTTATGGAATTGTGTATGGATATGGCATGTAAATTGTATATGGATTAAATGATATGATTGTGATGATTGATCTGAATTATTGAAGTGCTCTTTGTATATGAATTGATGGTATATAGACATGTGTGTGAGATCTTATGGCAGGAAAGAAAAAATAAGATTGTTAAATGATAAGATATGAGTGCATATGAAGAAGAAAATGAATTGAGGTTGAGGGAGTGATGAATCTCACTTTTTAAATTGAAATTGCTTTGAATGATATTGAAAAAAAATATATACCGATTTGGATTGGTTTAGACCAAGTGTGTCTTCATAGTTTCCAACGTTTTTTTTCTTAAGTATGCGTTTTCGGATGTCGGAGTTAAGATTTTTGTCCTTAAGAGTTTTGCTTTCTTTGATTTCGAGCCTTTCAATTTCTTTGGTTCCTTAAGCTTTCGATTTCCTTTGGTTTCTGCACGCGCTTTCGATTCCTTTTGTTTTTGATCCGAAGTTAGCCCACTTTTGGTTTTTGATTTCTTTCGTTTTCTTCCTTACGCGCTTTATTTGATTCCCCTTTGGATTTCTTTCATTTTCGTTCACTTTGTTTTTCGATTTATAATTCCGAGGTTGGGTTCCAAAAACGGGTCCCAACATTATTTTTCTTATTTATTTCTTTTCCAATGTGACCCTTTCCTATTCTTTTGTTTATAACTTTTTCATCCGAACTCCGATTGTTTTGATTTTTGAAGCGTCGGATTTGTAAGACATTTATTTACCTCTCCATGAGAATTTGTGAATTTTTAAGATTAAATTGAAAAATATGGATTAAATCAAAGGGAGAGGACAGAGTGATTATTTTTCTAAACAATATTTTGGCAATATTCGGACCTATAGAGATCCGAATTGAGTAATTTTAGTGTCTATAGATTCTTAACACATAGGGGAACTTTTTATTAAAGAGTGGTTGCCTAGGCTACCTTATGTGGATTGTCTTATTGATCGGGAACAGTAGACCCAAAAGTGGGTGTTTTAGAAAAATTGAAATAAGTATATGAGCAATAAATTGCGAGTTTCATGGTCTTTAGTACGGCTTAACCCTAGGCATAAATGAGTTTTGATCTGGAAATGATTTTGAGGTGAAATTTATGAAATGATACCGGGATTGTCATAAACATGCATTATACATATTTTATTTCAGTCATGTGCATTATTAAACACTTATGATTGTACAAATTGTGACGTATGTGTGTCTTGCATAAATGAGTTGTTCAAAGCTAAATGGCAGATTTAGAGTTTCGAAACGGAAGCAAATGCTAATCTGAACGTCTTGTGAGTGTAATCAAATGGTCTCATTTCTTTCTTTGTTTTGTTTTATTTCATTTTGTATAGATTGATTGCTGAATGTGATTGATTGTATTGGGTTCCGGACAGGAGGTCCGATGATTTTGATACTGATTTAGATATTGAAGTGCTACTTGAATGTAAATTGGATGAACTATGTGTACTCAACGTGATTAATAAATGTGTTCTGAATATGCATTATATGATTGATAAGTGTCGGACCACGGTCCGATGACAAATGTGTTTTGAATGTGCATCTGCATATGTAAGAGAGTGTGCTTCTCAACTCTACTATTGAATGCCAGACTACGGTCCGATGACATGTGAAAGTGAGTGAATGGGAACATGCTAATGTGATTGATGCATTTCATTGCATAAGTGTATGAAATATAATGGTTGTTGTGACCAGATGAGCCACCGATCAGAGCTTAAAGCTCAACGAGTGAAAATGAGTTTCAAGCTCAAAAGTGATTCAGAGCCTCAGGCTCAACGTTTAATGAGTCCTGTATCCTCCAAATGGATAAGAGACAGTTATTAATGAGCCCTATATGGGACAGTTTAGGCACTCGGTCACAATAAAGAATCAGCTTATTACTTTGAAACCTTTATGCCTATAACTCACTGAAAAAAAGAATCAGCTTCCTTACTTTTGTTATGTTATGATTATGCTACCGTTGTAACTTATCAATAATTAAAGTATAACTTTTGTACCCTTTTATCCCAGAAAACTTGTGATGCCTTTATAACCAATTGGTCAGTTATAATTTAATATATGACATTATTATTTTAATTAATAAAAACACTCTTTGTTTTTAAGTATTTTTAATTATATTTAATGATTAATACCAAAAGATAAAATCCTTGAAATAATTATTATGAAATTGAAATTATAATGAAACTATGATTATAAGATTCAATTTGTATTTTTATATGATTCCTAAATTGTTCTTAATTGTAATTCCATTAAGACAATATATTGATAAAAATAAAACTAGTATATATTATGTTTCTTTCTTATTAAAAAGAAAATATTTTCATAAATTAAAGTTTAAAATATTTAAACAAATGTATGGTTACTTATTAGATAATAAGTTTACTAAACTAACTCGATTATGAAAATCTCGAATAAAATTTTACTTGTGTGTATATGGTTTCCTCGTAATGATTATGATATAATTAATTTTTGACTTGAGATTATCCAAGTATCTCATATATGAATTAATCATAATTTATAATTATAAATTGAAGAATTAAAAATAAATTGAAAAGAGTTCTAATTGTCTACTTTCAGTTATGAATTATAATTATAATTTGTAATCATTAACTATTAGGAGGTCACACCTAAATAATATTTTAAAATTATTTTTAATTTAATTTTAAAGTTTAAAACTTAAAGAATTAAATATGACATACTTGAATTTATTAAAATTAAACTATAAATATAATTAACATAGAATTTAATTATAATTAGTAGTTTAATATTAAAGAATTTAATTATAAGTAGTAATTTAATTATAATTAGTAGTTTAATTTAATTATAATAAAAATTTTAGAGTCTGTTTCTATAAGAAAAGATATCTAGCACTCAATCGTAAAATTAATTTTTCATATTCAACGAATACGATTAGAAGCTGAATATGTGAATAATTAGTATTTGACAATTTCAAAAAAAATAAAATTCTGAATTAAGCATGCCAAATTCTTTTATCTTAAATTTATATCTTCAAATTATTCGATTAAACTAAAATTTGTATAAAACATTTCGTTACGATTAATTTTCCAATAAAAACAAGGATAATCGTTCTTCTTAAATTGCCGACTTCTTGCACTTTCGTGGTGATCCGCTGAAAACAAACGCTCTTCCTTGGAGATTAGCGATCGTCTTTTTTGTCTGTGTGACACTCTGCTCTCGTTTTGTTGAAATTGATCTTTTATATTCATATTCTTATCCCAGATTTTCCGCATCAAGTAAGTGAATTGCATCAAGTTTCTAGCAGATCGTTAGCCTATTTGTCATTTTGGATTAGCACCAAGAAACAAGCCTAAATTATGAGTACCTCCAAACTCGTTTAAATATACGTTTAACAGAGGAAGCAAATCATTATGTACGCTGATTGATATGGTTTTGGTGATAGGTGTTAGAAAACCCAAGTAAATGAATGGGCTTCACATAATACACAACAGGCCCTGTTTTATCTTTTATCCTATCTTTTGTCCTTTCTTATTTCCTGTCCCTGTACATATGCATTTTCTGTCTTTGTACATAGTGTGCTTTTGGGTACCATAGCATAGCAAACAATTTGTTAGTGTCAGCTTGTCTCTAGAACAGCCAGCCAATAGCAATAGGAGGACAATTGTATATATACAGTCCGAAAGTTCATTACACAATATGAAACAAATATCTTTCTTCACCTAATTCCTATTTTCCTTCATGGTATCAGAGCCAACCCACTGATTCACCAACCCTAACCTAATATGTCACATACAGGAGACAACAGTGGCTCCAGTGCCACAAACATATCAACTACACTCGAAAATGAACCCTACTCAGTTACTAGCACAGAGAAACCTGGGGCTGTGCTAGTCACTACTCCTTTCAACGGGAATATCTACATTACTTAGAGCAAATCGATGACCATAGCTTTGTGTGCCAAGGATAAACTTTCCTTCATTGACGGGACCTGCACCATGCCCACAAAAGGTGTGATTTTAACAGCAAAATGGAAAAGAGCAGATAGCATGGTAAAATCATGGATTCTCAATGCCATAGTTAAAGAACTGAGTGATTCCTTCCTCTCTTACAGCTAGAGAGCTATGGGAGGAACTACAAGAAAGATTTGAAGAAGCTAATGGGCCACTGCTTTATCGAATAGAAAGGGAGATAAGTTCCCTAAAACAAGGTACGCTAACTGTTTACGTTTATTACACTAAACTAAAGAAATTATGGGATGACTTGTTTAACTTAAATCCTACTCCCATGTGTACTTGTGATGCATAAAAAACCATTACTGCTAAAGAAAACACTCACAAACTTGTGCAATTTCTGATGGGACTCAATAACGAGTTTAAGTATGTGGTGAATCAAATCATGCTAATGGAGCAACTGCCTACTACAAACAAGGCTTTTTCTATGCTACAGGTCGTAGAGAGACAAAGGGTGGTCAACTCCACTATGGACAGTACTCCCAACATTACTATGCTAGCCAAACAATCAAGCAGCTGGAGGAAAGGAGGAAAAACTAACAACACCAATATTGGCAAAGGGTTCTACCCTAAGAAGGAGGATAAATACTGCGAGAAATGTAAAAAGAATGGGCATACCTTGGAGACATGTTTCAAGATCCATGGAACCCCAGACTGGTATAAGGAGCTTACTGCACAAAGGGAAAAAGGTAAGGAAAAATTGGTACAAATAGTGGACAACCCTATAGAAATCATACAAGAACAGAATGAAGAAAAGTCACGAAATGGAGGAATCTCTTCTGATCTTGCAAGCTTCATCCAACAGGAGATAAGTAAGGCAATTAAGGGCAAAACCACTGGAGAGGTAAAATATTCAGCGTACCTGAACTATGCAGGTAATATTATACTTTTAGTAAACATGGCTTCTAATCACCCTAACTCTTGGCTTATTGATTCGGGTGCTTTTACACACATGACAACTGATCTGAATCTATGCACTAAGTATGTAGTCAATAATGATGTTTATGATCATGTGACTCTTCCCGATGGAACAAAGCAATAAATTGCCCACATCAGACATGCACAAATAGGGCATAAAATTACCCTCAAAGAAATCTTACATATGCCCAATTTCTTCAAAAACTTGTTATCAGTTAATAAGCTCACTACACAGAATGAAATTGTTGCCATATTCCTATCTAATAAGTTGTTTTTGCAGGACCTTCGAACTAATGATGTTATAGCTATCATCATGGCAGTGAATGGATTGTATGAGCTGAACTCTGAAGCTTTTCTACCCCTCTATACACTAAAAGGTCCCTCTTTAGATTTTTACAATTTTGAAATTGTTGCTCTCAATGCTACAGTAGCTTTTGATTTATGGCATTCTAGACTTGGGCATGTATCCAAGGAAAAACTACAGCATATCAATGAAATAAAAGTTTTTATTCCTCACAAACATGAATGTCAAGTATGTCCCTTAGCCAAGTAGCATAAAAAACCCTTCCCCAAGCATGAGATACACACAAACAAACCATTCGAAATCATCCACATGGACTTATGGGGACCGTATAGTGTTCCTACAATGGGTGGCTCACACTATTTCCTTACAATTGTGGATGATTTCTCTAGAGCTACATGGACATTTGTACTTAAACACAAACACCAAACTCAACAGACCATCCTACAGTTCCTTAAAAACATTGAGAGGCAATTTAACACCAAAATATTGAAGGTTCAAACTGATGATGGGAGGGAGTTTATTAACCAGGAGTGCATCAACATATTCAAAGAAATGGGAATCCAACACCAAAAAAGTAGTCCATACACACCACAACAGAATGGGGTAGTGAAAATTAAGCATAAACACTTTCTTGAAATCACTAGAGCCCTACTTTTCAAAGCTAATTTACCTAAAGGGTATTGGGGAGAAGCATTGCTTACAGCTACATACCTTATAAGCCGAATTCCAACCAAAGTCTTGGGATGGATGAGCCCTTTTGAAAAACGGCACAAAAGAAAGCCTAGTTATGAGCATTTAAGAACCTTTGGCTGCTTATGCTTTGCATTAGACAAAACGCCAAACAGAACCAAATTGGATCCTAGGTCAAAAAGATGCATTTTTCTTAGATACATGCTAGATTATAAGGCCTATAGAGTCATGGACCTAGACACTAAAGCAATGTTCGTATCAAGAGATGTGATGTTTTATGAGAGCAATTCCCTTATGCAGATCAAAACCTAAACACTATACAAGCACCAGACCCCCTATTCTCAAGCATGTTGACCAATGAAGAAGCAGATTATCCTACACAAACACCTACCATAGTTGCCTCACCACAAACTGAAACAAATTCCCAGCCATCTGACCATTACCTACCCGACAATTCACCAAACCAAGACACAATGCCAATTGTTCCCACACAAAGAAGAAGCAGCAGAACCCACATACCTCCCAAATACCTGCAAGACTACGTTCTTCAAGCCATAGCACAACAATCCACTCACTCCCTTAATGATGGCAATGTCACATCACAAATCTTTTGTCCTGCAGGAACAAATGAAGAAGGATTAAAGAAGATCAACATCAGGCATAGCAGCAATTACAACACCTTTATAGGTAATGTCTCTAGAACTTTGAAACTATTTTCATATGAGACTGCTAGCAAAGATGAAGGGTGGGTAAACTCTATGAATGAACAATTGTCTGCATTGGAGAAGAATGGGACTTGGAAAGGCATAGAACTAATGTAACACCCCACTCCCGTAAGATCCGAACCCGACATCGATAGTGATATTCGAGTCCGTGTCCTGCAAGGGTGGCGTGCTACATCACTTGTCAAATCTCATTATAATTTTTTTATAAGCATATACACAATATGCGGAAAACAATTTACATAATATTATACAAAAATTTGCAGACACTAATGCAGACACGACTAATCCCGACCTCTTCATTCACTCACAGGCGGTCGATATACGCCCGTTGCCTAATGGGGTATTCTTCTGAGTCCTAAAAAAAATATTGTAAATTTTGAGTGAGTTTTGCGAACTCAATGAGTGACCATCATCGATGGTCCACTCAACTCATGCAACCAATCTCAATTTGTAAAACATTTATTAGCATTGTATATTCGATCACATTTCACAATTTGCATACATCTAACCCAATTTCATAACACATTTTTCACAAGATTGCACATTCACACTTTTTACGAAAATCCGCATTCATATTATCATGGTTGATACACACATATAACACTCACTTTCCATTTATTATAATTTTGCTGTGACCGAGTGCCTAAACTGTCCCCACATTGGGGCTCATTAATATATGTCCCTTATCCGAATGGGGGATACAAGGCTCATTATACGTTGAGCCTGAGGCTCTGAATCACTTATGAACTCGAAGCTCATTTGCATACATTGAGCTAAAAGCTCTGATCGGTGGCAACTCTGGTCAACAGCCATTACATTTCATTCAACACTCAGACATATCACAAATCGTCATAAATTTCACAGTTAAAAGTACCCCATGACTGTTACCACATCAGTATATGGCATTTACCTTTCATTCAATCAAATAGATCAAAACAAATGCAACATGTAACACTTTTTCAATTTATTTCGATGTTGTGACCGAGCGTCTGAACTGTCCCTATAAGGGCACATTAATCGTTGAGCCAGAGGCTCTGAAACTGTCCCACTAAAGGCACATTAATCGTTGAGCCAGAGGCTCTAAAACTGTCCCAATAAGGGCACATTAATCGTTGATCCAGAGGCTCTGAAACTGTCCCAATAAGGGCACATTAATCGTTGAGCCATAGGCTCTGAATCACTATAGAGCTCGAGGCCCAAATATAAACGTTGAGCTAAAAGCTCTGATCAGTGGCTGCTCCGGTCACAACTGCCATTTACTGATTATGCATTCATGTATGAACGACCTATGCCACAATTCAAATCACTTTATTCACGTGTTCACTTATCACAATCATTTCCAAATTACCACATTCGAACAAATGGTTCACAATTTGTCACATTAAGATCATAATCACAATTGCACATACCCATAACACTTCTATATCACATCACTTCAATACTCCGGACCTTCTGTCCGGAGTTCAAAATCAAACACTGTCCCACCATTATACTCCAGAGAATTATAAACACAGATTTATATCACATAATAATTGGAGAATCGTCTAGGTCACTCACCTGACTTCCGCGCTAACGCCTGGAAGTCTCGACGACGTCGGTGGGCTGACGTTCCAAATGTGCCTCTATCACAAGTCAAACACTCATATTTTACACATTGTCTAATCAGAAATATTAACTAATGCACATGTAGCAATCTAACAAATGTACTATGCACTTTCGTGACATTCCCGGTGCTATCCCAACAATTTCCCGTCACAGATTTTCCTCAATATCGTAACTCAATAGACACTAACATCATTCACTATCTTACACTCAACTTCCATCCAAAATTTAGAGCTTTTATAAATTGAAGTAAATCTTCTTTTCTTCATAAACTTGTAGCCCCATGTCTCTAGTTTACACCAAATCAAAAATCACCTTGTTTGAAAATTGGTACAAAAAGTTATGGCTTAAAAACTAAAACAAAACTTGTCAAGGAACAGTAGCTCGCCGCGGCGTGAAGAAGCTCGCCGTGGCGAAACCCACAAGCTAGCCACGGCAAGGGCGCAAGTGTGCGCCGCTGCGTGCACACTCGCCTGCGCCGCGACGTGCACGCTTGGGTGTGCCGCGGCGTGCGCATGAGCATGTCGCGACGTGCGAGCCCCGTAAATCTCCCGAAACCTGATTTTTCAACAATTTCAATCCAATTCTCCCCATCTTTCAAAAAATAATTCATCTAAACACTAAAACATTATTCACACATCATTTTCCAACTTATTTAACCCAATATCATTCATAAAACAAATCAAAAATTCATCAAGATCGAAAACCCCAAAAACCAAACATATAATTAACCCATTCTATAACTTTTACCAAATCAAGAAATGCATCAATCATTTAATCAAGAGGAAAGAAGCTTAAATTTACTTGATTTGGCTTCAAAATCCTCAAACTCTTCATGATTTTCTCAAAAACCCATCCTCGTCTTCTTCTCCCACGACAATCTTCCTCTTTTCTCAAGCAAAAATCCTAATTCCTGCTGTTTATACCCTTACCAATTGTGAAATGTCCATGTTACCCCTTCCTTTAAGCCTTAAGACTTATAATCTTAAGTGTCATACCCAAAATGCCCTTATACACATTCTTTTAACTTTCCTGATTCAATTCAGAAAATTAAACTCTTAGGGACTGAATTTAAGTTCAATTTCTTCGGATTTGCACACTTTCATTGTTTCTTTCATGACTATCAATTTCCATTTCAATCAATTTAGTTTCTTTGACTTTCGTAACCCCTCTCCAAATTTCAATGGCTCAAGATAAAAAATTTCCTAAATCATGCCTTTTATTTGTAGAGTCAATATGACAGTCATTTTCAATACCGAAAATCTCATCGGTATCCATTCAGCAATTTTATGCAGAATACACATAAGTCACTCTAATTCAATTTTTCAAACAAAAAATTCACACTTTTCACAATAATTACACTTATAGACACATATGCCGGGAATTGTCACGAATGCATGTGCAATCATGTGCTTTTGGAAAAATTTCCATTCATATCAGTATAGAGGCCATTTTACGCTTGTATGCCGAGATACGTGTACACACTCACAACCCGATCCAAATTTACCATTTTATCCTTCCCATCTGTGATGGGATGTTACAACTACCTAAAAGGAAGAAGGCCATAGCCTCAAAGTGGGTATACAAAATGAAGAGGAATTCGAATGGAACAGTGGCAAAATTGAAATCTAAGCTTGTAGCCAAGGGTTTCTGTCAAAAGGAAGGGGCTGACTACTCTGAAATTTTTTTTTTCTAGTGGCAAAGATGGTAACAATAAGAATATTTTTGACTATAGCTGCCTCTAAACAATGGCCAATACACCAATGTGACATTAATAATGCATTTCTTCATGGTCACCTAGAGGAAGAGCTATACATGCTACCACCGAAAGGCTACAATGCAGCTAAGGAAGGCCAAGTATGCAGACTCATTAAATCAATTTATGGCCTAAAATAGGCTGGGAGACAGTGGAATAAGGAGTTGTCCTCAAAATTATCCTCCATGCAGTTCACTAAATTAGAGGCAGATCATTGTTTATACACTAGGGGTATAAAAAATAACTTTATAGTAGTAATAGTAAATGTGGATGATATACTGATTACAGATGCAAATGAAGAACACATTGTCTCAGTTAAGAAAGCCTTGAATTCGGAAGATGTGTTGGGACCCGATCCGAGAACCGGATCCCAACTGGAAAAGCAGAAACGGATACGAAGAACGAGACAAATTCAAATTGGATAAATTGAATTCGATAACGACAAACAAAGCGAAAACGGAAGCAAAGCGGAAGCAAAGTGAATGCAAATCGAATACAGAATCAAAAGAAGCAAATCGGAACGGTTACAATCAAAGGCGAAACATATACGGATCGAATTCGAACTTATAATCAAAGTATACAAATCAAGCCAAATCGAGTAGCATAACAAATGTCCGACATCCATGAATACAATACAAAGACAACAACGATCGCTTTGGAAACCTAGACTATCCAGATTCGATACAATTTTTTTTTCTTTTCTTTTCTTTTCTTTACTCATTAATCAAATCTGATTTCCTTTTTCTTGGAAATTTTCGTCAATGAATCTCTCATATCATAACGAACTTTGTAACAAACATAAAAATCGCTAATTCCATCATTTAAGCATCTAAATCTTATTTTTCTTCTTTTTCAATTTATTTTTTAACGAAAATTCGGCAGCATAACGACTGTCTTTGACCTAACCCAAAACCTGCAAGGTTCAAAATACACTTCTAAAGTTTCCAATCAAAACATACAATCATCAAAATCAACCGGACCCTCCTTCCGGGATCTCAACATAAACAAACGCAATTTTAGTTCTAAAACACTTTCATAATTCTAATTCCATCTACTAGTCTCATGATTCAAACTCATTCCCAGAATCAAACATAAATATATATTCCAAAATCATACACAATTTCATATACAAATTTCAAAACCATTCACAAAACTCAACTTTATACGTAAGTACACTTTTCCAAACTTATCTTAAGCCATATACATATCCATACTAAAATCCAAATTACTCAAAATCTAACTTATACAAATATCAAAACTGACGTCTTGACCATTTTTCATCCGATCTCCTGCTCGAATATATGGAGATGGGGATGAAAAGGGGGGTGAGCTCGAAAGCTCGTAGATAACACATTTATAAATTGACAAATAAGCAGAAATCATTTTTCATAAGCTTATGTGTTAAGACATTTATAAAACGACATCACCTTATGTGTTAAGAGGCCATGTCATTAAATGATAGTTAAAAGACCAAAATGCCCCCAATACTTGCTTTACTTCATACTTACTTACGGATCTGATTCGCACTATCAATTTGAAGGAATTTGTCAAAACTTCCTTCTAGAGAAATGTTCCTCTATGTCTTAATTTCATAATGCCACAAGAATCATCCAATTCGGAGCACTATGTCAAAAGTTATGCTCAAAACATTTCCGACATGTTCATATTCTAACACATTTTCCATGTACGATTATTTCCATCCCGAAATTCACATTCTTAATCCCAAAATTGACATTCAATGTCTTCATAACAATTGTATCTCTATTTCTCTAGTTTAATTCAAATGAAGAATCGCCTCATTTTAATTTCCAGAGCAAAAGTTATGCTCAAAATACTTTCAAATGTTCCTAATCCAAAAACTGCACACTAATCCGAACTTCCATTCATAATTTGAAGGTTTTAGGGGCAAAATTGACATTTCCTTTCTTCATATAATTTGTAGCCCCATGTCTTAATTTTATTTTGCCTTAAGAATCACTTCAATCGGATCTTTACAGATCTCGAATTTATCAAAATACTGAACTATGTTTAGAAAATTTCCCGACTCACTTTGATTAATTTAATCAACCTCAATTAAATCTCAAAAATTCACAAATTTCTCGTAAAAATGAAATTTACTATCTTAGGAATCCAACGCTTCAATAATTGAGTCAATCGGATGTCGGACGGAAAAATTATAAGCAAAAGAATGGAGTATGTTCATAAAATCACCTTTCTTAAACAAATAGAGAAAGTCGCGAACGTGCACGTGCACGACCGCGATATCCGCATGGACCAGCGGAGTTGCGATCGTGCGCATGTACGATCGCGACATTCCGGTGGAACCTCATATTCGCGATCGTGTGCATGCACGACCGCGACATTACAGTGGACCTGCGCTCGTCCTTTCTTTAAAAAAAAAATTCTTAAAACTGCC
The DNA here is from genome assembly GCA_029891385.1 of Erythroxylum novogranatense. Lineage (NCBI taxonomy): Eukaryota > Viridiplantae > Streptophyta > Magnoliopsida > Malpighiales > Erythroxylaceae > Erythroxylum > Erythroxylum novogranatense. Next base: position 26,319,236 of record CM057234.1, on the reverse strand, counting down.
AAAATTCATACCTTTTAATTCCTAACTCCAAATTTAACAAACTTGGTCTCTATGGAAAGCTTAAAGGAAGCTCTACAACTTCCATAAGAACTCCACAACTAATTCCATCTCTAAAATAATAAATTTCTAGTCAAAGATTTTGTCCAAATTAATATTTCCTAAACCATAACTCAATTTTGAAAATTCATATCTTTCAACTCCAAAACCCAATCATGTCATATTTTATATCGATGTGGAGATCAGAAAGTCACCTACAACTTTTATGAAGAACACAAAAATTAATTTGACCTTTAAGGAAGTCAATTTGTTAGTCAAAAGTTCTATCCTCGAATAATCATGCTAAAATCATAGCAGAAACTTGTAAAAATCATAACTTATTATTCCTTGATCGAAAAATTCTATACTTTATATAGAAATAAAGATCAAAACACAATCTTCAACTTTCATGAAACACTTCAAGGCTCAATTAATCTCTAACTAGGTAAATTTTTCAGTCAAAACTTTAGTCATAACATAAGTCAACCGATAATACACCTAAACTTTGACTGACCATAACTTTCACTCTCGATATCGAAAAATTACAAACTTTATGGCTACAGAAAACTCTCAACATAACCTATGAGTTTCATATTGAACATTTTCTCAAATTATGCCTATATCAAAAGTCAACTATCAAAGGCCAAAAAGTCAACCTTTTTACAATTTTTCATCTTCTCACACTTTCTCTCTTTATTTCTTAATTTTCAACTTAATTTTCAATTTCTCATCCACTTAAACTTGTATAATCCATACAAATCTATTCAAATTTCAAAATCATCAAACTCCATCAATTCTTTTTCTCATCAATTTCTTAAAACATAATCACATCTAATACAAACTTCACATACGAACTTACTTATTTCATACTTTTTATATTTCTAAAATTAAGTTAAAGATCGGGGTCCAACATTTTTTTTCGGCTCAATGGTGAGAGGCGTCCATTTAAAGTGAAACAAAACCTTGAGGTCTTGGGTTCGAGTCGTGGCTCACCCTTGACCAAAGAGGACAGTACTGATTAAGGTTGGATGTCGCGGTATAACCCAAACACCACCGTGGTATAACCCAAACACACATTTGGGTGGGAAACGTTAGCCAAAAGGGGGTGGGGTCCAACAAGATGCAATGATACTTACCCAAGGAAAGTACATCTAGGAAATCCTCCATGAAACTGAACTGTTGGATTGTACACCATGTGCCACACCCATAGTGCCTGGGACAACATTAACCATCGAAACAGGTGAGTTGCTTGCCAAACCAGAATAATACAAAAGAATAGTGGGGAGACTACAATACTTAAGGTTTACAAGACCCGACATCACATATGTCACTCAACAACTTAGTCAATTCATGTGTAACCCTAGATTACCGCACTGGGAGGCAACCAAAAGAGTAATAAAATATTTAAAGGGAACACAAAACTTGGGAATTTTCTACTCAGCTGAGGAAAGCCCCAACCTTGTCGCCTTCTCCGACTCGGACTGGGGAAGCTATGCTTTCTCCCGACGTTCCTTAACAGGGTTCTGCGTCTTCCTCGGGAAATCACCGATCTCCTGGAAAACAAAAAAGCAATCAACGGTGAGTCGCTCCTCAGTCGAATCGGAATACCGAAGCCTAGCCTCGACTACCTGCAAACTAAAGTGGATCACCCAAACATTACACACTTTCCAGCTTCAAATCACGAAACCCATACCTTTGTATTGTGATAACCAGGCTGCGATCTACATCTCCAGAAATTCGGTCTTCCACGAGAGGACGAAACACCTTGCGATCGATCTTCATCTGGTTCGTGATTGCGTCAATCTAGGGTTCTTAGAGCTGAAGCACGTGCACACAACTCAACAACTTGCAGACGTCTGTACGAAAGCCTTGACCGCACAAACCTTCTCGAATATAATTTGCAAGCTCGGAGTTGTCAGTTTTGAACCACAACTTCGGCTTCACCGGGGTGTGTTAGAAAACCCAAGTAAATGAATGGGCTTCACATAATACACAACAGTCCCTATTTTATCTTTTGTCTTATCTTTTGTGCTTTCTTATTTCTTGTCCCTGTACATATGCATTTTCTGTCTCTGTACATAGTGTGCTTTCGGGTACCATAGCATAGCAAACAATTCGTTAGTGTCAGCTTGTCTCTAGGACAGCCAGTCAATGGCAATAGGAGGACAATTGTATATATACAGTCCAAAAGTTCATTACACAGTATGAAACAAATATCTTTCTTCACCTAATTCCTATTTTCCTTCAATAGGTTCGTGGGATGACGAGGAGAACGATACTATGAGAACCAGGGCAGGACGAAAATTTTGTTATGGAAGAAGAGTTTGTATAGGTATCTTGAGAATTGGCCAACAAAGCCCTTGTCTTGGACCTTTTAGAAATATATGTGGACTAATATAATCACAACATTAATTCCTACGTCTAACCACAATCGAATTGTCTAATGTATATTTAATAACCATAATGGAATGGTTAATTTACCATGTAGTACCCTAATAACTATATGTTGGCCCATTAAATTATAGTTCACATTATCCATTAAAATGACACAATTAGCCTATTCTATCCCTTAGGTAGAACATGTCATAATATATGACATAAGGTTTGTTACACATATAGTGTGTGTGGGTGTGTAAAAGATAAGGTTGGGTCTTTTACCATCACATTCTCTTGCACAAGGTTTTGGTTTTTCTTTGATAGGTTTTGGTTGAAAAATGGTGAGGGTTCAAGATAACATGCTTAAGTGTTGGAGGTATGATTTCATTGTCTTGTTATGCTCTAAATAGAATGTGATCTCAACAATTAATTAGATCACATTCTATTTAGAGCATAACAAGACAATGAAATCATACCTCCAACACTTGGCATGTTTGACGCCATTGATGATGTTGTATCCTTCCTGGTGATTTCCATCTGTGAACTTCAAATTATGTTGGATCCGTTCAATAGTATCGAGTTCGTTTGCAGTACCGAATGTAATTGAGCTTCTTCGGCCTTTTCTGAGTAAAAAAGGCCAGAGGAGTTTTAATACCTTAGAATTCCCGCACAATCGTTGAAAAGAGTGCAATTTTTCAAGCCGTTATCTGAGCTACCATAATTATTACGGCAGTTCAATGCTTCTATTACTGAAGTAACACACTAATCAACGAAAAACTCAAGAAAATGGAGAAGAATTCAGGTTTCTCTCTGTAAAGAAACTATGCAATTCAAATGGTTGAAGCTATTGACTGAGGTACACCGCTCAATTACATAGTTCCAGGTAATTAAACACAAGGACAGTTTACTTTTCACAGAAATTCATCAAGTTCAAGAATCCATCTGCTAATTATCCCCCGCAAAACAGATCATTGTGCTTCATCTTTTTGCGTTCATATGTCCAATTGGAAAGCGACCACTTCCTGAACTTGCATATCTTGAGCCTGAAAGATATTGGCACGTCATAACTAAAAGACATTTATCATCATCACAAGTCTTAAACAAACAAAAGGAGCTAATATACGCTGCGTCTGGGGAAGATATGCTTAAGAGAACCTTAAAACAAAGTGTTTGATAATACCTTAGCCTGATTCAGATTCATGCTAGGGGGCAGGAGTGCAGCCTTTGTGTTTCTGGCTAGAAGTCCTTTTGTAACAGGTGATATCATCAGATCGGTCGGACTCCTGTACCTATAACCAAATGACCAAAAAACTGGAAAAGATTAAAGAGTAAAAATAAAGTCGCAAGAAGTGGCCGATGAAGCCAATGGAACGCAGAGAACGAACAATATTTCTACCAACAGAAAATTGTCAAGAGCATGTACGTGCCTTTCAGGGTACTTAAATGCCTTGGGAACCTTGAGGCGATCTGGGGTGCTGCTTTTGCGCATATCATTGCTCGTCTTTTGAGACTTGGAATCAGTACTCTGCGCCTGACTTGGTGTTCTGCAATCCTGAGCCGACTCTTTTAATGGACTTCCGATCAGATTCTCCATTTGGATATCTTTGTAGATGTACGTCACCTGTTTACAGACGAAAACTTAAGACACCCTCTTTTCAAAGAAAGAAATTTAACAATAGCAGAATGGTTGCAGACTCAGATGATGCGGAGAGACTGAAAACTAAGAACCCTCAAGAAAAGCTTTCGACGATAATATGTGAACGAATAATATAAAGCAGTCGTATGGGTGTGTGTAACGTGTTCAACTTCAACGGTCCAATTTTAGAGCCTCCCCAGTGGACCGTTTGAGATTCAAGGCAACGTTCCAATTCTACTGACCAAAATAGTGGGCCAGCCGAGGTTTGGGACAAGTATCACGGGAACAGATCTAGTAAAGAAACAAAAGTCTCGTTGTGGCTCTAATCTATATTTAAAAAAGAAATTAAATCTCATCCTTAAATTCTTTTTGCTACGAAGAAATCATTTAAATATTAATATACAAATTTTCTTATTAGATTTTATATGTTATATGATGGATTCTGCGGGATTTTGGTGAATCGCAGATTGTCGCTTCGCTTCCATCATCGCTTACTTTCGCGATAAGTCGACGAAAGATACCTGCAAAACAAAGAAGGCACGTTAGGGGTTGTATCCCGATTAGCCCCTCCGACGCTCAAGTAAGTCTTTTGGTGAAGGTAAGGTTGATCAACGCAGAAAAAACTAGGTTATAATTTCGCACTCAATTATGAGAATTATACCTTATATATGGTTTTGATTAGGTTTAGGTCTTACGTGTTTGCATGAGAGACTTCCTTCTATGGATGGGCCAGGAGGCATGAGCTTAGGCATAAGATCGATCTCGATGAATGGACCGATCGCCCACGGTCGCCTTAGACCGGATCCGCCCAATCTGCCGACCGACCATAAGCCCCTACCCTCGAGCCCGAGCGAAGAGAAGGGCCTGAGGGTATGTAGAGGTTGTATAGCTCGTCATAGACGACTCGTGATCGGGCGATCGGTTGAATATCGAAAGTAGCTCGTCCATAGTCGCCTAAATGGAGTAGTCGATCGGTCGGGCATTGTTGTCAGAGCGGTCACGGGACAACTTCGGCATCCCCATCAATCAAAAAACTTAACCGATTATGCGTGAATCGCTTGATATCGATCGGTTCGCATAATCATTGTTCGGATCGATCGATCGAGTGCCCCAACCGATCGACTTCGGACTTATCACAAGAATGCCTCGTTGAAACGGACGGTGGCTATCATTGGCGAAGCGTATGAAGCATTTATTAGAGACGGCGTCTTCGACAAACTTTCGAATCAAACGACGTCCTCATGATCGTCGACAACTATCATGTGAGTCCTTCAACTGCTCGCCATTCGATTTTGAATACCGATTCTCCTTGGTTCAGATTTTGCCACGTGTCCGAGCTCGCTTCGGATCTTCTCCATGTCTTAAGCTTTGATTGAATGTCCTCCAACCGACCTCCTATAAGTATTCGAGTCGATGAGTTGCGTGTTTTTACCTTTTGCTTTAGCTCGCAACTTACACTTTGCTTTCACTTGCTCTTTATCGCTCACTTGCCCCCGAATTGCTTTTGCTTCGCCGTCCGATATACCCATTTCTAATCTCTAAATAGGTACGTCCTTTTTCTTCATTCCTTCTTCATTCCTTCTTTATTCCTTCTTCATTCTTTCTTTCTTCCTTTTTCTTGGTAAGTATGTCGACGGGTAGTTCTAGAAGTATGGTAGGGGGCGTTGAGGAGATATCAACGAGAGAAAGGAAAGATGGGTTGGTTGTGGAGGCGCCGCCAAGGAATCCGTCGACGATGACCCTGGGGGAGTTGAATAGGTCAATAATCAGGTATGGCATCCCCTTGTCCTGGGGTCCCCGGCTTGCTCTGGGGAATGAGCGGATCCACAAAGAACTCAGTGGGTACTTTGTTTGCTTCCAAAGCTTCTTCTCCGCTGGTGGTATGAGGCTTCAGATGCTCCAATCGTCGACGAGGTGTGTATGGCCTACCACCGATGTCGAACCAAATTCCTCCGAATAAATGGAGGTTTGTTAATAGTTTAGCCTCGTTATGCCATCGCCGGCCATTTACCCACGGTTGGCATCTTCGTCATTTTTCGAGGATGGGTCGAGTCCGAGTTCGGGTCAGGGTCCCTTTCTACAATATAAGGAAGCCCGGTATCACTCGGCCGGTACAGCCTCAAAAGTTTCTTCTTGGCGGACGAAGTTCTTCTTCGTGAAAGCCCTGTGGTCTTCCAAATGAAGTCTCCCCGTGGAGGTACCCTTAATCGAAGAAGGAATGACACGTCGAGCGTGTCTCTTAGTAGGGAGGAGTGGAGGGTGATCAATCACATAAAGGAGCTCGGCCATTACGATTTTGCGAGGCTAATACGAGCCTATTCCGGGGGTGTCTCGGCTAGCTCTTTTCTTATCGACCCCCCACCACGAGTTAGCGAGCTGGGAGAGGAAAACGTCCCGTCTAGTTGAGCCCTCAGTGTCGAGTTTCTTATTATATTCTTGATTTTTGGTTCCTCTTTCTAATTTTCTTTGTTGCTGTGCAGCCATGGTGAGGATGGAAGACGATCCTGCCCAAGCTTCCAAGTCAAAGAAACGGGCCGCTCAGAAGGAGAAGAGGAAAGAGGCGCAGGTTGGTGAGGGCGTCGTTTTGTCTGTGAGGTTGGGCTCCCTCGCAGTGTCGATGGGTGTTCCACCTGTCGGGGGCCGTCCTGCTGATTCGGCATCATTGCCGATTGTGCCCGTCGACGCGGGCCAAATAACTCGGGTAGAGGAGGAGGAGGAGGAGGATGCGGGTCCTCCTCTTAAGAGGAAGAGATTGGTTCGGTTGGGTGATCTACCGTCCTGCCAGGCGAGTCGGGCCGTGGCAGTGAAAGAGAAGGGCAAGGGAAAGGTGCAAGCCGCGAATCCTGGGTAGTGAGAGTCTGCCCTCAAGTTGGCCAAGGATGCCACGATCGGGGATCTCGAGGTGTCCCGTTACATTGTCGAGAGGATTACTCCCCCTGTGGACGAGCAACTCATGAACAAGAGGAGTTGCCTGGAGTTAGGGTCTCAGCTCGTTCATCTCGGTGTGCGGAGTGCGTCGACGTCCTTCGTAGTGCTGCAGCGTTTGGAGACTCTGGACCAGAAAGTCCAGGATCTCCATGATCAGGTGAAGGCTTTGAAGGGCTAGCTTTCGGAGGTGAAGGAGGGGAGAGACCTCCTCCAGGCTAAAAACACGTCTTTGGAAGAGGAGAAGAAGTCCCAGGACGGAGAGATGGGCGCTTTGTTGGCTCGACTGGCCAAAGGGGAGGAAAAGAGGGACGAACTGAAGAAAACGGTGAGGGCGGAGCGGGAGCTTAACAAGAAATACCGCCAAGATTGCCATTCCGCAGTGGAAGGTAGAAACAGAGCCGAGAACACCGTGCGGGAGGTGCGGTGCTCTGTTAGGAAACAGCGGATTGAGGCAATTAAGCGATGGAAGAGGCGGTTTCTGTACGAGGAGAGTTTAGAGCTCGCCTTTGACATAGCCCTCTCGGTTCTGAGGAAGGGCCACGAGCTCTATACTCCTGAGGGGTCGATGTGTCCTTCATTCGAGAATTATGTCGAGCCGCTTCTTCCTGCAGCTCTTGGGCTTTCTTTGGAGGAGGTCAAGGAGAAGGCTGAGGGGTCGACGAGCGTCATTCCGGATGAAGAGCTAGATCTCAGCTCCGAAGAAGAGCTTCCTTATGAAGATATTCCTCCGGTTGCTTCCCCAGTTCTTGCTCCTGCTCTCATTGTGTCGCTCCCTTCTAAGGCTTCTCCTGGTCATTCAAACCTCCCCCTCTGTTGATTTTTAAAGCTCACCTGGTCGGGCTTGTGGCCAGGGCTAATTCAAGAAATGAACTTGCCTTCAGTTTCTCACCTATCTTTCATGTTTATATTCTTTATTTTCGATCCGTAGTAGAATTTAGCTAAGTCGTTCATGGCCAACCAACATTGAGATCGATCTGTGGTTGAGGCCGAGCTGTGGTCCCAAGGATCCTGTCTTGGCGACCATGCCGATCGATGGCGAAGTCGATCGATGGTTCCAAGGATCGTCTTGGTAACCTGGTCGATTCGTCGGACGAGGTCGAGCTATGGTCCCAAGGACCTTACCTTGGCGACCGACCGATCGTAGCGATCGATGGTTCCGAGGATTGTCTCGGTAACTTGGTCGACCTGTCGGGTGACCGACAGACCGTAGTCGATCGATGGCGAAGTCGAACGAATATCTTGTCTTGACGACCCAACCGACCATAGTCGGTCTATGGAGATGTCGAGCGATGGCGAGCGAGGTCCCAAGGATCTTGTCTTGGCGACTCGACGGCCTGTAGTCGGTCTATGGAGATTGCGAGCGAGGTCCCAAGGATCTTATCTTGGCGACCCGACCGACCGTAGTCGGTCTATGGAGATTTCTAGCGAGGTCCCAAAGATCTTGTCTTGGCGACCCAACCGACCGTAGTCGGTCTATGGAGATTTCGAGCGAGGTCCCAAGGATCTTGTCTTGGCGACCCTACCGATCGTAGTCGGTCTATGGAGATTTCGAGCGAGGTTCCAAGGATCTTGTCTTGGCGACCCGATCGATCGTAGTCGGCCTATGGAGATTTCGAGCGAGGTCCCAAGGATCTTGTCTTGACGACCCGACCGACCGTAGTCGGTCTATGGAGATGCCGGGTAATGGTTGATTGGATTTTTTACTCTTTGTCGCATACAATGGAGCTTTTTATTGCCAAGAAATCTGAAAACCCCTTTATTGATGATAATGAGGGTGTGGGTCGTTAAAAAACCTGTCTGGCAGGGACAGGAAAAAGGTTCCCACATGTATACAAAAACGGTAATAAGTAAAGATGAACTTAAGTAGAACTTATCTATTGGTAAAACGCCTTCAAATTTTGAGAGTTCCAAGGTCTTGGTAGAACCTTCCCTTTCGCATCGTGTAGGACGTAAGAACCATGCCCGACTTGTTTAATCACGCTGTAGGGTCCTTCTCATGTCCGCCCTTTTCCAGATGCTTTCGGCCGCCGCCTTTCGCAGACGCACTACCATCTTTACACCGCCGCCTTTACCCTTCGCTAGAATTTGGTCGCTTTTCGATCGCTCCGATCGAGCGGTAGCTTCTTTCCTCGTCTCACCGAGGAGAACGAGTTCCGCTCGCAGTTTCATCATTCCGCTTCTTCTTCATAGCCCGACACTCTTTGATTATGCAATGCCACTTCTATCGAACTGTGGCTTCGCCTCAAGGTCATTATGAACGGTGTTTTCCACTGTGGTCCGCTTCGGTATGGTTCTCAGATGCCCACAACACTTCGCTTAGTTCTTCCACCTGTGTCTTTCTACCATCTAGGCGCTTCGAGAGCATTCATTATCTTTTATTGGTGTTCTCCGCGAGACCGCTGCTTTGGGATGGCTACCAAGTCACCAGTAACGATCTTTAGTCGGTCGCAGAATCTTGGAACTTGTCGTTGTTGAACTGTCGACCATTATCTCAGAATCAACACCATGGGCATCCTGCGGGTAAGTATATTCTTCACATAAAGTTCTCTACCTTCCGCCGGAATTGTAGCGACCGCCCGCTTCGCCCATTTGGTGAAGTATTCCACCGCCACTATCAAGAACTTCTTATGCCTGGTCCGAGAGGGAAGAGCCTCAATATATCCATTCCCATCGAGCTTAACTGGATAGGATGGCTCACAATTTTCATCCTCTCGGTTAATTTGGTGAGACAGTCGTTGTTTCTCTGGCAGCCTCGATCGGCCGACTTTCTCCGGCGCCTCTTCTCATTGTCGGCCAAGAAGACCCTTTGTCTCGATCACCGTGAGCCAACATTCTGCCTCCTACATGGTTTCCAGACATCCTTCATGGACTTCGCCATTGCTCGCTCGGCTTCTTCTTCATTCAAGCATCAAGCAAAGGCGGTCGAAGACCGCCAGATAAAGTTTCGTTAACGATCGTGTACTCGACTGCCTTTATTTTTAGTTTCTTGGCCTCCGACGCGTCCTCCGGTTGTTTTCCCTCCAAAATGTATTGTGTGATCGGTTCCATCCAACTCGATCGACTGGTACTTACGTTAAGAGCTTCCTTGGCTTTTTGAATGCTAGGCCGGTCTAGTCGTTCTACCAGAACATTTTTCATGGCATCGCGGTCGGAAGCCATTTTGGAGAGCTCATCCGCTTTAGCATTTTGAGCTCGTTCTATTCTGTTGATCGAGTACTGTTCAAAATTGCTCAACTCCCCTTTACCGACCCAAGTACTTGATCATGTTGTTCCCCTTGGCCTCATAATGCCGGTGACTTGGCCGACTACCACTGGCTATCACTATATATCTTTAGATGCCTTATCTCCATTTCCTTAGCCATTGGAGACCGCTATCGTGGCCTCGATTCGCTTCGTTATTGGAGGCTTTGAACTCTGCCGAATGGCATATTCCACCTTTTCTTCATCAGGCGGGTTGATCAAGACTACCCCGCTCCACATCCCTCGGCATTGGACGACCCGTCAACAAACAAGCTCCAGGCAGGGAACTGCTCGTCCTTCAAATTAGGTTGGTTCATCTCCGCGATGAAGTCTGCCAACACTTGCGCTTTAATGGTCATGCGAGGTCTGTACTATATGTCGAACTCTCCCAGCTCTACCGCCCACTTTATTAGCCGACCCAAAGTTTCGGGCTTTTGAAGGCACTACCTGAGGGGTTAGTCGGTTCATACCTCAATTGTATGACTTTGGAAGTAGGGCCTTAGCTTCCGAGCTGCCATTATCAGGGAGAGGGCTAGTTTCTCTATAAGGCGTATCACGCTTCGGTCCGGTCAATACTTTCGACGAATAGACAGGTGTTGTTCGCTTCCTCCGATCGAATAAGTACCGCTACCGATCGAATTCTTCAGAACCGCCAAGTATAAGATCGTTCTCTCCTCTGCGGGCTTTGCAAGATAAAGCGGCTGGACAAGTATTGCTTTAAGTGTTGAAAAGCTTTCGCATTCGTCCTACCATTAGAATTGTGTTACGCTCACCTTCCTCAAGATTTTGAAAACGGAGGCACTTGTCTCCCAATTTGGAGATGAATCGCTTAGAGACTATCCGACCGGTCAATACCGCACTTCTTTTAAGCATCGAGGCGAGGGCATTTGGATGATGGCTTCGATCTTCTCGGATTAGCCTCAATCTCCGCTGAGTGATCATAAACCCTAGGAATTTTCTTGATGCCACCCAAAAACACATTTTTCCGGTTCACTTCATCTGAAATTTATTCGTGGTCCGAAGACCTCCTCGAGATCTTCCACATGCCCGTGGTCGCCTTACTTTTTACCACCATATCATCCACATAAGCTTCCACCGACCGACCGACCGCTTCTTAAAGACTTCCATGACGAAGTCGCCGATAGGTTGCCCCGCGTTCTTCAAGCCAAAAGGCATTACTTGATAGCAATATGTGCCTTGATCGGTTATGAAGGCGGTCTTTCTTCGCCTTCCGACTCATTTGAATCTGTGATAGCCCGAGAAAGCGCCCGAAGTCGAGGAGTTCATGCCCTGAGGTAGAGTCTACTAGTTGGTCGATCTTGGGCAAGGGGAAACTGTCCTTTAGACATGCTTTGTTCAAATCGGTGAAATCTATGCACATTCTCCACTTCCCGTTCTTCTTTTTCACTAAAACCACATTGGCGAGCCATTCAGGTACTTGACTTCTGATGAACCCGCCTTGAGTAACTTTTTCTACTTCTTTCTCGATCACCCTTGTCGCTCCTTGCGTGCCATCGCTTCTTCGACGACGGCCAGAGTCATGCCGAATACCGAGGAGTGCGACGAATCGATCGGGAAATTTGCATATCGCTCGCACCCAAGCCAAGAACGATCTATTTTTCACCGACGATACCAGGATTTCTTTAACCAGTCGCCTCGCAGCTCGGAGCCTAGGTTTGTAAATTTAGAGGGGTCGGCGTCGTCCAGTCTGACCAGCTGTGTTTCTTCCACTGGGTTCATCCTATCCATCTCCTCGTCGGCTTTCACATCAAGAGAGCTCGTCAGACTATCGCCCGCCTAATGTCTTCGTTTACGCTAAGTAACATTCCTCGCAATTTCATCGACCGACAACACCAACTCCGTGGGGTGTCGGGAACTTCATAACTTGGTAGTAGGTGGAGACGACCGATCTGAGGGCATTTTGAGTAGCCCGCCCGATTATTGCGTTGTACGCCCCTTGAAACTTTACGACTAGGAACTCAACGTCCCTTTCTATCTGACTCGGCTTCTGTCCGAACTTCACTTTCAAATTCACCCGGCGAGCGGCAGTGGACGCCTGGTTACTCCTTTAATGGGGTCGCCTATTGGTAGTAGTCGATCTTCGGTACCTTCATCCGCCAAGGCCTTGAATACGACAAGTCGGCCGAGCTGCCGTATCTATCATCACCCGCTTCACCTCGAACCATCCATGTTCGATTTACCACGAAAAGGCCATCATAAGGGCAACTTACTCCATCGAGGTCGGATTCATCGAATGATATCATCCGCCGTTCTCCTCGCTTTTTGGTGGATGAGTCTCGCCAACTTGTTTGGCATATCTTTTCTCCCTTTGGTGGTGGATCCGCCACGATTTCCACCGAATATCGTCTAATAACCCCGGTTGGTCGATGGCGTCTTGTTGCCCATTGTTTCCGCTGCTTTTCCTCGATCGCCTCTCTCTTCTCGCCGACATATCAGATTCAGATTCTCGCCTCCCTTCGCTATTCCTGTCTATTTCGCCTCGTATGATCGCTTATTGTCCGACCGACGGTCTCATAACATTATCCTGATCGGCATTTCGTTCGTGCTTCACGAACCGCCTAACCTTCCCTTTGTATGAGGATTCGATTTCTTTTTCAACCGCCAAGAATCTTCCGATCATGACCGACCTCTTTGTGGAAACGATAATATAGATCCGTGTTCCTATCCTTTTAAGGGTCTTCATTTTATTGGGTTCTTGATAGTTTCCCCATCCGCCTCACGGCCGTCAAGATTCTTGATATCGCTTGTTAAGCGGGGTGAAGTCTTGTTGATGCCATCGCCGACCGACGGCTTTCCATGTCGATCGAACCCTTTGTCTTTGTGAGACTCATCCGCCTACCACTCGACCGCGATCATCCGCCTGGCGCTTTTGTATTCTTTAATACTTCGAAATGAATGTACTTATGCGCCTTGTCCGATCTCCCGAATAGATCGGGCCGATCGAGGGCTAACGACTTCTTAAACTCCTCGTCTCTCGTATTGCTCATTAGCGCGGCCAGCATAGACGAGCAAGTGAGGTCGGGGACCTCGACCGCTTCGTTATTGAACCGAGTGATGAACTTGCGCAGACTTTCATTCCTTCCTTGGGTAAGTTGCATCACCTCCAAAGCTTTCTTCTGTGGCCATTTACTGGTAGCGAACTGGTTGAGGAAAAGTAGCTCAAATCCTCAAAGGTGATCTGACCGGGTAGACTATTGAACCATCGTCGGGCTCCCTCTTGAAAGGCCTTGCAGAAAGCCTTACATTGGATGGCATCTGGCACACAGTGCAGATTCATCATCGACTGGAAGTGTTGTAAGTAATCTAGGGGGTCGGTCTTGCCGGTATTTTCAGCGCTGGTATTTTTGTTCCGTGCCGGAGGCTATCCAAAATTTTCAAGTGAAGGGAGAGTCAGACAGTGATGTCAGCGATCCGACGGAAGCTCATAGCTGCGTTAATCCGATCGTCCACGATTTTTTCTAGGTTTTCGATCTGGTGGCGATCGGTCGTCGTACTGGTCTGTCGCGCGGTTTGCCGTGCAGATGGCTGTCGTTGTGTTGGCTGAGATTGCAAAATCTGGCGAATCAATAGATCAACCGCTTCCTTAATTTGTTTCCTGGTGAGGGAGGTGTGCACAGGCGGGAGAGGATCTGCATCCGATCGGTGTCGAAGATTCGGGTGTATATTGCGTGCAGCGTTATCCTCTAAAGCGACACTTTGTTCTTCTTGTTCTAAATCCTGAGGTTGTGGTTGATCATTAGGATCTAAGGATTCCGTCAGAAACATGTAGTGCGGTGGCGCAGAGTTGCAGTAGTCAGAAACCCATCGTTGCATCGCCAGAGCCGCAACAGCGGCTATATCAGGGTTCATCGCCGCCGCCTGACTAATCTGTGTATTTCTAGACGTGGTGCCCGAAAGTCGGGCCCCACGGTGGGCGCTAATTGGTTCTTCCAGATTTTGGCTGAACTGTGCGTTGCTGTTCTGCTCCATCAGTCTGCTGCTTTCTGTGATAAGTCTGACACAAAGATACCTGCAAAACAAAGAAGGCATGTCGGAGGTTGTGTCCCGATTAGTCCCTCCGACGCTCAAGTAAGTCTTTTGATGAAGGTAAGGTTGATCAATGCAGAGAAAAGAACTAGGTTATGATTTCGTACCTCAATTATGGGAGAATTATACCTTATATATGGTTTTGCAGTTAGGTTTAGGTCTTTACGTGTTTGCATGGGAAACTTCCTTCTATGGATGGGCCAAGGAGGGCATGGGCTTAGGCATAAGACTGATCTCTGATGAATGGACCGATCGGCCCACGGGTCGTCTTGACTAGATCCGGGCCCGACACTGCCGACCCGACCATACAGTATCAAATATAACAGCATGACTCAGAGCAACTGATAGGAATTTCAACTCTCGCTGAATTAATTCAACATTTCCTTTGGTGTGATCCATTCTAGTCAAAAATTTTACCCTAATCCTAATCATGTTGGTTTGACCGTATTTTGATTTTAGAAATACAAAATTTAGACTACTTATAAATGTGTATAAGTACTTTGTTGTTCTCCAATACATTTTATCATATACTTTACGCATAGAAACTCCTTTGAAAAAGCCTTCACCCTTTGAGAAAAAATATAAGCATCATACTTGAAATCCTTCTCCATCTTCTGATCAAAACACGTGCACCATGCCTAACCCTTCCTGCATCTCACCATCACTGTCGCCCATTATCATCTACAGCTCTCCTGATCATCGACCACTTAGCTTCAGCTACATTCCACAATGAGCAAACCTCTAGTGACTTCTTAACAAGTGAACGAATTATTAAATCGTTTGATGAAAGGTTTTCTCAATCTTTATTTCTTGTAACTTGTTTATATACAACTTATATGGAAAAAAAGATGGATAACTATAAAATAAATACATTGGCGCCATATATACTCTAATACCCCCTTCAAGCTAGAGAATACATATTGTGTTTACCCAGTTTGGAAATTTTAAAATGGAAATGAGCAGGAAGCAATGGCTTAGTGAAGCAATCAACAAGTTGGTGATGTGAAGAAACTAGAAGAAGATGAACAACAGCCTCTTGAACTTTCTGTCGTACAATGTGACAATCAATTTATATTTATTTGGTGCATTCGCGAAATACTGGGTTAAATGCAATTTGAAGGGCAGATTGATTATCATAATAGATGGCAGCAGCATTGGAATGAGATATATTGAAATCACGCAACAAATAAAAAATTCATTGAAGCTCACATGTGATGGATGCAAGGGCTCGATACTCGACCTCAAATGATGATCGTGACACAGTGGATTGCTTCTTAGAATGCCATGAAATGAGAGCAGATCCAAGGAAAATACAATAGCTCGTAATTGATCAACGAGTATCTAGACAAGTAGCCCAATTAGAATTTAAAAAAAATGCCTTGAGTTGAAGATCATTTTGGGTTAGAAAAAAATGCCTTGACCAGGTGCTTGTTTAAGGTAACTAAGAATGGGATGAGTAGCAACCAGTTGCAGCTGTGGAGGCCTGTCAACAAATTGAGATAAATGATGAACATCAAAAATAATGGCAGATCATGTAGTATTAAGATATAGAAGGTTCCCAATTAATCGTTGATAGGTACTAGGGTCTAATAACGGTGTATTGTCATTAGTTGACATTTTAATTGTAGCGACCATAGGAGAATCAACTGGTTTACATCCAAGAAATCTCGTTTCCTGCATTAATTCAAAGGTATATTTCCTTTGACAAAGATTAATTCTTTTCTCAGTACGTGCAACTTCAAGCCCCATAAAGTACTTCAACACATCAAGATCTTTAATACTAAATTTATCATATGAAATTTTTTTAACGCGATCAATATCTGCAATAGAATCACTAGCCAAGATCAGATCATCAACTTACACAGAGAGAGCTATAAATGATTGTAGTGTGTACTTGAGAAATAATGAAGGATCACTCGGAGCTGATTAAAACCATTATGATAAAGTTCCTGTGTTAACTTTGAATGCCACTGTCTACTGGCCTGTTTTAAGCCATAGAAAGACTTGGAAAGCTTATAAACCTATCCAGGTTTAGAAGCCATAAATTCATGAGGGAGCTGCATATAAACTTCTTTTGAAAGATCTCAATGGAGGAAAGCATTGTTAATGTCTAACTGATGAAGAAACCATCCTTTAGTTGCTGCCAATGTTAATAATGTTTTGACAGTGGTCATTTTGGCAACAGGAGAATGAGTTTTAAGAAAAACGATACCAGATTGTTGAGTAAATCCCTTTGCAACTAAGCCAGTTTTTCACCAAAGAGCCATCGGTATTGAATTTTAATTTATAAACCCACTTGCATCCAATTGGTTGCTTAGAAGTAGGGAGATCTACAATAACCCAAGTGTTGTTTTCTTCAAGAGCGTCCATTTTAGTCTTCATTATTACCCTCCAACAGTCTAACTGAACTACTTCATTGAAATCTTTTTGTTCTGTATAATTAGTAATGGTGGTGAAGAAAGCATGATGTTTAGATGAAAGATAGGAATAGGACAAAAAAGATTGAATGGGATGGAGAGTATAAGAAGTTGAATGTATTTGTACCTGATAATTTGAGATAAGCTGATGCAGTATTTTTTCTAGTGAATCTACGTAAGGATGGTGAAGAAGATGGAGTTATGAGTTCTGGTTGAGAATGGGCTGTAGGTGGACTATTGGATGATGGAATAAGTGAAGGTGTAGGTACTGAATGTGTGGTGATAGAATCATCAAAAAAATGATTGGCAAGTGAAGTAGGATTATTAAAATCATGATGAACCGTTTCAAAAGTGTGTTTGTACTCATGACCAAAAGTATGAGAATTTTTAAAGGGAAAATATTTTCATAAAAGACAACATGTTGAGAGATCAATATTTATTAATTTGGAAATCATAGAGCTGATATCCTTTTGTAGTGCCCGCATATCCAACAAAAACATATTTATGTGCTCTATGATCAAATTTTCCTTTAACAATATCAGTAGTAGATACGAAACATAGACATCTAAAGACTTTTAAATCTGAAAAGCTATGAGGCTTATTGAATAACAATTGAAAAGGAGTTTTGTTATTAATTATGGGAGAAGGAATACAGTTAATCAAATAAGCACCATGAAAGATGCAGTCAAACCAGAAGAAGAGTGGCAATGATGCTTGAAATCTTAAAGCCCGAGCAACATTAAACAAATGTTGATGTTTCCTTTCGACAAACCTATTTTGTTGAGGGGTGTATGGACAAATGGTTTAATGCATAACACCTTTTGAATCATAATAACTTGGCATATTGAATTCTTGACGATTGTCAGTTCTAATACATTTAACAGAAATTGAAAATTGATTTTCTGCATAGGTGCAAAAATTTTGCAAAATCTCTCTAGCTTGTGCCTTTGACTGCATAAAAAATACCCATGTATATCAGCTGAAATCATCCACTATGGTCAGGAAGAATTTATTACCATAAAAGGAGGAAACTTACATAGGACCTCAAATATCAACATGTAAAAAATTGAATATAAAATCAACTGATGAATTTCTCAAGAGGAAAGAAAGTCTCCTCTGTTTAGTATAATGACATATTTCAAAAGGTTCATTATTTGAAAAATATATGTCATTGCCCATATTTTGCAACTGTTTGATTCTTTTATTTGACAAGTACCCTAGTCTATAATGCCAAATATCAAAAGAGCCATCATGACATAAAGCGGAGATTGTTTTATCTATGGATAAAGTGTTATGTGATGTATTGGCATACAAAGGTAGTGGTTGAGTAAGACGATATAACCCTTGAACTTCTTCAGCTAGTCCAATCTTCTTCCAGGAAAGTATGTCCTGAATGAGGCAATAATTGGACTTGAAAATTAAACAACAGGCAGAATCCTTGAGCAACTTGTTAGCTGAAATAAGATTGAATTGAAAAGTTGGCACATATAGCACATCTGTCAATATTAGATTAGATGAAACCTTAATAATTCCATCATGAGTTGCTGGCATACTATCACCATTTGGAAGTCGAATTAATGTGTTAGGTAGAGGCTTATAACTGGTGTAATGTGCAAGTGTATAGATAGCATGGTCAGTGGCTCCAGTGTCAATAATCCAAACATTCTTATCATTTCCAGACCTCGCAAAAGAGCAAGTAAGATGATTACCTTTCAGCTCAGCAGTTGGATTGAAACTTATGGTAAACATGTTTGCTTAGGGTGAATTGATAGGCTCCTATGGTTGTTGTAGCAAAGTTAAAAGTCTCACATATTGTTTTTAAGTTAGACTTATCTTTAACATATCAACTTGTGCATCCACAGTAGAACTTGTATCAACTGCTCCACGTGAGTTAGGATTTATCTCTTCATTGTTTTCACCTTGCAACTGTACTGCGTTTACATTTTGCATTATTTTCACTTTGTTCTTTAGATGACCAGGAGGATATCCATTTTTCTTATAGCATACATGAATGGTGTGCCCTGTATATCCACAAAAGCTGCACATAGATTTCTTTATTACTTGACTTCCTTGAAAATTCTTCTTAAGATATGAATTATCCTCTTGCTTTCTAGAATAACCTCTACTGAGAAAAACACTAGGCTCTGCAATTTGTACAGCAACTTCCCCTACAAATTGTCTCTCTTATTATATAACCATTGAAAAAACTTTATTGATCTTTGGTAATGGACCAATTAACATGATTTGTTAATGCACATTTGAAAAATTGTCATTTAATCCTCTAAAAAAATTGACTATTTAATCATTTTGATTATAAATCTTCATCTTCTTAAGTGCATCACAAGAGCATAGTGATTCACAAGAAAAAATCAGAGTTGGTCTTATATTCAAGAACTCATCCCATAGACCTTTTAAAATGTGTAGTAATATGTGATACTGAGACTACCTTGTTTGAAGGAATAAATCTCTCCTTGTAATTATGCAACGCGCACGCTATCTCTTTCAGCAAATCAATCTCGTATGTTGGGCGTCGTTTCCGAAACTCAACTCTTAAACAAAACCATATGATGCGGGCGTACTCCAATGAAATCTCCTTAACCATCTCGATTCCTCTTCTTGCTTTGATACCACAAATGTTGCGACCCGTTACCGGAATCCAACCTCTTGTGAATATCATCAGACTCTCATATCTTTTCTTCATCATACTCGTTAATATATTACATACAATTAATCATCATCATTACATTTCAATACCCTCAAAATCAAAGGATTTTACAAAGCTATAATGGCTTTTCAAGTCGCCTTACAACATAATCCGAAAACACAAAAATACCAAATAAAAAAATTTGGAGTGATGCCTTGACTCTCTTTCTCTCCATCTCATGGTCATAACCTGGAGGTGAGGACAGGAGAGTACGGTGAGCTTTACAGCTCGTGGGTAACATGCTTATAACCAAGAAACAAGCAAAAACTGTTAAAAAAAACTCATTCTAAAAAAATTCTTATTGAATCATAAAACACATGTTCTCAAAATTCTTGTCATGTAATTAAAATCACAACATCACAATTCATGCATTTTTCAACTTGGTTACGATTCATAAACACATAAGCACATCAAATGGCTCGAGGGTTCCATGGAAAAAAATAGAGAAACCGAAGTTTACTCTGTGAACGAAACGAGTCTACTTTTTAGATCTCGTGGCCCATAAACAGGTAGCCGGGAGAAGGCTTTATGTCGACGTGCACGTGACTACGAAACGGTTCCTCTCTCACCCAAACAAAGCATATAGACAATGCTCAAAATCATTTTATCAAAATGAAATGCTTTCATACTTTTCATGTCCTTTTTCTTCTTTCCATGCAAATCAAAATGCCATGACACAATTCCATGGCATAACATGTTCATATATCACAATGCATTTTTGCATATTTACAACAATTCAAATCCAATCCATGAAACATTATAAACATGAAACCCACCTGATTTTCTTGTTTATAGGCTTGCTCAAATATGCCTCTTCTCTTGTTCCTCTTGTCTCTTTGATCCCTTGATTCTTCACCAAATGAAGAGATCTTTAGCTAAAAGGGAATCTCTTATTTTCCTCTACTTGTTTCCTTTCTTGATTAACTCCAAAATTTCTTTTGTAGGCTAGGGAAATTGAAACCTTAGCTTGTTTTCCTTCTTTCCCTCTTTCTCTTCTTCTCTTTGTACTTCTCTCTCTTTTTCATGACAGTCTCTCTCTTTTCTCTAGAATTTTTGTTCTTCTCTTCTACTTATTCTTTCATTCACATTTTTTTTCTTCATTTATAGGCAAGACATGTTGGCCCCCAATGTTTTTTCTTATTGAATAAGCATGATTTTCATTTTATTTTTGAGGTTTTGATTGATTAATTGTTTTGGTTAGAGTTTAATTAGAATGTAAATGGTTGGAAGATTTTATTGTTTAGATTGATGGAATTAAATGGAGAAATTAAGATTAAGTTAGAGTTTTATATGGTGTTAGTTAAATTGAAGGAATGAGGTTTTATAAGGACAATTTGGGAAGATCACTTAAGTTGTTAAAGTTTAAGGCTTACAAGGAGGGGTATTTAGGTCATTTTAGCTTCTTTTAAAAGAAAGAAAGAAAGAAAAGCATTGACTTGTCTTGTTTGAAAGAAGACAACGAAATTTTCAAGTAAAAGAAAGGGAGAATGAGTTTTCGGTGGAGGAAAGAAGAGAAGAAGAAGAAGAAGAACTAGGGTTTCACTTTTTCTTGCTATAGAAGAGTGATTTTAAGAGTTTTCCAAGAAGGAAAAAGAAAGAGGAAGGTTTAATCTTCCATTAAAGACAAGAAGCAAAAATCGTGGGTGGAGTTTCAATGTGAGTTTTGTCAAATCTTTTGGAATTTTTGATGGGTTTTGGTTTAAAATGGCTTAGGAAAAGCATGGGTATGGTTGTTCTAGGATTAATTTCACGCTTTCGTTTCCTTAGGTTTTCCAATTTTGAAATCTCTTCTGATTTGGAGTTTTTGTGTTTTTGAAGAAGAACAAGTAAGGCAAGAGGAGCTAGAGGAAAGGTCACTTGAGCAAGCCTAAAGCAAAAGGATTTAAGGTGGGTGACATCTTAGTAATTGAGTTAATGAGCTAACTAAGTTTCTTTCCAAAAAAGGAAATTTAATGATTTCCAACAAACTTTGAAAGTATGCATTTATTACTTTTTGGGATGGTTTGAAATTATACCATGTGTCTTTTGTGTATGAATGAATTGTGGGAATATTTTCATATTGGTTTGACAAGTGAAAAAGAATGTGAAAGTGATTTTTGAAAGAATGTTATTTTATAAATTTGCTTTCAAAAAAGTGCCATTTTGGCCAATATGTGTGAAAAATGTGAAATACATGATTTTATAGGTTTGTGGTGGTCCCTTAAGTAAGCAAGTGCACTTGTCTATAGGCTTTTCTCGCCTGCCCGATTGTGGCACGGAGATCCTCATAGACTCCCATAAGTTCACGGCTACACATGACCGTTTCGCAGAAATGTGTAGTACGTTCTGTTTTGGATCCATCCAAAGCATTTTCGATGTGCTTATGTGATTATGAATTGTGATTATTTTTGATGTATTCATTATGTTGATTTCGTAAATGGCTTGATAAGTTGAAATTTTGGAAACTATATGTGGCATGATTGGCCAATGTAAAGTTTGCTTTGGAAATAAATGATTAAAGAATTTTTGCTTGTTCTTGATTATTAATGTGTTACCCACGAGCTTTCAAGTTCATACCCCCCTTTTCCCTTCCCATCATCAGGCGATGAGCAAGATAACGAGTGACCGCACCGGGGACAAGGCATCACTCCCATTTATATTTGATTTTGAAGCTACTGCTACACTATTCACCACCTCTATACTGACAGAGATATCAAGGATAAACGATGCGAATAAAGGAGAAAGCCTCTAGCCAGGAGTTGAGGGAGTTAATGGAAGAACTTACATTACAATTGTCAACAATCTGTAAGTGAAAATACATGAAACATCATATGTTTATAAATAGGTTATAGGTTTAAATTTAAAAATTATATAAATTTGTTTTTATATTAGGATGATTCCATTTGGACCATGTTTAAAAAATATGACATCCACATTTAAGGATAAGATTGATCTTGAGGGTTATATATAGAAGAATATCTCTCAGGCGACAAAGGATGTTTATTGTCAGGAGTTTGAGGTACAAAAAATATTTTTTGTATTTTTAATTAATTTTTATACATTAATTAGATAAATATTGTAGGTTATAAGTACTTATCGTATGCTTTTTTCGTTTTTTCAGAAAGAATTTTTTTAGATTCTAAATTTGACGTGATTATTTATAAAGTATGAAAGAGACGAGCTCGTACACGCTATAGAGACTTTGATGGTGCAATACACAAGACTAATGTATGACCGTCTTATATTTCTGAAGAAATATGGAGTCGTTGGTAATAATATTGGACATCACCCGAGGCAATGTCCATTTTAAAGCATAATTCTACTAATAGACATGGAAGATCGAGGAAGAGAGTCTTTCTATACATACTGGAGGATCTATTACCTACCATAAATGCAATAAGACTTATAAGTATCTACACTTTACACTCATATTCTAATTTTTATTTTGATGTGTGAATTTTGAAATGAAAATATGTGTATTATGGAGAATGGTAATGTTATAAATGTCTAGTGTCATATATGGTTGTTTTGTTAAGTTTCTTTCTTTGTTCAATAGGGGTAAATATCATAAAAATAAAAGAAATTCTATCAAAAATTTTGTAAATTTGTAGTTCACTTATATCATTTTATTATGATGTAGGAAAAGTCTATAGGCAGGAAGCTCATACCTCGTCAACTCTTTTTGCACACTTACATTAAGAAGTATAATGGTGTGACCTTCGTCAACACCAGATGTAGAGAATTAAATGTACGTCAAATTTATGCTTTAATATTAATGCTTAATAATTATCACTTATTAACATAAACACTGCCTTCTAATAGGACCAAATACAAAAAAAATTAACGACAGTCTCAGCAGTTTGAAAATGTTGATGAGAGTCAATCCTATCTTCATACAGTGGGTGGTAGGGACCGTCGTAAAAGGATCTTCGACTTAAGTTCACTTGTGGGTACATATTATTCGCAATCCTCTACATCCAATACAACAGCATCTAGTAGGCAGTCCACATTTAATGACGTCCAAGAGCTTCAGAGCACAGTATAGGCACTGGAAAGTCAGTTACAACAGTCGATAAAGTACATAACCTAGCTCCGTAATGAGATAGATGAGTTAAAGGGAAAGGGCAGCACCTCATCGCAACATTCAAAGCATCCACATTCACCAAATGAATAGCATAGTTATAGTTATTTGGTATAAATTAAAAACTTATTTTTATACATAATACTTTTTTATTATCAATTAAGATAATTTTTACTTTATATCATCAATCAATTTTTTGTTTTAACAAATTAAATGTAGAAACAAACCAAAATATTATCAATAAATAACTTACAATTGTATACAATATACATCAATCATAACATTATCAAGTAAAATTAAATGTAGAGAAAATATTTAAAAAAACAATATCAATAAATTTGCCGACAGAAAAACAAACACTGTCGGTAAAATGTAGTGAATTTATTGACGGACCACCAAAATTCATTGGTAAAATGTAGTGAATTTACCGACAGATAATGACTATTTGTCAGTGATTTCACCAATGAATTTTTGTGTTCGTAGGTAAATTTACTGACGAAAACGACTTGTTCGTCGTTAAATTTACTGACACATACAAATCTTTCGTTGCTAAATTTACCAACAGTGCAGAAATTACCATCGCTAAATATAGCGACGAAACAAGAGGTAGCCATCAATAAATTTGCGACGGATAATATGTACTCTATCGCTAATTATTACTTACGGTCGTTTCTCTGATGACTTATTTCATCAATAAATTTTGTCACTATCTTAACTTATCAACAGAAAACCTTCATATTTCGTTAGTAATTTCTGTAGCTAAATTCTACTTTTTTTATTAAAAGAAAAAAAGATGCTTCAAATTACATGATTAAATCGGGAGGCTAATCCTAATTATATCCTCTAGGAGAGTCGAGGAACACCATGAGGGTGCATATACAAAAGTGGTAACCCCCAGCTCAAAATTTACAGTAAAGTTGGCAAGTCAATCGGTACACTTATTCCTTCGCGATAGGTATGACGGGGGACTACGAGCTAGTTGCGGTTTAGTAATTCATTAATGCCCATGACTAGAGGGTTTAACGACATGGTGTGTTTGGTGGAGTCAGAAAGAATACTCATCGCTATCTGAGAGTCGAGCTCTAATTCTACCTTGCGATGGCCAAGGTCCCATGCCAGATTCAGTCCAGAGAGGTCGCCCCAGAGTTCTACAGAAACTGAGGATCACCAGCCAATATTCTGAACAAAGCCTCCTAGCTAAGTATCAGAGCTATCCCGAATAAGGCCTCCAGCTGTGGCCAAATAGGTTGAACGTTTACATGCCCTGTCAGTGTTTAATTTCACCCAACCAGGAATAGGTTTGCTCCATCCAATTAGATGTTCTTGTCGGGGTCGACGACCAAGAAATGCTCTGTTGTGCCAGATCGCAGCTTATTGAATCCGATGAGCATATTCCATAACGAGTTGAGCTGGAGAAGTCGGCCAAGAAAAATGGGTATCAAATAGGGCCATGTTCCTCTAGGACCAGAGAAACCAGCAAGCGATACCAAAGAGAAAGGACCAATTTAGGCTAGAAATGAGCTAGTGTTGTTGAAGATTTCGATGAAGCCAATCCTGAGCATTTAGAGTTAAAAAATCTAAAAAGATGACTGGCAGAGGGAGTTGAAGCCACAAAGTTCTTGCTTTGGGGCAGTTTCGTGTCATATGAAGAGAGGACTCTTCAACTCGGTAATGATAGCACTCAACAATCGTGGTCAGGCATCGGTGGATGCATTGTTGATTAGATAGTAGTCGATCCTGGGCTAAGAGCCAAAGAAAATATCAGATGCGTTGAGGGTCGTTCCAGTGCCAAATGAGCTTCCAGAATCCGCTAGAATCATGGGTGGTATGCTTCATAAGCATAGAGTATGATGACGTGATAGTGAATTGGCTAGAGTCAAACTTTCTCCAGATCCTTTTGTCAGGCCCGAAGTGAGGCTGGGGTGGTAATGTGCCTATAATGGTCAAACAAATAGAGTGAGGGAGTAGAAATTGAAATACATCCCAAAGCCAATTACCTGAGGTATCCACAAAGTGTTAAACACGCAGATCAAGAGCTGCCTGAGGTATAGGGGTCCGAGCGTGTGATACGAGAGGACCTACATCCTCCACCCAAGGATCTAACCAGAAGCGGGTCTTGGAGCCATCACAGATTACCCATTTTAGGCCATTGAGCATGTTAGGCCAAATAGCTGCTATGCTCCTCCAGATCATCGAGCCACCACCTGCTTTGAGAACAACTGGTAGATTGTCGACATCAAAATTATATTTAACAAAAAGGACTCACACCCATGGCGCGTCGAGCTTCGAAATCAAAGCCCATTCAAGTTTTGTTAGTAAGGCATCATTGGTTTCGCGGATATTTTGAATGTCGAGTCCGCCCCTCTCTTTAGGTTGACAAATTTTATCCCAGTGAACTACGCGTATTTTCCTATTTCCTTGAGAGGAGCCTCACAAGAAGTTGCACATTATTCTTTCCAAATCATCACACAGACATCGGGGGAGTCGAACCATCTGCATTGTATAGAGTGGGAGTGCAGATATAACAGCTTGAGTTTGAGTGGCACCACCTGCCAACGATAAAAGGTTTCCAGACCAGCCCGAGAGTCATTGTTGAACCTTGTCAGTGATATGCTGATAAGTTCTTTTATGGGCTTTCTCATGTAACAAAGGGACTCCTAAATATTGACCTAAGTTTGTTGTTTGTTTAAAGCCCAGCTCTCTACTCAGTCGTTGTGCAAGGGATTGGTGAACATTCTTATAATAGTAGCATCGAGATTTGCCTTAGCTAATCCGTTGTCCTGAGGCTATACAAAACATAGTCAAAACTTCCCAAATCACGTGTGCTTAGCCGACAGAAGCTTTTGAAAATAGGACGAGGTCATTTGCAAAAAGCAGGTGTGATAGGGGGGACCCCGTCTGATAAGTCTAATTGGCTTCCATCTTCCTTGAGCAATGGAGTGATTTATAAGATGCCCCAGTCTTTCCATACACAAGACAAAGAGATAAGGAGATAATGGGTCACCCTGTCAGATTTCTCGAGTAGGAGTGAAGGTATCGCTGAGTTCCCCTCCCTAATTCCCTTGCATAGAAGTCGAGGAAATACTCTTTATAATGAGTGAAATCAACGAGCCCAGAATTCTAATTTTGATAATAGTATCATTGATAAAATCCGAGGAAAGGCGATCATACGCTTTTTCCAGATCTACCTTGATAGCTAGTAAACCCTTCTTTCCAAAATTTCTTGTCATGGTATGAATAATTTCTTAGGCAAGGATAAAGTTATCTATAATCAATCGCCCTAGAATAAAACTGGATTGGTTAGGGGCTACAAGCAAATCTAGATGAGGTTTTAGACGGTTAACTATAATCTTAGTAATAGCTTTATAAATTGCTAAAAACAAAACAATGGGTCTGAATTGAGTAATCAATTTTGGGGAGGGAATCTTGGGTATAAGAACCATGATAGTACAGTTTAGCTCAGACTCCCATACCTCATAACGAAAAACTTGCTGGAAAAACTAAGTTAGAGAAGGTCCTAAAGTGTCCCATTATGATTGGAAGAATAAAGCGTTAAAGCCATCATATCCGGGAGCTTTATTAGGAGTCATATCAAAGAAGGCCGTCTGAACCTCTGTGGGAATGAGAGGACCTGCCAAGTCCTAAGTAGTTCTGATCGAGAGTGACGGGAAGTAACCTTTAAGCAGTAGACTCGTAGGAGTTGAAGAATCTGCCAAATACAACTTTTCAAGGTAGATCTTGGTCGACTATCTGATGCTAACTATGTTTGATCTAATCCTTCCGTGTTCATCTGTTAGTGAGCTAATGTGAAGTTTTCTTCGTTTAGCTATGGTCACTGCATGATAGTACTTTGTATTCTTGTCTCCCTACACAAGCCACTGACATCTAGATTGTTGGTGCCAATACATCTCTTCTTAACATAGGACTTATTCCAGCTCAGTACAAAGGTAGGCTTCCAACTCTCGAAGTGATTCAGAATTCTCTTCATCCAGATACTTTTGAATGCCTTCTAGACGGGCCATGAGTCTCTTCTTACAATGAAAAATGTTCCCAAAGGTTGAATGATTCCAATGCTGGAAGTTTGTGGTTAGATTCCTAATTACTCCGCATGAACAGTCTTATGAATCTTTTCATACGGACATTCTAGAACCAAAACATGGGACAAACCGCATTAGGCCAGACACAGCTCTTCTATTCAAGTACAAGCAATAGTTAAGCGCTGGTTAAACCAGAATCGCCTAAACCATGCTTTGATATCAAAAGATGTAACACTCAAATACCCCCTGGGAGGATATGTGGATGCCACCCAATACAGTACAATCAAATCAAACTAGTTTACACACAACATCTCAAACAGTGCTTACAATACATCACATCATACTGTCAGAAACAGAAATTCAAAGTTATTACAGGCCCAAAAATGTTCACTAAAAACATGTTCAACAAATACGAAAATAGACTCCTTTGGCCAATGCAGTTCACTCGTCCCAGTCTTTAAACTCTTCGTTCTGAACCTACACGGGGCAAATCCACCGTGCTAAGTATATAGCTTAGTGAGTAATAACTAATCTATATTAACCGATTTCAGGAAACAGAAAGAATGCATTTTAGAACAGATTTTTATATTAAAAAGAACGACAGAACACAGAAAATCCTTCAGAATCAGAATAATCAATCAGAATACAGAATACAGAACAAATCAAACTATAAATCCATGAACAGAAGTGGGTAACGGGACTTATACAGGAGAGACCGAAGTCTCGACACCGAAGTGTCTTAGGAGAGACCTAAGTCTAGACACCGAAGTGTCTCAGGAGAGACCGAAGTCTCGACACAAATGTGGCCATGAGCAGCTGCAGACCCTTCTAGGCATGCCTATTTACCCAACTTGGACTGAAAAAATCATTTCAGACATTTCATGTGCAATAAAATGAGCACTTCCAATAAAATAACATGCAACAATCACCTCGGACGTTCATTGTCCGGAACAGTACACAATCAGTACAACACACATGAGCACTCGAACATTCATTGTCCGGACCAGTACAGAACAAATCAAAGTGAGACCGTCCCGGGTCTCTTACTTATTACCGATATACTTACTGAAATGACTTACAGAAATTACTGGTATTACTTACTGAAATTATTGACATTACTGAAAGTCCTGATTACTGACCTTAAATCGCCCTTACTATTTATTGCCTCGAAGTCCCAGCAATATCTGGCAGTGGTCGTTCCTCTATAATAGGGAACACAGATACAAATTATGATTGTGCATAATTACTGAATGATAAATGAGTATGATGCATGTTCATGCAAATTTCCGGGATTCTTCTACTGTTTAAAAAAAATACGTATTACAATTCACAAATACATATTATTACTGTTCACAAATACGTACGGATACTATATCTCCGCAATCGCTCATCGCTCACTATTCACTATTCACTTTATCATCACTATCTTTGCATCGCTCATCATCTTCTTCACCTTCCGAAAATTTCTTCTTTTCTTTTTACTTTATTTCACTTTCCTTTCTTTTTTGCTCAATTCTTCTCAATTCTTTTAGCATCATCACTTAAAAAACTAACCTATTTAACAAATCTAACCTATCAGAATCATCCAAATCGTCAAATATTATAGATCTAAAAATTTCTTTTACCAATATTAGATCTCATCCGACTATCTTTATAAAAGACAAGAACAGACCATAGATTCATTATCAAAAGGACTAACCTCGTGATCTGCAGCAGAAAAGCAGATCGAAATCAGACTGACAGAGCTGCGGAACAACACCGATGAACGCTATCGGTTCTGTCTCAAAATAATTAATCAACCCTTATATATTCGTCCACTTATTCAATTAGTACTATTCGATGAATAGTTAATTACTCAAAACACACTTATGAATTCTTAGAACAAACAAATACCCGTAATTCCCGAATACTTCAAAAATTCACCAAAATTCCGTCATAAAATAATGACTTCCAAATAATTGTTAAAAAATACTAAATCGTCACCAACAATTTCTAAAAATCATCAAGTATCCAAATTACTAAAATTATCTTAATCTGATCAAATCAATCAAAATGTCATTAAACCAATGTACCCGGAAAATGCCATGAATGCATGCCAAAATGTCAAAGAGACATAACATAAATCGGACTAAATTTGCTTCATATGCTAACCCCTAATTTGGGGCGTTACAATTCTTCCCTCCTTAAGGAATTTCGTCCTCGAAATTCAGATCTGATCCAAAGAATTGCGGATACTGAGGTAACTGCTAGTATGTAACGGTTAACAAAAAAAACAACTAGTAACGGCTAGAGAACGGTCATAAACGGCTAGTTAACGGTACAAAAATGTTCTAAAAATAGAGACCATTCCTTCCTCATTACTTCATCCTTCCACATTCTTTCTTTCTTACCTACCTCAAAATTTCTTCTAACCAAATTTCAAAATGTTATCCGCTATCGCATGCTTTTGTGTAATTCTTATCATTATGTATCTTTATCTCGTTCTTAGTGTTAGTATAGAGCTAAATGAAGCTCGCACTTGTTTTTTCTTCTTAGCATTTCCTATAATCCTGTTGTTGCTTATTGGCATAGCCTTTGAGCAAGGCATGTATTTTTTTTTTCATAAGGGAAAAATAAATGTTTTACTTTCACTTTCGGAATCAATAACGCCAATATAACCAAACGCATCTAATACCACCAAATATCATAGCAAAGCACTATAGCCACAAAACCAATGTTTCTTCACATAGTTACATAATCATACCGACCGATGATCTCATTTCATAAGGAACATCATATGAACCAATCATCGCTTAAAAGGTTCAATTCATATCTTGAGATCATTAATCTCATCTTTCACGTATTCCCTCTTGTAAAATCGCGCAACAATGTGATCAAAGAAACCTAATATCAGATATCATCTCATGATCGATCATATAACTCGTCACCTTATTCCACCAATTTCACGACATACAATCACACGCATCTCCTCCGAACACATTACATTCACATCGCTACAGTGGTAATACAATTAACTCCTGTGTCTTCTATACAGCATCAGATACACACAAACGTATCAGGATAGTACTCATTCAAACAATTCATAAACCTTCAGTTCTTTTATTCATTGACTCCGTATCGTATTCAATTCTTTCACTACCGCAAACTATCCGACATGTGTCACTACACCTACTGTGTCTCCAAGCTTTCAAAGCTATGGCAGTAAGTTTTATCAACTAATCACCTCACGCGACATCATTTGTCTCTATGCATACAAATTTTTTTTTTCTCTTCATTCCTGCAAAACATGAATGATTTCACCCAAGTTCACTTATCAACATTTGTTCTCAATTGCTCTTGGACAAGACTTCTCTACATTCACGCAAGTCAGAATAAAATTCTGAATCTCTCCCACTTAGAAAATGAACCATTCCAATCTTTTGCCACAAATTTGCCAATATATCAAAATGCACCAAAATTGATCTTAAGAATCACACTTTCAAACTAGTATTCTTAATTTAACTTTGCCATTTTTTTTTCTTTTCCCAAAAATCGGGTAGCATAACGGCTGTAATTTATCCAACTCAAAAATCTGCAATGATCAAACGCACTTCTATAATGCTCACACAATAACCAGAATCATCGGACCTCCCGTCCGGAATCCAACATCAGCAAACAATGCAATGCTATACCGAACACGTCAATAAGTCTTAATCCAATAATCTCATAAGAATCGAATCTCAATACCCAATGCATTCACCAATACAAATGCATTACCTCATTATTTGCTTATTTGACATCTTAGCTTCCTAAGCTAAAAATACATATCGAAAATCAAACTCGTACTTCTTGAATATACTGACATAGAATTCATTACAGACCTAACTCCGTCTAACCATAATAAGCATGTGTACATGCACGTTCAACAGTCTATTCAACTTCCCATGTCTGAATCGCATCAATTCAGACACTTACGATATGTAACCATCATGACATTCTAATATCGAACCCATTCTTATAATCTTGTCCAGAATCACAAATTCTCAACTACCTCATCAACAGTCTTATGAATCTTTTCATACGGATATTCTAGAACCAAAACATGGGACAAACCGCATTAGGCCAGACACAGCTCTTCTATTCAAGTACAAGCAATAATTAAGCACTGGTTAAACCAGAATCGCCTAAACCATGCTTTGATACCAAAAGATGTAACACCCAAATACCCCCTGGGAGGATATGTGGATGTCACCCAATACAGTACAATCAAATCAAACTAGTTTACACACAACATCTCAAACAGTGCTTACAATACATCACATCATACTGTCAGAAACAGAAATTCAAAGTTATTACAGGCCCAAAAATGTTCACTAAAAACATGTTCAACAAATACGAAAACAGACTCCTTTGGCCAATGCAGTTGACTCGTCCCAGTCTTTAAACTCTTCGCTCTGAACCTACACGGGGCAAATCCACCGTGCTAAGCATATAACTTAGTGAGTAATAACTAATCTATATTAACCGATTTCAGGAAACAGAAAGAATGCATTTTAGAACAGATTTTTATATTAAAAAGAACGGCAGAACACAGAAGATCCTTCAGAATCAGAATAATCAATCAGATATCAGAATACAGAACAAATCAAACTATAAATCTATGAACAGAAGTGGGTAACGGGACTTATACAGGAGAGACCGAAGTCTCGATACCGAAGTGTCTCAGGAGAGACCTAAGTCTCTACATCGAAGTGTCTCAGGAGAGACCGAAGTCTCGACACAAATGTGTCTATGAGCAGCTGCAGACCCTTCTAGGCATGCCTATTTACCCAACTCGAACTGAACAAATCATTTCAGACATTTCATGTGCAATAAAATGAGCACTTCCAATAAAATAACATGCAACAATCGCCTCGGACGTTCATTGTCCGGAATAGTACACAATCAATACAACACACATGAGCACTCGGACATTCATTGTCCGGACCAGTACACAATTCAGTACAGAACAAATCAAAGTGAGACCGTCCCGGGTCTCTTACTTATTACCGATATACTTACTGAAATGACTTACAGAAATTACTGGTATTACTTACTAAAATTATTGACATTACTGAAAGTCCTGATTACTGACCTTAAATCGCCCTTACTATTTATTGCCTCGAAGTCCCGACAATATCTGGCTGTGATCGTTCCTTTATAATAGGGAACACAGATACAAATTATGATTGTGCATAATTACTGTATGATAAATGAATATGATGCATGTTCATGCAAATTTTTGGGATTCTTATACTGTTTAAAAAAATACGTATTACTATTCACAAATACGTATTATTATTTGCTCACAAATCACGGATCTGATATCTACTCCAGCATTTCATCGCTCACTATTTACTATTCACTATTCACTATTCATCACTATGCTGCACTGTTCATCATCTTCTTCGCCTTCCGAAAATTTCTTCTTTTCTTTTTACTTTATTTCACTTTCCTTTCTTTTTTGCTCAATTCTTCTCAATTCTTTTAGCATCATCACTTAAAAAACTAACCTATTTAACAAATCTAACCTATCAGAATAATCCAAATCGTCAAATATTATAGATCTAAAAATTTCTTTTACCAATATCAGATCTCATCCGACTATCTTTATAAAAGACAAGAATGACCATAGATTCATTATCAAAGGACTAACCTCGTGATCTGCAAAAAAAGCGATCGAAATCGGGCAGCGACAGAGTCGGAACAACACCGATGAACGCTATCGGTTCTGTCTCAAAATAATTAATCAACCCTTATATATTCGTCCACTTATTCAATTAGTACTATTCAAATGAATAGTTAATTACCCAAAAACACACTTATGAATTCTTAGAACAAACAAATACCCAGAATTCCCAGATAGCTTCCAAAAATTCACCAAAAATTCCGTCATAAAATAATGACTTCTAAATAATTGTTAAAAAATTACTAAATACGTCACCAACAATTTCTAAAAATCATCGAAGTATCCAAAAATTACTAAAATTATCTTAATACAGTCCGAATCAATCCGAAGTGTCATTAAACTAATGTACCCGAAAAATGCCATGAATGCATGCCAAAATGTCAAAGAGACATAACATAAATCGGACTAATTTTCTTCATATGCTAACCCCTAATTTGGGGCGTTACAATTCTTCCCTCCTTAAGGAATTTCGTCCTCGAAATTCAGATCTGATCCGAAGAATTGCGGATACTGAGGTAACTGCTAGTATGTAACGGTCATGTAACGGTTAACAAAAAAAACGGCTAGTAATGGCTAGAGAACGGTCATAAACGGCTAGTTAACGGTACAAAAATGTTCTATAAATAGAGACCATTCCTTCCTCATTACTTCATCCCTCCACATTCTTTCTTTCTTACCTACCTCAAAATTTCTTCTAACCAAATTTCAAAATGTTATCCGCTATCGCATGCTTTTGTGTAATTCTTATCATTATGTATCTTTATCTCGTTCTTAGTGTTAGTATAGAGCTAAATGAAGCTCGCACTTGTTTTTTCTTCTTAGCATTTCCTATGATCTTGTTGTTGCTTATTGGCATAGCCTTTGAGCAAGGCATGTATTTTTTTTTTCATAAGGGAAAAATAAATGTTTTACTTTCACTTTCGGAATCAATAACGCCAATATAACCAAACGCATCTAATACCACCAAATATCATAGCAAAGCACTATAGCCACAAAACCAATGTTTCTTCACATAGTTACATAATCATACCAGTCAATGATCTCATTTCATAAGGAACATCATATGAACCAATCATCAGTTAAAAGGTTCAATTCATATCTTGCGATCATTAATCTCATCTTTCACGTATTCCCTCTTGTAAAATCACGCAACAATGTGATCAAAGAAACCTAATATCAGATATCATCTCATGATCGATCATATAACTCGTCACCTTATTCCACCAATTTCCTGACATACAGTCACATGCATCTCCCTCCGAACACATTACATTCACATCGCTACAGTGGTAATACAATTAACTCCTGTGTCTTCTATACAGCATCAGATACACACAAACGTATCAGGATAGTACTCATTCAAACAATTCATAAACCTTCAGTTCTTTTATTCATTGACTCCGTATCGTATTCAATTCTTTCAATACCGCAAACTATCCGACATGTGTCACTACACCTACTGTGTCTCCAAGCTTTCAAAGCTATGGCAGTAAGTTTTATCAACTAATCACCTCACGCGACATCATTTGTCTCTATGCATACAAAAAAAAAATTTCTCTTCATTCCTGCAAAACATGAATGATTTCACCCAAGTTCACTTATCAACATTTGTTCTCAATTGCTCTTGGACAAGACTTCTCTACATTCACGCAAGTCAGAATAAAATTCTGAATCTCTCCCACTTAGAAACTGAACCATTCCAATCTTTTGCCACAAATTTGCCAATATATCAAAATGCACCAAAATTGATCTTAAGAATCACACTTTCAAACTAGTATTCTTATTTTAACTTTGCCATTTTTTTTCTTTTCCCGAAAATCGGGTAGCATAACGGCTGTAATTTATCTAGCCCAAAAATCTGCAATGATCAAACGCACTTCTATAATGCTCACACAATAACCAGAATCATCGGACCTCCCATCCGGAATCCAACATCAGCAAACAACGCAATGCTATACCGAACACGTCAATAAGTCTTAATCTAATAATCTCATAAGAATCGAATCTCAATACCCAATGCATTCACCAATACAAATGCATTACCTCATTATTTGCTTATTTGACATCTTAGCTTCCTAAGCTAAAAATACATATCGAAAATCAAACTCGTACTTCTTGAACATACTGACATAGAATTCATTACAGACCTAACTCCGTTTAACCATAATAAGCATGTGTACATGCACATTCAACTGTCTATTCAACTTCCCATGTCTGAATCGCATCAATTCAGACACTTACGATATGTAACCATCATGACATTCTAATATCGAACCCATTCTTATAATCTTATCCAGAATCATAAATTCTCAACTACCTCATCAACAATCTTATGAATCTTTTCATACGGACATTCTAGAACCAAAACATGGGACAAACCGCATTAGGCCAGACACAGCTCTTCTATTCAAGTACAAGCAATAGTTAAGCGCTGGTTAAACCAGAATCGCCTAAACCATGCTAATACCCCCTGGGAGGATATGTGAATGCCACCCAATACAGTACAATCAAATCAAACTAGTTTACACACAACAGCTCAAACAGTGCTTACAATACATCACATCATCTTGCCGAAATGAAATTCAAAGTTATTACAGGCCCAAAAATGTTCACTAAAAACATGTTCAACAAATACGAAAACAGACTCCTTTGGCCAATGCAGTTGACTCGTCCCAGTCTTTAAACTCTTCGCTCTGAACCTACATAGGGCAAATCCACCGTGCTAAGCATATAGCTTAGTGAGTAATAACTAATCTATATTAACCGATTTCAGGAAACAGAAAGAATGCATTTTAGAACAGATTTTTATATTAAAAAGAACGGCAGAACACAGAAGATCCTTCAGAATCAGAATAATCAATCAGATATCAGCATACAGAACAAATCAAACTATAAATCCATGAACAGAAGTGGGTAACGGGACTTATACAGAAGAGACCGAAGTCTCGATATCGAAGTGTCTCAGGAGAGACCTAAGTCTCGACATCGAAGTGTCTCAGGAGAGACCGAAGTCTCGACACAAATGTGTCCATGAGCAGCTGCAGACCCTTCTAGGCATGCCTATTTACCCAACTCGAACTGAACAAATCATTTCAGACATTTCATGTGCAATAAAATGAGCACTTCCAATAAAATAACATGCAACAATTGCCTCGGACGTTCATTGTCCGGAACAGTACACAATCAGTACAACACACATGAGCACTCGGACATTCATTGTGGGACGATCTACAATTCAAGATGCAAAACAAATCAAAGTGAGACCGTCCCGGGTCTCTTACTTATTACCGATACACTTACTGAAATGACTTACAGAAATTACTGGTATTACTTGCTGAAATTATTGACATTACTGAAAGTCCTGATTACTGACCTTAAATCGCCCTTACTATTTATTGCCTCGAAGTCCCGGCAATATCTGACAGTGGTCGTTCCTCTATAATAGGGAACACACATACAAATTATGATTGTGCATAATTACTGTATGATAAATGAATATGATGCATGTTCATGCAAATTTCTGGGATTCTTCTACTGTTTAAAAAAAATACGTATTACTATTCACAAATACGTATTATTACTGTTCACAAATACGCACGGATACTGTATCTCTGGCACTGTTTCCTGTTCACTATTTACTATTCACTATTCACTGTTCATCACTATGCTGCACTGTTCATCATCTTCTTCGCCTTCCGAAAATTTCTTCTTTTCTTTTTACTTTATTTCACTTTCCTTTCTTTTCTGCTCAATTCTTCTCAATTCTTTTAGCATCATCACTTAAAAACTAACCTATTTAACAAATCTAACCTATCAGAATCATCCAAATCGTCAAATATTATAGATCTAAAAATTTCTTTTACCAATATCAGATCTCATCCGACTATCTTTATAAAAGACAAGAATGACCATAGATTCATTATCAAAGGACTAACCTCGTGATCTGCAGCAGAAAAGCGATCGAAATCGATCGACAGAGTCATGGAACAACACCGATGAGCGATATCGGTTACGTCTCAAAATAATTAATCAACCCTTATATATTCGTCCACTTATTCAATTAGTACTATTCAAATGAATAGTTAATTACCCAAAAACACATTTATGAATTCTTAGAACAAACAAATACCCAGAATTCCCAGACAGCTTCTAAAAATTTACCAAAAATTCCATCATAAAATAATGACTTCCAAATAATTGTTCAAAAAATACTAAATACGTCATCAATAATTTCTAAAAATCATCGAAGTATCCAAAAATTACTAAAATTATCTTAATACAGTCCGAATCAATCCGAAGTGTCATTAAACCAATGTACCCGGAAAATACCATGAATGCATGCCAAAATGTCAAAGAGACATAACATAAATCGGACTAAATTTGCTTCATATGCTAACCCCTAATTTGGGGCGTTACAATTTGCTTCCACCCGATATGAATTGGGGAAAGGTAAGGATTTGATTATAACTTGAGCACGAACTTCACTTATTCTAGTCTCGATCAACATTACTAACATGGGTTTGTGAATTTTGGCATAATTCTTAAGAATCGGTTTGAATTTCTTGCCCCCAGCCCCTTGACAACTCCAGATGAAGATAGACATAATAATGGGTTCGGTCTAATGATCGGTAGAGATTTTGGAAACATCTATTTATCCAGCTTCAGT
Organism: Erythroxylum novogranatense; assembly: GCA_029891385.1. NCBI lineage: Eukaryota > Viridiplantae > Streptophyta > Magnoliopsida > Malpighiales > Erythroxylaceae > Erythroxylum > Erythroxylum novogranatense. The sequence goes on along the minus strand of CM057234.1, from coordinate 26,281,382 downwards.
GTTACTCATAGGATGTTGCGACAGCTCATCCATCTGGGAATCTAATATCATATCCTTATTAGCCGAAGTTACGTTGTTCGTAGGATCTAATGGTTTAGTTGGAGGCAGTAGGTTTTAGTAGTGCAATTGTGGAGGAGGTTTGTCGTCTGTATGTACACCGTCCTCTAAATCTCCACAATCTAAATTCGCTTGCATGGCAGGAGCTAGTGAAGGATCTTATATTACTAATTCATGGTGCAAAGGAATGGAAATGGCTATATGCTGATGGTGGGGTAGTAGCCTCCTTCCTTTGAACGGTGGAGTGGGCATTTCGAGGATCCTAGGCTAGAGGAGTCATTGGGTTAAGGCCTTGAGTGGTGGTAATAGGAGTCTTGGAAATCCAACCGACATGCCCATTTGCTACCGCATCTTGCAGCCTGCTTTCTGGCCCTTCCATTTGTTATTATTGGCTAGGGGACAGGAGCCCAATAAAGTGCGTGAACGAGATGCTTCGGGAAGACGGGGGCGCGAGGTCGTGGAGTTGACGTAGTGGCGGTGATATGTCCTTTATCTGACAGAGGCTGAAACCTCGAATCTCGCACGTTGTCGAAGTTGGTAAGTTTGCCTTTATCACTTCTTGTGAGCGTTTCTGTCTGGTTTGATCGTCGACTACGCCGTTGGGCTTGAACCCAGGGACTATACATCTTTGCTTGCGGTGCTGTTGCTGGTGTGTCTGGTTGTTGGTTCGGTGGGGGTTCTGATGGTTGATTGGTAAGGCTATTGGTTGGGGGTCGGAGAGGGCACTAGTCGGGAGGGGCATTGCATAGCGCCATGTCCAACCGTCCACATGAGAGACAGATTTGTGGCAAGCCCTCGTACACGACCCTAATTTGTTTATCGTTGAGTTCAACAATGGGCCATAATGGCTTGGTGATGTCGAGTTTCACTGCCACGTGGGCGCATTTCCCTCTCTGTGTTTGTTGAGTGGTTGTGTCAATCTTAACAGTACGCCCAACTAGATTACCTAGCGTGGTTAAGATTGAGGGATGGTAGTGAGCAATCGATAATTCTGAAAATCTCACCCATGCGACAACGTGGGAAATCTTGTTGGACGAGGGGTGGAACGTCAGGATCCATGGCTGAACTGATAGGGCGTAGCCGAAGAGTATCCATGGCCCCTGAGTAAATGCGTGTATGTAATCGTCTAATTGCAAGAAATTGATCAAGAAGAAATCATTTTCAATGTCAACGATTTGCATCGGCCCCACTAGGTTCTACAAGGAAGATAGTCGATTCTGCAGCACATTAAATCCAATTCTTCGGCCTAGAAGTTTAACTATTATCGCGTGTTCCCACATTTTATCTAATTTGCTCTTGAATGAATTGGATAATTCGATTCTGAATCCGAATTCGCAAGGTACCAAATTAATATCCCCCTCTTCAATTTCAACAGAGTCTTCGGTAGGCCATTATAATGTGTTTGTGTTAGAGTCCAGGTGGCCGATGACCGCTGCACAGTAGTTGTTTTTCACCGGGGGTGAGGAGGCGGGTCTTCTTCCCGTTTCCTAGTACGAATTTTTTTAGCAACGTGACTATTGTTTTCAGTAGGCTAGTGTTCAGCGTTTGAAGTTTCTGGACGCTTTGTAAAGCTTGTTTCCATTGTTGCACTTAGCATCCAAGAGATTTCTTCAGAGTCTGATGTTTGCGAAAGTTAGAATGTGAACAGTAGCTTTTTTTTAGAGCGTTTGAGACAAAGATTGATGGTCAAAACTTTTGTTAGATCATTTCTTCTACTTTCTGTCAATTCCTTGGCGACTTTGTAGCGAAATGTTAACAACGGCCTTAGCGAGGAATAAACCTTTCGTCGACCGTATTAAAATTTTTTGAAGCGGTCAAAACGTCATTACAGGAAAATAGCTTGCTGATCCTGACGTTAATTGCCCCCACAACGTGTCATTCTTCACCCAAATAATTTTAAAAAATAAATGCGCACGTATCAAATCCACTGTACACGGAATACTCCCACTACAATTCATTCTACTTGGATTAGACCTGAAGCAAAAGGAGTCGCCATTTTATGACTTGTGACTTCGAATCTATTTATTTGCGTCAATTTCTGCGGTGGGTTGGATTCATGTATCCCAATAAGACAACATACTTCCACTATGCACGTGTTATCCTAACTTTGTCAAACCATCTTCAATTCACACATTAGATTATATATATATATATATATGCTACCAACAGTAGATTTTCTGATAAACAACATCCCAGTTTCTCTAGTGATCCTTGCTAAATTCATTACAATAAAGATCTAACTTATAAAATAATTCAATTCAAGTAATTCATAATAGTGAGCTACAAAAACAAATTAAATTTGAAGCATTTTATGCACCGTTCTCGAAATTTTCTTTAAAAAATCTGGGAACGGAGACTAACATCTTTGGACGAGACTGTGTTTTGCTTAATTTTGACAATAATTGCATTAGGGTCATTTGTTTCTTGGAGCAATAATTGTATCCAAAGACCCCCGGGGGATTAGGCTTATTTTGGCTGGTATAGCTGTTTCTTGATGACTCCTTGATGAATTTGTATCTTCGAAGGATGATAATTGTCCTATAATCCAAAAACTCATTAATGCCTTTGCTAATATACCAAAAAGTTGTACCTGTGTCAATTGACATTTATTACTAATACGTGGTAAAGAGGAGAAGGATGCTGGTGCATGCATTTAACTCTGTAAGAGTCACGGGTCACACACAAATGTTCAGTTGATTCAACTTTCTGAGCTCGCCATATATAGTTCTCTTCTTTTTGGTAGAATTATTATCCATACAGCTCCCTTTCTGAACCTTCTTATTTATGTCTCTTTTTTTTTTCCTATTCTGTGTAGATGCTCGAACTTAGAAACAAATGTCCATATATTATGCTAATTAATTAGATTTTTGTAGTAGAAAACATTAGCTATTACAATACATTGTGAATGACTAGGATTAGTAACATTCTTGAGTATGTGATAGAATAAAAGGGGCGGCTTAACAAGCTGAAGAATGAAGACCCAAGACCGAAGACCAAAGACCAAAGACCAAATAATTGTTGATTTGTAGTTATGATTTACGTACAATAATGCCCACGCAGAATTACCATTGATTTTACGTTTAAGAAGGCTCTAGTTGATATCTCTACGGGAACTTGTCAAGAAGTCTCAAAGTTGATAGCTCTGTGGGAACTTACCGCCGAGAGTTTATACGTCAATAGAAAAGTAGGATGATTGGATGTTCTTGGATGCATTTGGTTCATAATTATTTCACTTGTCGATTCACTTCTATTTTCTTTTTTCCATGCGAAATTCGACTAACATACTCGTTTTTTGCGGATAGGAGGAATTTCACATCAAAGCTTACTTAACCATTCTCCAAAAAATCAAATGCTTATTTCACTTAGAAAAATGATAATAAGATTTATAATAAATATAGTAAGAAATAGAATCACTTCTATTCTTCTCATAATCGAGAAATATGCAGTATTATCCCAAAAGTTGATATAAAGATACTGTTTATCCAATAATAATAAATTACCAAGTGAGGTTGATACTTTGAATAAATATACACAACAACTAAGCAAATTTACTAAATAATTACTTGCATGATTAATTATAAAAGCTCTTACTAAACATAAATGTCATTTAATGGTAATTAACATCACTTGTCTCCCAAGTCCCAACTTTTCAGTATAAATTAGACTTTCTTTCTATGACCCTGTTTGGTAATCAATGGATTGCATTAACTGTTAGCTGATAGCGGATTAATATAGTTGATTTGACCAGTAGATAACATCAATTGTTTATTTAAAGATGTTTAGTAAAATGAGTTATTTAGTATTAGTTGTTTATGTATAAAATGATTTATGAGGACATGACTTAAAAAAGATTTATAAGGATATAAATATTATATCTTAGTTTTTTTAATATTTTCATAAGAATTTAGATAGAGAAAAAGAAGTCAACACCATCATTTAAAACAAAGGTTTATAATAATCTAAAAACGGTGCCTAACTGTCATTAAACTAAAAGGAATATTATCATGAATAGTTATCATTTTCCGAGTTCTTAGTTTTTCAACACCTTCTTGTGTAGAGTTAATTTTAATATCTTCAAATACATCTGAAAGTATAAATTTAGGATCTTGATCGATGATGTTAACCTCGTCGATTGATACACTGCTAATCTCACAATTTTAGGTTGTAGCTACTAATAAAGTTAAATTTATATGTGCGATTAAAAGAATGAAATTTATTATAATATGATAAACTTATCTGTATTTCTATTTATATCTCTATCTCTATCTCTATCTTTTTAATAATTTGTAATAACTTTTGGACAAAATCATCTTTTTGTCCCTTAATTTTTCAGTCGTTGTTTGAAAATGCTCCTTATAAGCCTTGTTTGGTAAATGACTTATCAACCATTTTTTGGCAAATTGAAAGGTTTTAGCTATTTGACTATGTTAAACCATTGATAATTATGTTTGGTAATCAACTGATTAGGTTGGCGGATTGAACTCAATCCATTGATTTTGAAAACGCTACTATGAGGAATGTTTTTCTCCGATGGCTAAGAAATTTAAGGACTAAAGACAACTATGTCTAAAATTTATTACAAATTACTAAAGAGATAGGGATAGAGATAAAGATAAAGATAAAGATAAAGATATATATTTGACTTAATTTGTACAAAAATTAAAATGTTACTCATTAAATTAAAATTTTAAAATATTTAATATTAAATTAAATTTTCAAAATTTTAAATATTTTTAAATTTTAAATATTTTTAAATTTTAAATATTTTTAAATTTTCAAAATTTAAAATCTCTAATTATAGTACATTCATTACTTTTGTATAAACATGATATTTAGGTCTTCTTTATATCAATATTTAGCGTATAATATTATTATCACTTGTATGTTGTGTTTAATTTAATTCAATTTAATCTAAAATTAATAAGTCAAATTTAAATTAATTATTTTTTACGATTAAATTTTAAGATATTAATATAAACAGTCTTTTCAAAAAAAATATTTTAATATAATATTTAAAAATATAGTTTCAATTTTCAAATTTTAAAAAATTAAAATTAAAATTAAAATAATAAAAAATTATATTTCCTTAAATTAGAAATTAAATTGATATCATTTTTATAGACCTAAATTCATATTAAGCTCATTGGAGCTGTATTTGAGGAAAAACTCATGGCATGATTCAACCGACCTCATTCTCAAGCTTATTTTTAGTGACATTTTAGTGATCTATGAAGTTCTTCAATTGGCCCTTCTTAGTGTAAAACTAAAAGGATCTCGAGAAGTTTAAATCTAGCTTATTTGTCATTGAGAAGTTGTATTGAGAGGACTTTCGATATTCTTAAGATTCGATAGAAGACATTGGAGAAAATGATAGTATTGACTTCTTTTGCTCTATCTAAATTCTTATGAGAATATTCAAAGAAACATTAAAATATAAACAACTAATACTTGTGTCCTAATAAATCTTTTTTTAAGTCATATCCTCGTAAGTCATTTTATACATAAATAACTAATACTAAATAGTTAATTTTATCAAATATCTTTAAATAAACAATTGATGTTTCTGATGGTCAAATCAGTTATATTAATCCGTTGATAGATATAGCTAACAGCTAATGTAATCTGCTGATTTTCAAACAGGGTCATAGTAGTGTCTTCAAAAACAATATATTGGGTTCAATTCGCCAACCCAATCTGCTAATTATCAAACATGATTATTGGTTGTTTGATGTCGTCAAATAGCTAAATACATCTTAATCCACAAAAAAATAGTTGATTAGCTATTTGCCAAACAAGTCCTATATCATAAAACATAGCATATGCATAATCATTCATCATATGCATCCACTAAATTATGATAAAATTATAAGATTAAATACTTGTTAAGTTCTAAATTTTCTTTCACCCCACATCAATTATTAATGAAAATAGATGAACTTTTGTATATTTTTCAATTTAAGGTCACTACATTTAGATTATTTAAATTAGCAATTAACTTTTTTTGGGGAAAGAATGAGGTTTAACTAATTTGAAATAGACACTCATGGGCCTCTTTTCTAATATTTGTATAGCTAACGTATTCGTGAAAAAAAAAAGTTTTCTCAAACTTCAAAGGTTAACTGAATGATTATGTAACGTTAATGAATTTACATTTTATTAGAGAGGAAGGAAAGATAATTTTCACATATCAACCATGTTCAATATATAATTTTATATTTAAGCTAATTTATTAGAGGATGTAGCCTCTTAAATGAGTACACATTAACTATATAATATGTTGCATATCACACGGTCAAAGTAGAATATTTTTTTGGAAATTGAATAAAATTATATTAACAATAACAAAGTTACAATGAGTTCTCAAGATAGTACAAATTACTGATCTAACTGACTAAATAATAATTTAGGATTACATAATTCAGTTATTCCTAATGCCTATAGATGAAGTATGTTGAACAATTTTAGCAATCATAATGTATTTGATCCAATTGATGATATCTTTGACTATTTAATGCTTGTTTACTTCCTCAACTCTGTAGATCTGTTTGTTTCTTTCTTTCCACAAGGAGTATATTATTATTGTAAAAGTTGATGCACCTTTAGCTTAGCAATTCAAGTGATCCAATTTAGAGTTGTTAGCCAATCATAAGAAGAGCAACTATTTGTAAACAAGTGTAAAATTCTACTCCACACTGCTTTGGAACATTTGTATTTAAAGAATACGTGTTCCTGATCTTCTTCAACTTCTTTACACAACACACCTGTTGGATCATATGAGTCAAACCATATATTCTTAGTATATGGATCTTGTTTTTAATAATTAACCAGGTAAATATTGGGACTTTCTTATTCATGGAATTCTTACATAGGTGGTTAAACCAAGGTAGAGTCTAACCTTTTGTCTGCAATGCTATATAACACGATTTGTTAGTGAATACTCTAGTAGGATCAGGTGTTCAGGTGACTATGCCCTCCTTTTCCCAATTAGTAATCTGAGGGAAATATTTCATCAAAAATTGGTGACATTAGATTTTCGAGGCATGAGGCGTGGGTGACCCAGATCTACTAGCGTGAGCCCAGATCTGCGAGAGGCGTTAAGAGCACCACCTCCAAATTTGAACTCATCTCAATGCTACCCACGCAAGCTCCATAGCAGCTCCATGGTGTTCGTCTCAGTGGAGGGTCCTCCTTCATCGACTATAGAGATTGGGAAAGCCTCCCTCTCCAAAGATGAATACCCAGTTCTTGGTACAGAAGCCCTTCGAGGCTCCCTATAGAGAAGCATTAATGAGTCCTCAACAGACATGGGCGAAAATACGACAGATGGGTCATAGCATAAATTAAACCCTAAATAACATAACAAAGGGGCTCTATATCACTATCAAAATGTTCTGAAAGATAGGGTCTTAACTCCTCCGATCGAACTTCTGAAGGCTGGAGCGAGAGCGTGATCTTCGTCATTGGCCAATTTCTTCTGGTCCAAAAGATTGGCCTTCCTGGCAATTAATGCATGGGCTAAAGCTAGGTTGGAGAAGAAGGGGCTACAAAAGGCCATGTTGAGAAAAGATGACTCAATTTTGTTCAAATTTGCTAATAATTCCTGCTTGTCGGAGATAGTTGAATAGGGTCTGTAGCACTTCGGTAACCAGCTGTTGTTTCTCGAAAGTGGTGGTCAGGAATGGTCATAGACCGAAGCCTACTCAAGGTCATCCCTATATAGGTTCATTTCCACAACCTTCTGATGGAGTTCTAAACAGTTGTAGGTCTCAATTATGCGGCTAGCTCCTTAGGTAAGCCAGTTTGTATGGATTTGCTTATTACCTCTATGGAGAGGATAGGCTATGTGAAGTTATATATAGAAATTCCTAAGCATGTGATTTTGCCTGATAGCCTCTCGATTCTTAGGCTAGGTGAGAATGGGGAGATGAAGAAAGTGGTGATTCTTATAAGCTATTCCTGGAAACCGAAAAACACTGCGAGGAAATGGGTTCCTATTGGCAGGGTTTTTCACTCGGAATGACATTAGGACCTTAGCAAGGAAGTTAGATATGGAAAAGAGTCAGAGGGAGTCACTAATGTTTCTTGTTATGGTCGCTCAGAGGAGGGTAGTCTGTTGATTAATTGTAAGAAAAAGCATATTATAGTTGAAAAAGGAGAGGAGTCGACTTATGTGAAGATTATTGTTGGCTCTTCACTATTGATCGAGGACGGACAGATATTAAGTAATAATTTGTTGGACCCATTGCAAAAAGATAGGATAGTTAATCTTGTTGATGACAAGAACTTTATGTTTTGTGAGGATCTAATTGTGCAATTGGGGGTTGAGAATTTTAAGATGATTGATTGTTTTGAGATATCTCATGTCAAGTCCTCTACTAGTTCTAGATTGGGAAAATGTAATGTTATGCAAGCACCTTCCTACTATGAGATGGTTGTCAAACATAGTGATTCTCTATATTGTGAGGAATCATGTGTGCAATTGCATATCAGGACATCCGAAGTTGTTACACGTAGCTTTCATGTAGAGGATGAAACTATTAGTATTGTCGCGGGTTTGCATCTTGGTGTATAGTTGCTGGTGATGAAAACAATGGTAATCAAGTAGTTGGTATGAAGACTAAACAAGTTGTCACACATATTTTTCAAGGAAAGAAAACTATGGACAATTTCAATACAGAAAATGGGAAGAATCTAAACAGTAGCACGAATGAGTTCATTTCCAAATATTTTGAGCATTGTCGGATTGAGTGGGCCAACATGTTGACTCCAACTACTACTGTGATACCCCACTAACTGTAACTCATATTTCGGATATTCTTAATGATTTTTGTGTGCAACCCAAATCTACAAAGAAGGAAATCTGCTAGAGAAAGCAAAATCCTAAATATCAGAAATGGTGAATGAGCTTTCTGACGAGGATGAAACTTTAGTGGTGTCTATAATTATTTTTTATAGTTGTCTATTATGTAGATAATCATACTATTTTCCTTAGGAAGTTTTTGTTCTTAGGTCATATTATAATATGATGATAAGCTTAAAACTTTAAACTCGTTATAACGTCAATCTAGTTTTAATTATAATAATATTCTTTTTAATTAAAAAGTTGAATCATCTAAAATTGTCAATTCTTTGTACATGATTCATAGCAAGAACACTTTTATATTGAGAGGAAGAATTGAAAGATAAGATAATTCGCTCATTTGAATATTGCGTATCACACAATCCAAAAATGGAAAAAGAAGAGGATATAGAGGTAATATGAATTACAAATCTCCTAAATGAAATAAATAAGTAGATCTGGGAAACTTATACAAGAACAAATTTTAATTTTAACCAAATATCATTTATGGTCTTCATCAACAAGTGAAATTGAGATCCAAACCTCTTGTTCGATCGGTTTATTATTATTAGTCTAATTTTCAATTAATTAAACCAAAAAAGAAAAGGAACAGTGAGTCTGATGTAACAATAGCGTCTTGATGATTTTACAACAATAATAATAATAATAAAAGAAAAAAAAATAGATGTGATGTATTGACCAACGGGGCCAAGTGCAGGCAACACCGATTCAAAGGTCATATCAATGGCACGTGTATTTAGTAAACTCATCTCTTCAGTCCCTATTCCCTACGCCTTCCCTTCGCATCCAAGAAACTGTGCCTTCTGTAGACCCATGCAGAAGCAGATACACACACACACACCTAATACTTAAAACATGCGTGTCAAACTCAAACTTCTATAATATAATATATGTACTTCAAGTCTTCAACGCTTACTAAATAAAACTGATGGATGGTGCGTTTTTTTGAGTGGGGGCGCCACTTCCAACCACTCCTCTGCTTACCTTTCTACTACCATCGTTGTCTCATAAATAAGCTTCATCAATTTGCTTCTAGCTAGTCAGGCTTGTGCATACCATTTACCAATAGCCTGGTACTCCTACTACCAATATACACTCTTCGTATCAATGCTTCCGATACTCCACTGTCACTGGTAATTATTTAACGAAAATAAAGAAACAAAAGGAGCTTTTCCATCAGTATACCAAAAAGTGTATAGTAGATAAAAAGGACGTGAGTTGGTTGAAGCTTCTTCAAGAAAAGAAAAAAAAGAAGAAGAAGATACATTATACATATATTACACGTACAAGGATGATGATGACGCATGTGTTGTCAAAGAACAGCATGAATACAACTGAAGAAAGGGAAAAAGAGAGGAGAGGAGTGGAGGGGAGGGATCTTAGGCTTTTGAAGGTCACGATACAATAGAAGCGGTTAGTTGAAAACAGGCATCAACATCTTCATCCACCATGAATTTTGTACACCAACAACTGCATCTCCATTGGATTTAAATATATAAGTAATCTAACCAAGACTATTGTAGTATGGAGGTCTATTTATGTAAAAAGGCAGAGGTAGGATTGGGTACCTTTTTGGTCTTTAAGAGGGCTTAGTTTTCATTTTTGCGACAGCACAATAATTACTACAGCTACAGCTGCAAGATTAGGGCCTGGCTCAGCTCCTCAGGCACAGGCAGTCAGGCTGAGAGCTATGCTGTTATTAAATAGAAAAAGAAATGGTGTAGTCAAAGTCGGATGCGTGAAAACAAGAGGATTTAATGGAGGATTCAAAGGACATGCCAAAACCCCATTTTATTATTCATTTCCTTCCTGTTGCTTTTCTATTGCTCATTTATTAGATTGTGTTACGGTTTTACGTTTGGACAACGCGGGCCACAATGTAATCAACAAGCGTCAACTCTTCATGCTGCTTCCAATCCCTTTCTTGACCCCAAACTATCTAAAGCTAACAATACCCACTCACCACACAGCCATGGATTGGAACTTTCGACATCATAGGGGTACTTTGGTCTTTTCACTTGTACCAAATACGTTAGGAGTGCCCATGACGGGCCAAGTTGCCGTGTTATTGGGTGATGAGATGACACTCATTATATCATATATCATCACTTCTCTGGCCACCTCTCCCTCCCTCCTATTTATTTCTCTCACAGTTGCACACTCCTCGCTTTGTTACCTTACCTCCATTAGACACTCACACCCCCACCCTCCACTAGGAAGTAGGAAGTGACCCCATTTTCTTCACCTACATAATATCTTTCATCTTCTTGCTCTGGTGAGCACCGTATATGACTATAATGGCTAAACAAAAGATCTTTGCTTCCATGCTCTTCGTTTTGCTTGTGGTTTTAGGTAATGGTAGTCGTACGATGGCAGTGAACCAACGGGAAGAAGCGGACCGAATAACATCACTTCCTGGACAGCCTCATGTGAGTTTCAAACAGTTCTCTGGCTACGTAACTGTTGACAAGGTTGCTGGTAGGGCCCTGTTTTACTGGCTCACTGAGGCTTCTCACAACCCCCTCTCCAAACCCTTGGTTATTTGGCTTAATGGAGGTTAGATCTCTCCCACTTCGTTTTGCTGCTTCCTTCCTTGCACGTTCATGTTTCCATACACATAGAAACATTCATAGGACGTCAAAGCTTGGAACTGGAGAGCAAGAAAGGTGTTTTGGTAGATTGCATATGGGAAGAAGCTGAAACTGAGAGGGAAAAGATCATAACTTTTTTTAAGTTGTGCTGTCTGTTACTGTTATATTGCTAGTCCCTTGTACTAGTTATTAACACCCCCTGTAGATAGTCTAAAATGTACGATATCTTAATTAGTTTAAGTATAAATTATATTATTATAACAATACTTTGGCTTAATGTTCCCCTTAACAAGATAAATGCTTCCATACATTACTATCTTTTTTGTTGCGGACATGATAAAATCTTTCTTTTTGGTTTGACCAAGGCTTCTGGACACCTCCATCCAAATGTTCTTGGATTTTATAACATTCTTTCATGCAAAGACCCGTGTTTGAAGTGGGTAATTGGATTTTAGTCCCTTTTTTTATTTTATGTGGGAAAAAAGAGATAAGAACAGCAGATGGAGTGGGTGTCCTCCACATTTACATATATTGCTAAAATCATTAGTAAACGATTTAATGATAAAAAAAAAGTTGAATTCAAAGAAATTATTAAGAGTTAAAAAAGCTACGCAGTCAATGCATAAAGTCTTAACTTCCTTAAACTGTGTCTTGTTTTCCTTAATCCCTTCTGGATCACTTTTCATTGTCTGCATGGAATAATAAGGAAGATAAATGCCTGTAACAGGCCTCATTATTATTACAGTTTGCTAGTTCAGCTACTTTGTCAGGTTGTGTAGGTGCCCCATCAAAATAAGAGCTAAACCTGCAAATTCTAGCTATTATTAGGCTCCGCACATGTCCTTACTTGCTATAGTTCATTACTCACTGTTTATTTAATTAAGTAACCTTCCAACTCCTCGTACTACCAACTCAGCATGTTATGGCCTTCTTCGGTTCAACTAAAAATCATGGACATGTACATACGTATAAAGATTTCCTTCGTACTTTTTCCTAAGATGTAGTTATGTCACTTTGTGTCATTTTTCTTTTTCTAATTGGTTTGCATACTGTAAAGCACGCGCCTTTTCTATACAAGAAATAGGCTTTATGATCTTTTTCACTTTTGTAGCCAGTGCATCCATGTCATTACCTGCTCTTCTGTTTTTGTCTCTTTTGAATCTGAATAACTTGCAGGTCCTGGCTGCTCTTCTGTCGCATATGGCGCATCTGAGGAAATAGGACCGTTCAGAATAAACAAGACTACTTCAGGGCTATACCTGAACAAATTCTCATGGAACACTGAGGCCAACCTCTTGTTCTTGGAAACTCCTGCCGGTGTTGGCTTCTCTTACACCAACAGGTCCTCTGATTTGCTCAATACTGGCGATATTCGTACTGGTAGGACCAAAGCATCCAAAGTTCTATACATAATTGCCATTACAGTCACTTTCTGAAAACATAAATGTGTGCCTATAGGTAATTGGTAGGCCATAACTCGAAAGCTTATCCAGTTAGGCTAGCACCACTAAAGTTCTAATGATTATGCAACCACGCACCATGGGTAGCAAGGCTTTTCCATATTGGTTGCAAAGAAGCCACTGGTCAATTTCATTGGCAGGATTAACGTAGTTTTGATGATAAAATTAGGTCAATTAAAACCTATAACATCCTCATGAATGGGACTCGTGTCCACATCTACGTGGATGGGGGCATTTCCCTTAGCAATGCATTAATTCACCAAGTTTTTAACTCGGGATTACCTTCTCTAGTAGGTTGTGGACATTAGAAAAAAGGGATAAGCCTGTACGATGCCTTTCTTTGTGACAGTTTTCAAAGTTGGATTGCTTGTTGTTGTATTCCAAATTCCAGTTTGGAAGTTATGAGCAGATGTCTTGACCCTTTTTCAGCTAAGGACTCGTTGGAATTCGTGATTGGGTGGATGGATAGATTTCCCCGATACAAGGACCGAGAGGTATTCATTACAGGAGAGAGTTACGCAGGTCATTATGTTCCTCAGTTGGCCAGAGAAATCATGACGTACAATCAAAAGTCTAAGCAGCCAATCAACCTCAAAGGAATTATGGTAATGCTATGGTTTCATGGACCTTTTAGGTTCACACAACCAAATGAAAATGAAAAGGAAAAGGATCATTTGCCTTTCTCTTCTTCTTAATATCTAATTGAACCACAAAAGAAACTTGTGCAGGTTGGTAATGCCGTGACGGACAACTACTATGACAACCTTGGAACGGTGACATACTGGTGGAGCCATGCAATGATCTCTGATAAAACTTATCAGCAGCTCATCAACACGTGCGATTTCCGTCGGCAGAAGGAGTCGGATGAATGTGAATCACTGTACAGCTATGCCATGGACCAAGAATTTGGCAATATCGATCAGTACAACATCTATGCCCCACCTTGTAACCGCTCTGATGGTACCGCTCGCCATACTATTCGATTACCACACCATCCCCATAAGGTTAGGGTACAGTCTATTATGTACAATTACTAGTGTTACTGTTATAATTAATAGTTGACTTGCCGGGATTTTATCAGATTTTTAGGCAGATATCTGGTTACGATCCTTGTACTGAAAAGTACGCAGAGATCTTTTACAACAGGCCTGATGTACAGAAGGCATTACATGCCAATTCAACGAGGATTCCTTACAAATGGACTGCTTGCAGGTGAGTTAATTTGGTTATATTATACCTTTTACAACAGGCTAACGCTTGTGTCACAGATTTAATGAAATATGAGCTAGCTCTTGTTAATACAGTGAAGTTCTAAATCGAAATTGGAACGACACAGAGGTTTCCATCCTTCCAATTTACAGACAAATGATTGCTGGTGGCCTCAGAATTTGGGTTTTCAGGTAGGCAAACTCTTCTCAAGTTCCTTAATTTCCATAGATATTTCAGTAATTGCTATAATGACGGGGAAAGGAAAAAAATTCTGTAGTGGTGATGTTGATTCAGTAGTGCCAGTTACGGCCACCAGATACTCCCTTGCACAGCTAAAATTAGCAGCAAAAGTTCCATGGTATCCTTGGTATGTTAAGAAGCAGGTCAGTGACATTAACACCTTTGTTTGTTTGAATTGGTATGGTCAGAAAAGAAAAGCACCGATAACTGATAGGTGAATCAGAGATTGTTTTCCCCATTGGACACCTTTTGAAACAGTCCTCCGGCGAAACTGGTTTAGAATAGTCAGTTAAGAAAAACAACATGAGTAAGGATTCAAAGAAGTCACATCTAACAACAGAGTCAGCATTTTCTTGTCTTTTATAGCTTTCGGATCCTAGAATTATGAGTCCAGATTTTCTGTTCAATTTTATGGTGTCTATTGTGTCAAGTGAATTTCAACCATTCATTTATGTGGATCCTGCGTAGATCCCGCGTAAATAAATGGTTGAGATTCACGGGACACAATAAGAAATCATAAAATTAGACAGAGGATCTTGTCTATAGAATTACGAGACTTTTACCGACTAATAAACCATTATTTTTAGTTTATTAATAATATTGCTTTATCTATCCGCATGTATAAATCCAACAAAGAAAAACATGAAGAACATATGTGTTATTTCCTTTTCCCTTTAAGGTTGGAGGCTGGACGGAAGTATATGAGGGGCTAACATTTGCAACAGTGAGAGGGGCTGGTCATGAAGTGCCACTTTTCAAGCCCAGAGCAGCCCTTCAGCTATTCAGATCATTTTTAAAAGGACAGCCACTTCCCAAGTCTTGAGAAACTAGGAAATTGGAATGTCTAAGAACATTGTCTCTCCAATTTAGTGAATCAAACAAGTTCTCTACGATCTATTAATACCAGCTGTTATTGTTATAGACATTGCCAATGGAATGTCTCATTCTTACCATTTCTACAAAACTTGTAGGGAAGAAAAGAAGAGAGTTTGGTATGTGTATAATTGAGAAATCAAATAGGACCATTGCAGAAGCTTTTGTTTATAATATTTGTGCATTAGTTCAGATTTCTGTTACTACTCAACTATTCAAAGGAATTTGATCTATTGGGTCTGATTTAGTGGACATTTATTTTCCTTCAAAGCCGGAAGTTTAGACAGTTTTTTTTTATATAATTTCTTTTTGGTTGAAGAGGATTTTATTAAGTAATCAAATCTTGATTGCAGATCAGTTCGAAGTAAGAAACTTCATAGGCATCAGCACAGAGCTTTCATATAAGAATGAAAGGAGAGGGAAGTATACAGTCAAGAGGCATTTCGAATTCAGCCTATATTGATCATAGCATCAACGATTTTATTCCTTTGTTTCCATCCGTGTTGAATCACAACAGCATCAAGTTTAGAAAGTAGCGGACGACGGTCAAGAATTAAAATTTTCTGTGGGTGGCCGTGATCATGAGCATTCTTGATGGGCTCCACCACAGCTGTGGAATCCATCTCTGGCACTAAAACTGAAAAGAGCCATGTCGTTTAGTCAGAATAAGATCATCGTGCAGTCCCCGCAACTCCGCTCTTAAGCTAGAACCATAACTCAAGAAGCTTGAATACCCCCTTTTGCCAACTTCTCATGAGTCCCAAAACGCAGCTGCATGGTTAGAATTTCCCTTGGCGCAACCATCGATCGGAGTTTAATTTGTACCGAACTAATAAAGGAGGCGTCCGTCTCACATACTCCACGGCTGACTTGCGAGAGGTTTTGGTCTGCAGGGAGAAGACAGCGTCAAAGTCAGCATCCAGTGAAAGAACTTCACTGAGAAAGACAACGACTGGGTTGCGTGTATGCTTAAATAAATGCTTGTCCTTGTTGGTCCAAGTAGTCCAAAACCTAGCAGGAAATTTAAACCTCCATCTTTGTTGCGAAAGGTCATCACGAGAAGATGACTGTTGAAGAACTGAAACTGCTGGAATGGCAGGACAAGGCTCTTCCGTGAGGATTTTGAAAATGGGCAATCTTGAAATATGTGAAGTTCATCTTCTATATGGTTGAAACACCTTTTCCATATATTGCTCTTGTCCAAGCCAATGGTGCACCTGACCTTCTAAGAGTGAACTCTTGAAAGTGAACTCTTTGTAGTAAGGTTAGTCAAAGGAGGGTTCTTACTCTTGAAAGTGCTCCCTCCAAGGATTGAAGAAAGCTCCTTCAGCTAGCAACCTGTCGAGAAACAAAGTTGGTTGAAACCTTCTGTCAAACACCTTGTGCACTGTTCACGCGCACTGTTCACGCAAGAGAAAATCTGCTGCACTGCACTTCTTGAACTCTTCCTCTGTTCTTGACTATGTAATCTGAAATGAACTTCTAAAGCCTTCAGTTTTTGTATATGTGTTGCCTTAGCTACTCACTCTTCAATGCTACTGTAATTTCTGGAATTCAAAACAAAGTGACACTGCATATTAAAACGATGAGCTGAAATGATGATTGTGTGCTTTATGAATTTGGTTTCACCAGAACTAACTTCAGGGTATTTTTTTGCAAAGAAACTACTACTGCTACTGGAAATCAAAGAAAAATGACAAGCAAATTGAAAACTTGAATGGTAATGTTGTATTGAGAGTTTTCTGGTTTTTCCCTCATTCCATTACATCTGAAAATGAAGAAGATGATGAGCTTTATATATTAGCTCTACAACTTTCTGTTACAACTTTTGTAAAAAGCTTAAAAGTAAAAACATAAGCTGATGAGTAATAACTAACTAGTACTTCATTTCCTGATTTAGCAAGACAAAAAAGTAACTTCATTTGTCTTTTGCAAAACTAAAACTAACATTTGCAAAAATAGAAAAAGCAACAATTAATTCTTCTGCAATAGTTTGATTCTTCATCTTCAAAAGATTGACATACAAATCTGATTGTCAGTTCATGTTTTTGATTAGCACTAAACTTGATTTTGCTAATTAAACTTCTTGAAATTTTCTTAAGCCATTTGCTGGTTTTTTACCTCTGCACTTGTGGTTACTTCCTTCTGCGATTCTGGTTACTTCCTTCTAAGTAACTAACTGGAATCTTCATCTTCTGTTGTGCACTTGATGAGCTTGCATCTGCATCTTTTCTGCCTTGTGCTTCATTCATCTGATCTTTGGCTTCATTTGTTTGATCCATACATTGTTGAATTATGCTTAGGATCATCATCTTCAATCTCCACTTGCATTTAAACTCCTTCATCTTTCCCTTCAGCTTTCTTTTCTTCCTAATCTTCATTATCATTGCAAGCTCCTCCACTGATTTCAACACAACAGGTTGCATAAAACAACACAATTCAACAACTCCTCCTTTGTTTTGTGGAACCTGCATACTTACATCCATTCCTTGTTTAATTGGCTGATTGTATGTCTTATGTTTAGCTCTTGCAAACATGACATATTCAAAAACCATGAGTGTCTCATCTGCTTCCTCTTTAGCTCTATCATCATACCTGAATTCATCATTTTCATGGCTTGCTGAAAACTCCTCCTGATTCCCTTCTCCTCCTGATTTCTTGACTGTAGTTTCAGGATTATCTAAAAACTTCATTTTCTGATTCTCCCTCTGTTTTTTCTCAATAATTCTTCTAGCATCTTTCAATTGTCTAGAAAGATCTTCAGCACGAGATGTTTCTTCCATGATCTTTCTCTTTGCCACACATTTTTGCTCCTCTATTTTAGCCCTCTCTATCTTAGCACGTTCTTTCTCTTTAACTACATCAGCCTTTGTTGCTTCTAATTTTATAATTGCCTCCTCAAACTTGAACTTAACTTCTTAAACTTCTTTCCTCAATGACTCCAACTGAAGGCGATACTTCTCAACCTTCTTTCTTTCAATATCAGCATGTTTCCTCTCCTTTTTTACCCTAGCCTTTTCCACTTCCACTTGCTTCCATGCTTCAACAACACAAGTTTCAACAGTAGGGTTATGTTTCATGGTTTGGTGACTGGTTTCCACTACAAATAAACTCTCCTTAGTAATTGAATTTTCTGATTGTTGATTGATTTGTGATGATCCAGGTTGGGTGTTTGGTATGTTTGATGGGTGGTTTTGAGGATTTGTAAGTGTTTGTGGCTGTGAATATGGCACAGATTCAGTCATAGTGTTTGAACCTTGAAGTTGTTGGCTTGATTAGCTAGGCATTGGTGTTTGAGTGGTTTGGTAATTCTGATATGTTGAACTTGATTGAGTTGGGTTTGGCTGAGGCATTTGAGAGTAATAGACATAAGGTTGAGGGATTGAAGAAGGTTGAGACATTTGAGGTTGATACATGTACTGTTGAGGGATCGGATATGAAGATAGTTGGGTTGGTTGATGAATTTCTAATTTTCCAGCAAGGTGAGCTTGGTGCATTTGAGGTTCAGAAACATGTTGGTAAGGTTGTGATTGAGTTGGTATCATGTTTGGTGAGGTACTTAGTCTTTGAAGTGGGTATATTGGAGGTGGCTTGCCAAAGAGTGAACTTTGTGGATTTTGATGTTCCTCCATCCACTTCTCATAGCAAACTCTTCTTGTATGTCCCCTTTTCCTGCAAAAAATACACTCAACATTATCATTCCAAAAGCAATCCTCAGCTGAATGATTGTTCCTCCCACAAAATCTGCAATTGACAAATAAACCCCTTCTAGGCATCCTTAATCCTTATGGCTAGGATATTGGTGTGGATTTTGGATGTTTTGGTAGGGCATTGGTGAGGTATATTGTATTTGAGGATATGGCTGGTTCGGATAAGAATAGTTTTGTGTAGGTAAGAATCTAATGTGGTGTTTGATGGTTATGAGGCTGATTTGGTGGATGGCTTTGTGCTTGTACTAGTTTTGAGTCAAAGGAACTGATCTAGTTTTGTGTGTAGCTTGGAGGATTTTCAGGTATTCTAAACCTTTCAGCCTTCAAAGCAAACACTTTCCCTTCTCTTCTATGGCCATGTCTTTCTTCATGCATTTCCAAAACATTGAAGACTTGCTCCAAAGTTACTGATTCAGGGTCATTGGTGAATTGCCACTCTACGGGTGCTACACTCTCCTCAAATCTCAATGGCAATCGACTTAGGAACTTATCTACCAATCTTTTAGTGCTTGTACTCTCCCCAAACTCCTTTAGTTGCTGCACCAAACTTAGAAATCGACCCTTTGCTGTATCTACATTTTCCTCATCTTTTATGGAAAAGTTTTCAAAGTTTCTCAAAATTGTTTGCTTCTTTAGCCTTAAGGTTTGAGCTGATCCAACATATTCCACCTTGAGAGTATCCCATAGTTCTTTGGCACTCCTACAACCTGCATTTCTTAGCAAAATGGACTCACTTACCACTGACCTCAAGAACACCAAGGCTCGGAAATCTCTGTCTCTTTCTTGGTTCAGCCGTGTTTGGTCTGCTTGCGTCATGGCTCCATATTCTTCTTCCACTCCTTCGGTGACTACACTCCAACAGTCATTGATTCTTAGATAATCTTCTACTCGAATCGCCCATGCTTTGTAGTTATCTCCCGTCAACACCGGAATATTTGCCTGCACATTTTGTAAGTTCATCATCGTCGAATTCATACCTACCATTGTTCGATTTGGTCCAGGCTGAGTGAACCGTGAAGCTCTGATACCACTCTTGAAAGTGCTCCCTCCAAGGATTGAAGAAAGCTCCTTCAGCTAGCAACCTGTCGAGGAACAAAGTTGGTTGAAACCTTCTGTCAAACACCTTGTGCACTGTTCACGCAAGAGGAAATCTGCTGCACTGCACTTCTTGAACTCCTCCTCTGTTCTTGACTATGTAATCTGAAATGAACATCTAAAACCTTCAGTTTTTGTGTATGTGTTGCCTTAGCTACTCACTCTTCAATGCTACTGTAATTTCTGGAATTCAAAACAAAGTGACACTGCATACTAAAACGATGAGCTGAAATGATGATTGTGTGCTTTATGAATTTGGTTTCACTAGAACTAACTTCAGGGTTTTTTCTGCAAAGAAACTACTATTGCTACTAGAAATCAAAGAAAAATGACAAGCAAATTGAAAACTTGAACGGTAATGTTGTATTGAGAGTTTTCTGGTTTTTCCCTCATTCCATTACATCTGAAAATGAAGAAGATGATGAGCTTTATATATTAGCTCTACAACTTTCTGCTACAACTTTTGTAAAAACACGAAAAGTAAAACATAATCGATGAGTAATAACTAACTAGTACTACATTTCACGATTTAGCAAGACAAAAAAGCAACTTCATTTGTCTTTTGCAAAACTAAAACTAACATTTGCAAAAACAGAAAAAGCAACAATTAATTCTTCTGCAATAGTTTGATTCTTCATCTTCAAAAGACTGACATACAAATCTGATTGTCAGTTCATGTTTTTGATTAGCACTAAACTTGATTTTGCTAATTAAACTTCTTGAAATTTTCTTCAGCCATTTGCTAGTTTTTTACCTCTGCACTTGTGGTTACTTCCTTCTGGTTACTTCCCTCTGCGATTCTGGTTACTTCCTTCTAAGTAACTAACTGGAATTCTCATCTTTTGTTGTGCACCTGATGAGCTTGCATCTGCACCTTTTCTGCCTTGTGCTTCATTCATCTGATCTTTGGCTTCATTTGTTTGATCCATACATTGTTGAATTATACTTAGGATCATCATCTTCAATCTCCACTTGCATTTAAACTCCTTCATCTTTCCCTTCAGCTTTCTTTTCTTCCTAATCTTCATTATCATTGCAAGCTCCTCCACTGATTTCAACACAGCAGGTTGCATAAAACAACACAATTCAACACTCACCTTCTGGAGACACTAAAGATGTCATATCCAAAGCTGGTTGTCTTGATCATCGAAGGTAAGACTCATCATTACTTTATATGCCAGTTGTACCGTTAAAATTCCAGAATCATACCAGGCTAGATTACTTTGTCGTTAACTCACTAGCTAATGATTTTAGAATTATCAATTAAGAGAAGTCCCAATGTATTGATCATCCCATAAGCTTGTTGGTGCCATCTCCAATTCTTGTAACAAGACCTTTGAGAACTTGTACACCACTGCAAATCAACCTCCAAACATATGCACAACTGGAAGTAGGAGAAGAGTCTAAAGGGGCGTTATCTTGTAAATTTTTGTCCGATGATTAGAGATAAATTGTCATCCAATCTTAGCAAGAAAAGCTTAACCAAGATTATGCAATCATCCCCTCTATAATTAATGTGTGGGTAGGCAGTCACTGATAAGGATAAGTTCGACCAAGATTCACATTGATCAAGTCCTTACATATCCTTAGTTTGTTGTAACAAATAGATATTATCAGATTGTTATTTATCAGGTTGTTATTTAGTTTTCACTGTAATTATAAATACCCTCTTGTAAAATGATTTCATTAAGCGTGAATAACAATCAATTCAAGTCTCTTTATGGTATCAGAGCAGTCAGCGTAACAACATTTTTTTTCCGATCCACTGGCACAACAATATTCATCAGCCTCCTTCTATTACTTCATCAACGTCATAGCACTCGACCCTATTAATACTTCATCTTCCTCAACCACCATTGCTGCCGACTCTCCCATTGATTCCAATATTGTCGTGCTTAATTATGGTATTCAAGGCACATCCAAGCTTGACGGCTCGAATTATCTAGCTTGGAAACTTCTCATGGAATCCCTATTAGTCGGATACAATCTCATAGGATACGTTGACGGTTCCTATCCTAGACTTGCCGAGAATGATCCCAGATATGGTGTGTGGATTCGACAAGATCGCTTCATCCTACACGCTATCATCTCCTCTGTTTCACACTCAATCGTAACCTTATTAGGATCGACCACTTCCTCTCACCAAGCGTGGGAACTTCTTTCTCGATTGTATGCCGACAGATCCAGAGCTCGTCTCATGTCTTTGAAGGAGAGACTAATTAGTTTAAGCAAAGGAGACTCATCCGTCGCTGAGTATTTGAAAAAAATCAAGATTATTGCGGACGAAATCGCAATGATTAGCACTCCATTGGATGACACGGATCTAGTCATCCAAACAGTGAATGGACTCAGTTCTGAATTCAAAGAAATCGCAGCTGCTGTTCGTGCTCAGGAGACTCCGATTTCTTTTCCGGATCTTTACAAAAAGCTCCTGGACCATGAAACTTTCATGTCTAGGCAATCTCGGTAACTCCAGCTCTAGGCGACTCCAATTCCTATTGCCCACTTCACTCATGACCGCTCATCGACTTACAGGCGTGGCGCTCGACTTCTGACATCGACTTGACTGCGCCCAAGTGAGTCTGGTTGTAGGTCTTCAAGCCAGGTGCACCGAGCAGGGTCTTCGTATCATCAGTTCAAATCTGCTCCTCCTCGAAATGCCTCCTTTTCGACTGCTGACGTGGTCTGTCAGTACTGCGAAAAACCAAGTCACACAGCAAAAACGTGTTGGGATCTTCATGGTAAACCGACTCGATTCAAGTCTTCCCCTGCTACTCATCACTCGACCATGGAGGCTACCTCTTCTGATGACTGGATTCTTGATTCTGGAGCTACGCATCACGTGAAAAATAATCTTCAAAATTTGTCAATCACTTCATCGTATTATGGCTCGGATCATCTACAAGTTGGTGATGGCCATAATATACCAATCACGCAAACGGGTAGTTTTACCTTCAATACCAAAAATAAGCCTATCATCTTTGATAACGTTCTCCATGTTCCGTCGATTAACAAAAACATTATATCTGTTAAACGTTTATGCAAAAATAATAATGTTTCTGTTGAATTGTTTCCGAATTGTTTTCAGGTGAAGGATTTACGGACAAGATCGGTGCTCCTCACAGGGTCCAGTCACAGTGATCTCTATAACCTATATTTTCCCTCAAATAAACCAGCGGTCTTCCATGCTTGTGTTCCCAATTCAGCTATTCTCCATCACATCCTAGGTCATCTGTCAAATAAAACTATGGCGTATCTTCAGTCATGTCATCACTTAGCTTCTAGTTCAACATTGTCAAAAGTTTGTGTCTCCTGTCAGTGTTCAAAGAGCCACAAACTTCCATTTTCGAGTCAGCATTTGCATAGTTCTAGGCCTTTAGAAATAATTTTTTCCGATATTTAGGGACCTGCCCCGACTAGTTCATTAGACGGTTTCAACTATTATGTCATTTTTGTGGATCATTTTTCACGCTATGTCTGGTTATATCCACTTAAGCATAAATCTGATGTCTTTGGTGTTTTCACTGCATTCAAAACCTTAGTTGAGAAGCGTTTTAATTCCACCATCAATACCCTGTATACTGACAATGGTGGTGAGTTTCTCAAATTAAAAACTTTTATGTCAACCAACGACATTTCTCACATAACCACTCCTCCTCACACGCCAGAACTCAATGGACTATCTGAAAGAAAACATCGACATATCGTAGAAACCGCAAGAGCTCTTCTACACCTAAGCAACCTACCGTCATCATTTTGGTCGTATGCCTTTCTTACGTCTGTTTATCTCATCAATCGTCTACGTACACCTCTCCTTAACATGAAAACCCCTTATGAACGCTTGTTCGATCAACCCCCCTCGTACACCAATCTTCATTCATTTGGTTGTCTCTGCTTCCCATGGCTTCGTCCTTATACCTCAAATAAGCTTCAACCACGTTCTATACCTTGTGTTTTTATAAGATATTTGCTGTCTCAATTTTTCTATCACTGCCTTGACCCAAGAACCAATAGAGTTTATACGTCTCGACACGTTGTGTTTATTGACGACCAGTTTTCCTATGAAAACCTCGTCACTCCGATCACTAAACTGCCTACTACCACTTCTGTTATGCCAACCGGTCCGTCTCACCAGCTTCTTCCTGTCCACTCTGTGACTGTGCCTTATGTGACTGCATCAGTCTTGCCTGCTACTTCTTCGCCACCGGAGCAACTTGATGTTCATCATGAACCCTCCACAAGCATCACTCCATCACCAGAAATACCTACTCACACTCAGCTTTCCCCTTAGCCCTCTGAACCTGATTCACCCGAATCACCACGCACCCACCGCATGACCACTCGTTCCCAAAACAACATCTACAAACCAAAAACATTTGTCACCTCCAAACACTCATTACCGAGCTTAGATGAACCTAGGACCATTACCTAAGCTCTAAAACTACCCCATTGGTGTGCTTCGGTTTCATCGGAATATGATGCACTCATAAAAAATGGTACATGGACATTAGTACCTGCATCGACTGCACAGAATGTTATTGGTTGCACATGGATTTTTCGGACAAAACGGAATCCCGATGGGTCCATTGCCAGATATAAGTCTCGTTTGGTTGCCAAAGGTTTTGCCCAGTGTCCAGGTATTGACTACAAAGAAACTTTTTCGCCTGTGGTTAAACATCAGACAATCAAAGTCATCCTGCTTCTCTCGCTTGCACACTCATGGCCGTTGCACCAGATGGATGTGAACAACACATTTCTACAAGGTCATTTGACAGAAACGGTCTACATGAAGCAACCACTTGGCTTTGTACACCCAGACTATCCAAACCATGTATGTCGACTTCAAAAGGCTTTATATGGCCTTAAACAATCGCCTCGGGCCTGATACCAGGAACTTCGGCAGTTTCTCATCTCGTACGATTTTGTTACAAGCACAAGTGACACTTCCTTGTTCATCTACTCCCATGGCAATATTCTGATGTATTTTTTGGTTTATGTTGATGATCTATTACTAACCGGAAGTTCCGAGATCCACTTGCAGCGTTTCATATCTACCATCTCTAATAAGTTCTCATTAAAAAATTTGGGCACTCCTTCGTATTTTCTGGGCATTGAACTGATTCCGACTAATGGTGGCCTATTTCTATCTCAACAACGGTACATCCATCATCTACTGATTAAGTTCAATATGGTTGATTGCAACCCTTGCTCTACGCCACTGTGTACCTCGACTACTCTTCGACTCAATGATGGCTCGGCTTCTGCAGATGACACTTTGTTTCGGAGTATTCTTGGGGCCCTTCAATATGTCACACTCACCAGGTCGGATCTCAGCTTTGCTATAAACAGATTGTCTCAGTTTATGCACAAACCATCCGAAACTCATTTTCGACAGTTGAAGCGGACGTTACGGTATCTGAAGCATACTCACAATTTTGGCTTACAACTCTGCAAGCCCCAACATCTCCGACTACATGCCTATAGTGATGCAGATTGGGGCGGAGATGTGGATTCTTGAACGTCGACCTCAGCTTATGTAATCTACTTTGGCGGTACACTGATCTCGTGGTGCTCTAAAAGACAGCGAACTGTCGCACGCTCATCCACGGAAGCCAAATATCGGGCTGTTGCAACTACTGCGTCTGAACTTATGTGGCTTAAAAATCTCCTTCATGAACTTCGAATGGCTCCCTCATCTTCTCCTGTTATATTTTGCGACAACGTTGGAGCCACATACGTTTGCTCCAACCCGGTTTTCCACTCGAGAATGAAACATCTGTCCCTTGATTATCACTTTGTTAGGGAACAAGTACAACGTGACTGCCTTCGTGTTTCTCATGTTTCAACGCATGACCAAATTGCTGATGCTCTAACGAAGCCAATCTCACGATGCAAGTTTGAAGCCTTTCGTAACATGATGAACGTCTCTAGCGGCGACTTCATCTTGCGGGGGCATGATAAGAATAAGTTCGACCAAGATTCACATTGATCAAGTCCTTACATATCCTTAGTTTGTTGTAACAAATAGATATTATCAGATTGTTATTTATTAGGTTGTTATTTAGTCTTCACTGTAATTATAAATACCCTCTTGTAAAATGATTTCATCAAGCGTGTGAATAACAATCAATTCAAGTCTCTTTAGTCACAATATGTCCCCATTAATGAGAATGAGATGGAGGTGACGTTGACCAAATGAAACGAAAGATAATCTTCACTTTTATTAGGTGTATCTCTAGGTAAAAGGGCAGTTCGAATTATGCAGCTGGGAATGGGCATGAGATAGGATTCCAGCAAGATTCAGACAGTTTGACTGCCAAACAAGGTCAATGATAGCATTGTAAGTGGCCTTAGTTTTCCGCCCATGAAGTAATTTCTCAAACATAGAGGTGAAGTCCTGCTGAAGAAAAGCATCCTAGACTTTTGAAACACCTGAAGCAGCGTATAAGCCCTCAAGAGTTTCTTCAATGATGGCAACCTGATGGAAATTTGCCTCTCCAAAAGCGGTCTGATGCGGCTAACTCAAAAACTTAGGAAAGTCAGTTTTGATTAATAATCTGGTGGAAGCAAAGACTGACTTCATGTAATTTATAATAGGATTTAGCCACGTATCCCAATTGTTTTGAAAGAAGCCCGCTTGAATGTCTTCTCAACTCAAAAATTTTCAGGGCGCCATGCTTCACTTCAAAAATAAGTTATCCACCTCATCTGGCTATTTCTACAACCTCAGGCCCCTTCTTTTGGTTCATAGGAGGTATGTTTACGACCTCATATCATATATCATTGTCGCCAATGGTGTGGGATACAAACTTTTCGGCCAGCAATTTGGATTGGAATCAATGAAGTGGAGACAGAGAGAGGCAGATTGAGAGAGAGCCCACTTGGAAACTCCATCCTTGAATATTCTAATTCTAAGAGAGAATGGCGGACAACAAGCGCAAGTCAACAAGGAATATGTCATGCCTCGGACCTGTAAACCACAGAATATAAATGGACATCAGAAGGACAAAAAACACAAAAAGTGAGATAGCTGACAATACAAAAGAATAAACTTTTCTTCTTTCAGACTAACTAAAAACGTATGTGGGAGAGAGAGATCTGCAGACTAATTAAAAACTAAACCAAAGCAATCCAAGCGTGGTTCGGTTCTTTGTACTGCCCCTACACTTCACCTAGAGTTCTTAATTTTCTTTCTCTGCTTTGCTGTTACTGGAGTTTACATCTTAATTGGTGCTCTTTCTGAGGTTTGATTCAAACTTTTTTTTTTCTAGTTTTCCTTTCCATCTTTGCTTGTAGTGTGTCTTTCATGTTAGTGTTACGATCATAAACCTTCGGTTGTCGTTGGATGTTTTCCAACTATGTTGTCGCACCTTTGCTTTGTTTTCTGATCCTATATCGTATTGAAGTTCGTTTTGTTCGTTGACATCAATTTCTAGATATCTAGATTATGGGTCTATGGCATTCATTTTGACTGTGTTATTGAAGGATCTTGGGTTGCGCTGCTGCTCGAATTTTGGGACCTGTTAGAATGTTTGCTTTAAATTTATGCATGTGATTGTTATGTTTTTCATTTTAAATAAAAGTCCAAGTCAATATGTAATCCTATTATAAAGGGATTGTTATCTGTTATGTGATTTTTAGGGATCATGATTAGTGGTGATGCTGTCGCCTGCAACCAAATATAAAAGAAATCACTTCCGTTAAAACAAATTAATGTAGTAGCGGTAAGTGGATATTGTTCCCACGAGGAATTTCTAACGGTAAAGGTTAGCTAGTTTAAACGGAAAAAAATAACAAAATTAAAGAGGGGGTTTTGTCACGGCAATAATAAAAATAAAAGAGAAAAATCACAAATCAAAAGCAATAATTAAATCTGAAAAATCAATGAGAAAAATACCTTGATTTTGGGTCACCGATGTTATCACGCTATTATGGATCCTCGACATAAAATTACAATTATTAATAAACATTCATTGGGGGAAATTCTCTTTTAAGTGTAATGACTAGAAACATGTATTCTAGCAATCTTATTAAACAATAACCTAGATACGATCATAGGTAAATTGAATAATAGCATTAAGAACCAATGACAAGTGATAAACATGTACGACATGCAATCAATCAAGCGAATATTTTCTTAGAATTTTCTGACTCTAACGTGGAGAAGATAATCATAATTGCTACTTATGATTACCGAAACTGAACATCATATTTCGTTAATCTAGCCGTTGAATCAATTAATCTCTAGTAGTGCTCCTAGAAACCAACAAATCCAATTAGAAAGAATAGATCTGAAAATATTCAATGTTCATTAACAATCATGAAAAACATCCAAATAATCTGACCAAAATAACATGTAACATGGATCCCTAAACTAAGATAAGAAAATTAACTACTCATACTTGAATTGAAATCAAAGAAAACAACAAAAGAAATTGTATCCATAATTGGTCTTTTAATGAAAGTAACGATAATCCTAAGTGAAAATATGCATAATGTAAAGAACAATAAACCCAGAAAAATGCAGCAAAGAAACCTAACCTAAACCTACCCTAAAACCTACTAATGCTCGAATGCCCTCCTCTAGCCCCTATACATGTATTTATATCCACTGCAAGCTCCCAATTTCCCTAATTGACGTGAATCTCCATATCTTGATTGGATTTTGTCTCAAGTAGATAGTCTTCTAATTTAGGTGGGAAACTTCTTGAAAAGGACTCTAGAAGATCTTCGGCGATTTTGTCCTAATTGGAGACAATCTTCTGAAAAATCTGCAGTATTAGGATCTTGACCTTAGGTGTGCCCACGCCCAATCTTGAATTTCGGCCAGACTAGAATTTTCGAATTTCTTTACATATTTTTCATCTTTTTGATCCTTTTTCGTCTTTTTGGTATTGGCAACCACCTGTGGACATTTAACAAATAATTCCATTAATTTATGAACACAATTTTCACAAATCAACCAAATTTAAGTCCAACTTAAATGCATTGTAATTGGCTTAACAATTAGAATAGCTTATTTTTTTAAATTCTTGTTAGCTTTTTCAGCTATTTAAACTCAAAACTGATATGAAATAAATGAGGAACTTCTCCATATATCTCTATTCTATACATTAAAAAAACCAACAATTGGTATCAGAGCTCTCTTGATCTTAAGGGACCTACAAACCTATAACCATAACCTATAACCATAACCCATAACCATAACCATAACCATAACCCATAACTCATTCTACGCTTTCCCACAATACAAATCAAAACCACACAATAATGGATTCAGAATCATCGTTCACTGTCATTACTTTGCCAGTGTTTGATGGAAGAAATTATCTAAGTTGGGCTATTCGAATGGAGGCCTTTCTTGAAGCGAATGACTTGTGAGAAGCTGTAGATGAAGACTACGACGTTCCGGAGTTGCCTACAAATCCAACGGTGGCTCAAATCAAAATTCACAAAGAAAAGAAACAGAGGAAATCCAAAGCAAAAGCTTGCTTGTTTTCTGGAGTCACACCAACAATTTTTTCCAGAATTATGACGCTCAAGACGAGTAAAGAAATTTGGGATTTCTTAAAAGAAGAATATGCAGGGAATGAAAGAATCAAAGGAATGCAAATGCTCAACTTGATTAGAGAATTTGAGATACAAAAAATGAAGGAGTCAGAAACGATCAAAGATTACTCCGACAGGCACATTGCCATTGCCAATAACGTAAGATTTCTTGGTTCTAATTTTGATGATTCTAGAATAGTTCAAAAAATTCTAGTAACCATTCCAGAAAGATTTGAGGCTACGATTTCATCACTCGAAAACTCAAAGGATTTGGCAAAAATCAGTTTGGCAGAATTGTTAAGTGCATTACAGGCACAAGAACAAAGGAGACTCATGAGGCAAGAAGGAATTGTGGAAGGCGCTTTTCGGTAAAATCATACAACAAAAGAGGATTAATAACAACAATGCTCAAAGTTTTCCACCATGTTCAGTATTGCGAAAACAAATCATCGAACACAAGTGTTGGTGGAGGCGGATGTAAGATGCAACAAGTGTGGTCAATTAGGACATGTTGAAAGGATATGTAAGGCGCAACAAAATGTGAAAGAAGCCAATCAAGCTATAAACGGTCAACTTGAGGAGGATGAATTATTTTGATATTAAAACTTTGCAAACTTTAAAGCAAGGAGGAGTGTTAGAATGTTTGTTTTAAATTTATGCATGTGATTGTTATGTTTTTCATTTTAAATAAAAATCCAAGTCAATATGTAATCCTATTATAAAGGGATTGTTATCTGTTATGTGATTTTTAGGGATCATGATTAGAATATCTTATTTTTCTAAATTCTTGTTAGCTTTTTCAACTATTTAAACTCAAAGCTGACATGAAATAAATGAGAAACTTCTCCATATATCTATCTTCTATACATTAAATAAACCAACAGGACCTGATTGAGCATGCTGGTGAGGATTTCTTCAGAGAAGCAAACTTTGGATTTGGAGTTGTTGTGTGGTTGGTAATTAACAGCTGCCAGTTTCTCATTTATTATGGGGAACTTTGAGCCTATAACTCCAGAAGTAGAAGTAGAAACGGAAGAAAACTTGGTCGCTACGGTTACAAATGACGAAAAGAAGGTTTTCTCTGATTTAGGTTCTCAATTATCTTCCATGGCTTTAATCTGTCAGGAGGAGTTTGACAAAATAAGTGACTTTGAAGGACCACTAAATGATATTCAGGCAAAGGTTTTAAATTGGGAGGCCGACCAATCTATAATATGGGAACGTGGTCCTGATGAAGCTACAAAGTATCTAAATGTTGTTGATGAAGCCAGAACATTGACTGAAAAATTGGAAGCTTTGTCCCTGAGCAATGAGGATGGGGTAAAGGAGATGTTACTGAGAGCTCATAATGTTCTTCAGATGGTGATGGCAAGGCTTGAAGAAGAGTTCAAGAACATTCTCGTTGAAAACAGTCAGCCTTATGACCCAGATCTTCTATCTTTTGGGTCAAGTGAAGAGGAATTTGCAGATGTGGGGTCAGTTGTCTTTGATGGGGATGAATCACTTCACTGAGATAGTCTCAACAGAACCTCAGAAGAATTCACCATTGATCTGGTTCATCAAGATAAGATTCATGACCTCAGATGTACTGCAAATGTTATGTTCAAATCCAACTATGGTCATGAATGTGTTGAATATGTGACTTTGAAACAGTCAAAGATATTATTAGAGATATTATTGGGATAACCATCAAATAAATTAGATTTTATTCTATGCTGTATTAGATTAGATATTATCTTATTTTTGAATTTGAATTAGAGAAAAGCTGTATAAATAGATAAGTTTCTATTCAATAAAAATATGAGTGTTCTACGACAAAACATTTTCTTCTCTTCTCTTTTATTAACTTATTATGCTTGAGCTCTATAAAAATAACATGGTATCAGAGCATTTGTCTTGAGGGACCTGTGAGATGAGTGAAACAAAAATACAAACCTGATTTACAACCCAGAATTACAATAAGAATTACAATCATCTTCAAGCAATGGAGATTGAATTACAACTGTCTCAAGGCGCACCACCAATTTTTGATGGTGAAAACTATCAAATTTGGGCTGTTCGAATGAAAGCTCATCTTGATGCTATGGATGTTTGGGAAGCTGTGGAGGAAGACTATGAAGTGCCTCCATTGCCAACTAATCCTACAATGACTCAAATCAAGATGCACAAAGA
The DNA here is from genome assembly GCA_029891385.1 of Erythroxylum novogranatense. Lineage (NCBI taxonomy): Eukaryota > Viridiplantae > Streptophyta > Magnoliopsida > Malpighiales > Erythroxylaceae > Erythroxylum > Erythroxylum novogranatense. The sequence goes on along the minus strand of CM057234.1, from coordinate 26,249,566 downwards.
AAGGAAAAACAAGAAGTCGAAAGCAAAAGCCTGTTTGTTTTCTGCTGTTTCAAACATTATATTCACAAGGATTATGAATCTAGAGTCAACAAAGGATATCTGGGATTATCTCAAAAAGGAATACGAAGGCAATGAAAGAACAAAGAACATGCAAGTTCTCAACTTGATCAGAGAATTTGAAATGCTGAAGATGAAAGAGTCAGAAACTATTAAAGAATATTCCGACAAGTTGCTTGGTATAGTAAACAAGGTTAGGTTATTAGGTAAGGATTTTTCCGATGAAAGAATAGTGCAAAAAGTTCTTGTAACCTTACCTGAAAAATATGAATCTAAAATTTCTGCATTGGAAGAAGCTAAGGATCTATCAAGCATGTCTTTGGCAGAATTAGTAAATGCACTACAGGCACAAGAATAAAGGAGGATGATGAGAGAAGAAGGAATCGTTGAAGGTGCTCTGCTAGCAAAAGAAAAAAATTCAGGAGAAGACAAAAACAAGAGTTTCAACAAGATCGACAACAACAACAACAGAAACAATGATGAGTCATATCCACCATGCCCACATTGCAAAAAAAACAAATCACCCACAAAGAAGATGGTGGAGGCCTAATATCAAATGCAGAAAATGTGGACAAATTGGACATATGGAGAAAATTTGCAAGTCACAAAATGAACAGGCAAAAGCAGTACATCAAGAGGATGAATTATTTTGACATTAAAGCTTTGCAGTATCAAAGTCAAGGAGGAGTGTTGAATATGTGACTTTGAAACAGTCAACGATATTATTAGAGATATTATTGGGATAACCATCAAATAAATTAGATTTTATTCTATGCTGGATTAGATTAGATATTATCTTATTTTTGAATTTAAATTAGAGAAAAGCTGTATAAATAGACAAGTTTTTATTCAATAAAAATATGAGTGTTCTACGACAAAATATTTTCTTCTCTTCTCTTTAATTCACTTATTATGCTTGAGCTCTATAAAAACAACATAATGTTTGCAAGCATATATAAACGTTCGAAGGGATGTGTTGGATGAATGCTTATTTGTTCTTGAGATGGAGAAAATGAGCATTGGGGATGTTCTAAAATTGGAGTGGGGCAACCTAAGTGCCACGATGAAGAGATGGGCGCGAGCAATGAAAACTTTTGTGCGCATCTATCTTATGGGTGAGAAATGGCTTAGTGAACAAGTTTTTGGTGACCTTGGAGTAAATTTGATGTGCTTTTCTGAAGCTTCAAAGCCTTCAATGTTTCAGCTTTTGAATTTTGGGGAAGCCATATCTATTGGGCCACACAAAACAGAGAAGTTGTATTCCATTCTTGAAATGTATAAAGTCCTAGAAGATTTGCTTCCTGATATAGATTCTTTATACTCTGATGAGGCTGATTCTTCTGTAAGAACCGAATTCCATGAGGTTTTAAGGAGATTGGGTGATGCAGTAAGGGCAGCATTCCTTGAATTTGAGAATGCTGTTGCAACATGTACGTCAACAACGCCTCTTGCTACAGGCGGAATTCATCCTTCAACAAAATATGTGATGAACTACGTCAGAACCCTTACTGACTACCATGAGACACTTAATCTGCTCCTGGAAGACCACAGTAGAGAGGATGCTGTTGAAACTTGTCCTGATAAGAGTCCAGCCCTGGGAGAAGAGAGCACAAGTGAAGATGCATGCGCTATTACCCCAATGGCTTGTCACTTCCTATCAATTGTTTCAATTCTAGAACGAAACATCGAGGATAAGGCTAAGTTGTACAAAAATCCTTCTTTGCGACAGGTATTCCTAATCAATAACATTCACTACATGGCTCAAAAGGTTAAGAATTCAGAACTTAGGCTTATCTTTGGAGATGATTGGATTCGCAAGCGCAACTGGAAAGTGCAACAGCATGCCTGGAATTACGAGAGAGTTACTTGGAGTTCCGTCCTTGGTTTGTTGAAGGATGAGGGGATTTCCCAGCTCTAATTCTGTCTGGAAAACTCTTCTAAAGGAGAAGCTCCGGAGCTTTTATCTTGCATTTGAGGAGGTTTACAAGAACCAGAAAGGATGGTCCATCCCCGATGATCAACTACGAAAAGACCTGAGAATTTCAATATCTAACAAGGTGATTCTTGCTTATCGATCATTTGTTGGAAGGCATAGTTATCATGTAAGTGATAACCACATTAAGTACAGCGCTGATGACTAGAGTCATCTTTGGAGGATATGTTCGAGGGAATGCAAAAACAATTGCAGTATCCCCACAGGAGATAACATTGTAAAACAGAGGAACAGGAACCTTGTAAATTTTAGCAAGAGGTGAAATATTCTTTTCTAATCTTCCTTGGCTATGTTAACTTCTACAAGATTCATAAACAACACAGATAAGCTGCAACGTATAGCTATGCTTGTGCAGATTTTTCTAACGAAAAACTGTATGGAAGTTGGATTCACCTTCTGTCCAATTTTCACGTCTTACCGCTTCGTGTGTGATCATCGGAGATTTTTATGTCTAAATGGGTTGTATATGAAAGTAGCAAACCAATTCAACCGCACAACTTAAGAAATTGGCTGACGAGTCTTTCTAGCATATAACTACCGTCTCAAAAATAACTAAATTTTTTAATTTAAATTAAGTTTATTACTTTCACTAAGCTTAATAAAAGTTTATAGTCAGTCAAAGTCAAAGTCAAGTTTATTACTTTATAATCAAGTCAAAGTCAAAGTCAAATTAGAATAGATTATTGTTGATATCCGGGCGAGTGAGCAGATTTATTGAATCTGAGGCTAATAAAATTTGTGGTCGTGCTTAAATAGCACAGGGTTAATCTTAGGTAGTAGAGATAGGGAATTTGATCAAATTCTCTATCCTCACTACCCAAGATTAACCCCGTGTCATTTAAGTATGGCCACAAATTTTGCTGGGATCCACTAAAATTTGTAGCCATACTTAAATGGATTCACTAAAATTTGTGATCATATTTAAATGGCATAGGGTTGATCTTGGATAGTAGATTCAGAAGATTTAATCCCAAAAATATGAGCAGAGGGCAATGTTATGAATACTGCATCAATTGAAGTCTTAGATTGACGCTTCTGAATCGAACGATCTGATGCAAGATGCAGATTTAGGGATATTTTTAAATTTATAAAATAGTCCTAAACTTTTAAAAATTGCAAAATAGTCCATATTGATATATTATACAACTATCTTGTATACATTACCAGGTTCTTTATTTACATCAACCATACTTTAAAACTCTTAATAATAAATAATAATGACAATTAATTTGAAATAACAATAATTTGTAAATATTTTACATATAAATAATAACCACAATTAATATAAATAAAGACAATCATCATCATACAATTATAAAACTAAGAATAATACAAAGCATTTAAAATATTACAATCATACAATTTCATCATTATAATAAATAATATTACATATTTACATCAAAAGATTCAAAACATCCGATAAAAAGAACAATAACCCATTACAAAAAAGTTGATGACGAATAAGCAATCAAGTAGAAGTTGAACCTGAAACAAAAATATTACATTTACATTACATACATATAATTTAACATAAACATCAATTATCAAATACAAATAAAATTAAAAAAAGAGGAAAAATAAAAACCTGAAGTTCAATCGTCAAAGGGCGGATACCCGCTTGAACTGCACTGACCCCACTGATCATTTGGTACAAAATCCTCATCATTGAGAGGAGCTTCATCATCATCATCATTCAAATTTAATGCACCAAATGACATGTCAATGCTTTCCCATCCAAGATCATCTTCCACATTCAAATCACTCACATCAACCAAATTCAGTTCTTCAGAAACCCAATCCGCCAAAATATCAATATTATCAATTGCAATTGGATCATTTGAACAACTTGTGCTACTAAGAGTCCTAGTAAACAATTACATTTAATTATTAGAAAATTATAAGAAATTATATAAAAATTAATAATGAAAATAACGTACCTTTCTCGAAGCTTTAAATTGTAACGAACAAAAACCAAGTCATTCAACCTCTTATGCTCCAATCTATTCCTTTTCTTGGAATGGATAAATTCAAATGTCTCAGGTTTAGTTTCACACCCAGTTTGCACTTACACATTGACTTAAAATTGAATCGCAAACTTTCTCAAATCTGGAACACTACATCCAGAAAAGATCCCACTAAGCAATCGCAAGTTATAAGAAAACAAAAGTAGTGTTATAAACAAAATAAAGTGATAAATAAATTTCAACAAATAAGAAATATGAAATAAGTAATACGGAGAAAGAAGTCCTCTTTGTTGAATCGCGACCGACATTCCAAAATCTCCATAAGAGTACTTATAAGCCTCCATTTGTGTGGTTAAAGCAATTTGCATTGAGTCATGAGAAACAATTGTTGTAATTGTCATAAGCATTCCTCTACTAACTTCAGCTTGCTTTTCAACATCCAACTAAAATACACACTGGGATTCAAAATGCCCTATTCTGAACAATGGAGAAGAAAGTTGTCTTTTCTTCTCTCATTAATGATTGAGATATATGGTTGGTATAAAGAAGGCTATGTTTGATTGGCCTTGATTGCTTCGTTGCTCTCTCCATTGCATCAAAATATAACTCATTGTTGGCTTTTCTTCCTATCGATGAACCAAGTACCCTCACCAATGGCTCACAAACTCGGATAACGAATTGACATTGCGACCAAAATTCCTATCTTCCAATGATCATCGCAAACTTCTATTCCACATTAGACCTAGCATCTTTGAGATGTAACCCACTTATCACTTGTAAACATTTGCCTTAACTCCACCTCAGCGAAAGAAAAGATGAAGTGATAAGAAATTTGTCGCAAATCTTGTCACGTGAGGCGACACAAATTCCTACCATTGGTAAATCCGTTCTCATCAAATTTAAAACCCATGCGATTATAAATAAATTTTGTCACCTTCTTTGCCTTCTGCATGGTCTCATCAAAAAGGAAAATACCTAGGATTTCCTATATCCTCCAAGATTAAGTCAATGCAATGTGCAACCTGAGGAGTCCAATAAAAGAAATTATAGGTATTCTGCAACCTTATCCTTTGCCGCTTTATAAGCGGAATCATTGTCGATAATAAAGCGAACAATGTTTTCCACCCTACTTCATTCACAACTTCATCAAATATTGAAACAAATTATCAAGCATTTCTAATCATGCGGATGCATCAATCGATTTTAAAACATAGAGCCATTAAAACAATAAACCAAAAATTTATGATAGGCTCTTGTCTCCTATTCGTCCAACCATCACACATAATTGAGCATCCATTAATACCTCAATTCACTCTTCGTTCATTAAATAAGCTCTCATTTGAGACAACTGACAACTCAAAGTTTACCTCTTAAGTCATCAACCGATGACCCTTTGTATCCTGGACCATAAGAGGCTATGGCATCTATCATAGGTTGATAATAATATGATTGAGAAGCATTAAATGACGAACCTGTATCATACCACCATTTAGCTACTGCCATATCCACATTGTGAGCCGCATCTCTTGTCTGCATTGCACTACGAATTGAAGGTTAGGCTCCAGGAGTTGTTCGTGGTGCAAAGAAACCAGGTAGTTGCCTTCTTCTCTTCCTCACTTCAGATTGTACAGGATCCTGAAACTGAGATGGAACACTACCAGCACCACTACCAGTACCACTACCACTTCCACCTTGAACATCTCCATAATCACCACAGAAATCGAGAAATGAACTTCCACTACCAATTTCAAGATTCAATCTTTCTCTTCTATCTTTCTCAAATTGATGTTCTTCAAGCAATGTCTTCATCTGCCACTTCACATCATGACTTACTTTTTTACACGCTTCCACATCTCCTTTAACCCCAGCTAAATGTCTTTTCAATCGGGTGATTCCTCCACCTTTCAAATGCTTGTTACAAAACAAGCAAATAGTATGATTCTTTTGACCGGGAACCACACCAGCGTGAGCCCAAGCTGGATCATTGTATCTTCCTGAACTAGATTGATCGGGAATATTTGAACTTCCTTCCATTTATCTGTACACAAAAATGAATAACACATAATTTCAGTACATAATGACAATATGCACAAAGGTAACAATTCAAAACATTCAATTCAATTCAATTCAACCTAATCCAATCCAATTCAATCAAATTCAATTCAATGCAATTCAATCTAATCCATTTCAATCCAATCCAATTCAATTCAATTCAAATACAATTCAATTCAATTCAAAACAATTCTATTCAATTCAAAACAATCCAATCAAATCCAATTCAATTCAATTCAACTCAACTCAATCCAATCCAATCCAATTCAATCCAATTCAATCCAATTCAATCAAATTCAATTCAATTCAATTCAATCTAATCCAATTCAATTCAATCAAATTCAATTTAATTCAATTCAATTCAATTCAATTCAACTCAACTCAATCCAATTCAATTCAATCCAATCCAATCCAATCCAATCCAATCCAATCCAATTCAATCAAATTCAATTCAATTCAATCCAATCCAATCCAATCAAATTCAATGCAATTCAATCCAATCCAATCCAATCAAATTCAATTCAATTCAATTCAATATAATCCAATTCAATTCAAAACAATCCAATCAAATCCAATTCAATTCAATTCAACTCAACTCAATCCAATTGAATTCAATTCAATTCAATCCAATCCAATTCAATTCAATCAAATTCAATTTAATTCAATCCAATCCAATCCAATCCAATTCAATCAAATTCAATGCAATTCAATCCAATCCAATCCAATCAAATCAAATTCAATTCAATTCAATATAATCCAATTCAATTCAAAACAATCCAATCAAATCCAATCCAATCCAATTCAATTCAATTCAATATAATCCAATTCAATTCAAAACAATCCAATCAATTCCAATCCAATTCAATCCAATCCAATCCAATCCAATCCAATCAAATCCAATCCAATTCAATTCTATTCAATTGGATTGAATTCAATTCAATTCAATCCAATCCAATCCAATCCAATCCAATTCAATCAAATTCAATTCAATTCAATTTAATCTAATCCAATTCAAATAAATTCAATCCAATCCAATCCAATTCAATTCAACTCAATTCAATTCTAATTCCAATTCCAATTTAATTCCATTCTATTCAATTCAATTCCAATCATATCCAATGCAATTCAATCCAATCCAATCCAATCAAATTCAATTTAATTCAATCCAATTCAATCCAATCCAATTCAATTCAATCCAATTCAATTCAATCAAATTCAATGCAATTCAATCCAATCCAATCCAATCAAATTCAATTCAATTCAATTCAAAACAATCCAATCAAATCCAATCCAATTCAATTCAATTCAATTCAATATAATCCAATTCAATTCAAAACAATCCAATCAAATCCAATCCAATCCAATTCAATTCAATCCAATCCAATCCAATCCAATCCAATTCAATTCAATTCAATTGGATTGAATTCAATTGAATTCAATTTAATCTAATCCAATTCAAATAAATTCAATCCAATCCAATTCAACTCAATTCAATTCCAATTCCAATTCCAATTCAATTCCATTCTATTCAATTCAATTCAATTCCAATCATATCCAATGCAATTCAATCCAATCCAATCCAATCAAATTCAATTTAATTCAATTCAATTCAATCCAATCCAATTCAATTCAATCCAATCCAATTCAATCCAATCCAATCCAATTCAATCTAATCCAATCCAATCCAATCCAATCCAATCCAATCCAATCCAATCCAATCCAAATCAACTCAATTCAATTCAATCCAATCCAATCCAATCCATTCAATTCAATTCCATTCCATTCAATTCAATTCCAACAATTCTCAATCTTAACAATTTCAAAACATTCATAATTCTATTTCCAAACAATCCATTCCCAACAATTTTCAATCCTAACAATTACAAAACTTTCATAATTCCATTTCCATTCAATCCATTCCTAATAATTTCCAATCCTAACAATTACAAAACATTCATAATTCTATTTCCATTCAATCCATTCCCAACAATTTCCAATCCTAATAATTACAAAACATTCATAATTTCATTTCCATTCATTCCATTAACAACAATTTCCAATCCTAACAATTACAAAACATTCATAATTTCATTTCCATTCAATCAATTTTCAATCCAAATTCAAATTCCAATTCCATTCAATTTCATTACAATTCAATTCAATTCTAATTTAATTTACATTCTAATTCAATTCAATTCCATTGTAATTCAATTCAAATCCATTCTAATTCAATTAAATTCCAATTCCCAAATACCCAAATTTATACTTAACTAATTATTTATCAAAATTCAATACCCAAATATAAAAAAAGAATTACCATATAACAAATATTAACAATATGTCAATTAATGATTTAAGTTTTTTCAATTTCTTGATTTTGATTATTAATTTTACAAACTTACATTTAATTATTTATTTCACATTTGATTATCAATTTTAAAATTAAAATTAGGTTTAAATGTTAATTTGATTTTGATTATCAAATTATCAAACTCAATCTCAAATTCAATTGCACAAATTAAAAATAAATCTCATTCATCCACAATTCAACAATTCAATCACAATTACAATTCTAAATTTATTTTCCAATGAGACATTCAGATCAATTCAATGCCAAAATCCAAAATCAACTTCCATAATCCAAAATGTCAAAAACCAAAATGCAAAATGTCAAGTTCACTTCAAGAATGTCATTCAACATTTCAACCGAAATCACCTTCACCATTTACATTTTTTACACAACTTCACTTCAACGGTTCAATAGTTCACCACATCTCCTTCAACCCAAATCCATCATCAATTCATCATCGGTATCCATCGCAAAAACAGAAGCAATTCCCAACAACCACAAATCCATCGTCATCCAATTTTTAACAACAAATCTACCATTATCCAACAACCAACACAATGACAGAAGCAATTAATCTAAAAAATCCATGAAAAATAAAACAATACATTCGGTCTTCACAGATCTGGGTCGATGTCGGGTCGGCTCGGGTTGACGTCGGAGGACGACGGACAAGGCGCGAAAGGCTGCTTGCGGCGGTGGAGGACCGTGACGCGAGGAGAACCGATCAAGTCAAGTGGAGGACCGACGAGGCGACGACGCGAGGGGGAAGAACGAAGAGCCGAAGACTCCACAGACGGACGAGAAGACCACCGGAGTCCAGATCCAGACCAGGGAGGGCAGCAACGTGGCGGGAGAGCGACGGACGGCACGAATCTGGCGGACGAGGATGGCAGAGACGGACGGAGGAGCGTAGAAGAGAGAAGAAGAGGAGAGTAGCGAGTAGGTCGGGGCCGAGGGAGTTGGGTATATTTTTAGGGTTAAATTTTTTTTTTTTACAAATAGGTCCCTAGGAAAACCGAAAATTACCGGAATCACCGGTATTTTTCCGGAATCACCGGTACCGGCCGATACCGGCCGGTATTTAAACCCGGTACTTTCGATCCAGTACCGGCCGGTACGGTATGGTACTCGGATCATTGGCAGAGAGGCGACATTTGAGCCATCAAATCATTGTCAGGGTCAATTATATGGTCTTGACCAAGTGCCCATAGGCCACCAGAAGCCTATATGCGTCATCATTTTCAAATGAGATGATCCTTTTGAAGAAATTAAAATTACAATCTATTATGTGATCTCTCTCGTTGAATGCAGCGGCCAATAGCAGGTCTTGTGAAGGTCTGCATAGTACGTACGACTCATGATATGAATATATTGTTTCTTAATCCTAGAGGCATTGAATTTTTTCAAAAAGTCCTGTTCCTGCAAATTCCTCCGCTCATATGGCTTTTTTGCAGGGAAATGTACGTTTAGACTTAGCGCTCAGGGACTAACGAAGTTAATTAAAAATATTGATAGTTCTATACAAGAAACATGATGCTACCTATAACAATTAAAGCTACTGAGAAAATTTTCTATAAAAGAAATATTTGATAGGTAAAATAAAAAATTAAATATACATCATCTGCTCTTCTGTACAGTTAATCTTCAACAACTTTTTGGGAGGGGAAAGGTATCAAACTTTTATGGCCCTCTGTGATTAAGTTGAAAATCATGTTCAAATTTAGTTATATTCTGAAGATGTTCAACAATCTGTTTAAACAATATGCCATTCATTTTCCAGGTCTCTAGAAGACATATATAGCAGAAGTTTCACAATTTATTTCAATGCTTTCCTGGAATCTACACCCAAGAAGTGTTCAATTTACACCTACTCTCATATCAACCAAATACAAAAGGACAATTACTTTAATCTATGTACATCAAGTGTTGAGACGCCCCTCACCAGCAAAACCGATCCATATAGCCTGCATGCATAACAGGAGCCACAAAGCCCTTTCAATTTGTTTCTCCACAATCAGAAAAGGTCACTACTGATTGCTACTAACAGCACTCTGGTTTAAGCCCCACTGCATTATATAGCCCAAAATGGTTTACGAACTGCCAGAGTACTGAAGTTGCCATGAAGCGATTCTTCACTAGTTCCTTCAGGATCATCATCATCCTCCCCATACTCCATCAGTTTGATCAAAGTATCTGCAGAAGTTGAACAGTTTAAAGATGAAAGTATGGGTTCAACAACGCAAGAGCACAAATTTCCAGATAGTGAATCATAAAGATTCCGAAATGCAAGGGCAAAAGAATCCTCGTTGAATAGTCTTTACTATTTCACAAAAAAGATTCGATTGCAAAGTTAAAAAGCTAGAAGGATATCATCTATTCTGATCATTTTGTTTTTAAATTCCATGAAAGACTAGCTCATACCAGGTAATTAACTTGAACAAAGTCAAATGGGTAAAGAGTTGCAGCATACCAGGTACAGTTTCAGATTTCACTTTACTTGTATAATTGTGATTGTCCTGTGGCTTCGAACTGAATTTTGGTACAGGTGGCAACGTAGGCATGGTTCGTGGAACAGGAAGCGGGGGCTTGGCTCGAGGAGGTGGGGGTGGCATAGCACTGGATGAAGTTTGAATCAACTTCCTCGAAGCTGGCGCAGGAAAGGCACTTTTCAACCCCAAATCTCTTGAAGATTGTTCAATAGATTTTGTAAACTCTGGTCCCTGCAACGAGTTAGAAGGAAACAAATACAAACCTAATATCTCAATATCAATTAGATGACATGAACTGTAACCATCTCACAGATATCAGAAAGGTAGCATGTTGTACTGGTAGCTTAAAAACCTTATTTAATTGGCATAGCATGTAACAGATGAAATCTTAAACATGTAAATAAAGTAATTTATGTTCATGTAACAAAATTTCATATTATAATGAAGTCAGTATTTAGCTCGTGGAGTGATATGGGTATCTAAGAAGATGGCCTTTGTGAGAGAGAAAAAGGCGATGCATTCAAGTTTTTTAAACAAAAATCTGTCCTAGGTAAAATAGCTCAATAAGAAAATTCAAATCAAGTAATGCAGGCAAAACTCCAGGTGGGGAAACTGCGTCCATCCAGCACCATCACAAAAGATCTGATTCAGATTTTTTTGTAATTTTCCCACTTTACAACTATTTAGATAATCAGGAAATTAGCTTCTTTCGGTTAAGAATATAATAGCTCAAAACTTTTGTGAAGGGAAGATCAGCCGCCCAATATTCAACCCAATAATATTTTATATCAGAACTGGCTTTTAGAATTTCAACTCTAAGAAACCCAAGTAGTACTTCATGAGAACATAATATCAAAATATGAACTCCTGAAAGGCACAGACAACTTTTTCCACTTATATGATAACAGATAACCGAAGAAATATTTTATTGGGCTTTGATCATGCTTTGAATTAGCATATCTCGATTGCTGGGTGCCTCCATGATTGGAAACCCTGTTAAACATACAAACCAATAGCCCCAAAGAGAGGTCTTGTATCAGCCTGTTAGGTGCTTACAAGGTCAGAGAAAATACCTGGAATATTAAGCACTGAAAGTCAGATTGAAATATATTTTTTTACTGCAAGGAAATTAAAATACACAGTTATAGATCATATCGTAGTGACAATGATGATGAGATAATGAAAGTAACACAATTAAGGTTTTGCAAACCAAAGGATTAATTATAGCAGATTTCATTTAAGCAGAAATACTTGCTGACAGTCTACAAAAGATCCAGTTTCAAAACTACTCTAAATGATAAACCGATGAAAACAACCATATTCCATGCTTTACCCACAAAATAAAATAGGAGAACTTGCTTCACACTGCAAACCAAGGTGATGCTTAAAAGTAATGCAAACAAATTCACGAAGAAATTTAGTTTTTCTCAACACTGCTTGCCCAAACTGTCATTTGTTAAATGAAAAATCCTGAACACAACTAAGATTTTACAAACCACAGAATTTATTACAGCATATTTTATTTAACCAGAAATACTCACCCAGGGTCAACAAAAGATCCAGTTTCTAAACTACTCTAAATGATAAAATCAATAAAAGCACCCATATTCCATGCCTTACCGACTAACTAAAATATGAAAATTGGCTTCAAATTGCAAATCAAGGTGCTAACTAAAAATAATGCAAACGAATTCGTGAAGAAATTTAGCTCTTCTCACCACCGTTGCCCAACATGTCATTTGGTAAGTTAAACAAAAAATCCTGAATCAGAAAATCAAGTTTGAAAGCTGCAGTTGGCATCACAGGGCACCATGGATTAAAAGCCTTACAACACTTTTCTATCTCTCTTTCCAAAATAAGAAGTTATAACTTAATGCAATTATAGTAGGAAGTAAAGGTAACACATATCTGCTGCCTTACGTTTGGGACCATAAAATGTTGCACTGGCAGGAAAGAACTCAAGGATAAGTCTATTTAAGCAACACATGGTCACTGAATTCATGAAACTGGCTTTGACAGACCCAGAGAGAAAAAAGACTTCTACAAATGCAATTAAATGAAATTGGGAAAAATAAATATTCTAGGACTAATGTTATTTACATGACCAACAGAAATGCTCCTCTATCGTGATAGATAACTTGGTGTCCAATCATAAAAAAGCATAACTGGCTTAGCAATGGTAAGACGAGGTCACTGACAAAACCACCAAACCTGTCTATGTGACCATTCCCTAGATTAACATATAAAAATCCTGAACGATGAGATGTATAAAATACCAAGAAACATATTGCTAGTCATGCATCAGGCAAAATCCCTTCCCCGTTCCATTATAAAGCAGAAGTAACCCAAAAGAAAGGGAAATTCAAAGACTATGTGCACTAACTGATGCCAAAGATCTTAAAGTTTGTAGAAGAAATAAAAAGAGGGCAAATCATCAAAAACAAGCCTGAATTTGGTGGGATGAAGAGTGGGAGTTGAGGTGACAGCAAAGACAACAAAAGTTCAAACTTAGTTTATGCTAAATTTTCTTATTAAATAAGTAGTAGTAAGTTAGATATATTACCCTAGTTGTAGATATGTTATCTCAAGTGTAGATATGTTATCCTAGTTGTTTAGGACTCGATTAAGAATATAGAATTCTTATTAGAATAAGATTCAATTTTGTTTTGGATATGTTAGTTAGGAACCCCTTTACTAATAGAATAGGAGTTCTAAAAACTTTTCTAAATATATGTGTACTCAGGTGCCATGCTTTCTTCTAAGAGTAATTCTTAAATCCTAGGAGTAATTCCTACTTCCTTACCCTCCATTACTCCTCACTGAAATTCTAACAATTATAGCCTAAATTTCCAACAACTAAAACCCAAATATTGTATCGATATCAAACCTTAAAATTCCAGCTATCCCTAACTTGAAATCCCAACATCCTAAGCTGAAATCCCAAACTAAAACTCAAATTCCAGCAACTAGATTTCGTAAAATTTGTGTCTTGGCCTCTAGTTTGATATATCTTCTACTCGCCCTACACCACTAACATTCTTGTTAGTTTCCCTCTCATGAAGTTAATAACTCACAGTCCAGACAGAGTTCATCCTTCTAGTCGATAAACTATTGTAAGAAGTTCCAACCTAAGACCAATAAAATAGTTGGAAAGGCTCTAACTCCGTATACATTCAACACAATAGATGTAAAAAATGATATAGTAGTTGATTATTAGCTAGTCGCCAAATTTTAGGCATTATCAAGCACTTTGTAATCAAAGCATATGCTTCAGGGAACTACTTCCTAATTCTAATGCTAAATACCATGTTAACCTTCCCCTTCGGTTTTCGTTACTTAAGAAGTTATACTCAAAAGTATTATCTTAAGCCAAAGATACTATCTTTGGATAAAAGGTAAGCATACCTGATGATGTCGTGCAGGCTCTTTCAAGTTGGCAGGTAACTCCTGAAACTTCCGTTTCTGATTTGGTCTTTTGTCATTCTCAGAAATGGTGCTCACACTTGGCTTTGATTCTGGACTTGGTACAGAGATTGTGGGCGCAATGGTAGAATTGATGGGAGAAGGTGACTGTCTAAGGACCAGGGCAACTTGTTGCAAAGGCGTAGCCTGAGGATATATTCCACCATATCCACCATAGCTTGTTCCTCCAGTTACTAAAGGCTGCTGATAACTGCCTGGGTTTGATTGGGGATGTCCACAGGTTACAATCCCCTTAGACACTGATGTTGTACCTTGGGGAATGAAAGTAGCCACAGCAGGGTACGAAGAAGCTGGAATAGATGGTTTAAAGTTCATTCTTGATGGTGCTATACCTACAGTTGAATCTGTATTTAACTTGATTTCATCTCCAGAACTATGAACTCCGGGTAGTAACTGTTGAGGAGGTGGAACAGCATTGTAGACCTTGCTTGATGAAACCCTATGGTCAAGATATGAAGGAAACAATAAGTAATCGAAATGTGGAGAGCTGAAGCAATTGCAATCAAACAGTTGCTGATGAAAACTTAATTAGTCTAGGAAAGTACCAACTAACAGGATAATGTACACCAATTAAAAAGCAGGTGACCACAACTCTATGTAATAGGATGCACATTAAATCCAGTAAAGTCCAAAAAATCAATTAACTATTCTAACCCGCAGTTAATTGTCAATTAAGAGCAGAATTTGCAATTTAGCTGAAAAGGACATATAGAAAGCATAACACTATAAGAAAATTTGAACAAACTTCAGATCCTGATAACCTGGAGGCTCCGCATTCTAAACTAATAGTATCCAGCAGATTTTCAGCCAAAATCTTTGCATCTTCAAGACTCTTTATATTAGTGGCAGATAAGAACAAATGTAGTGGTTGCTCTCCTTCTGCACCAAAACAGAGAAACATGTGATACTACACACTGGAAACTTGACCTGAAAAAGAACACAAGTATTTGAAAATTTTCTAATCAATATGGCCAATCAGTACCTATGTCATTCTGCTTCTCAATGTTTCCAGAACCACGGCCTCTTAGTACGACAGTCGCCCCTGTTTCATTCATAATATGATTTATATACTGGTCCTGCATGTACAAAACCGAACCACCACCAACACAAAAACATTCTCTCCCAATGGTGTGGAGATGTGAGAGAAGCTTTAAGCATTAGAATCTCTTATCTTCATAATATAATAAAATAAGAAAACATGGTTACACCACAAAGGCTCAGATCAGAATAATAAGAAAAATGTTTAGAGGAACTAAATTATGGAATCCCATTACATACAAGACAAGATTAAGATTAAATAAATGAAAAAAAGATTAAAATATAAAACCATCATATGCAACACTGATAATGGAAAAACCATGTCTGACAAGGGATCCAAATGGTAGAATGATTAGAATTGGAGGTAAAACTTACATTTGGTCCACGAACTCGAGCAGCCAGGTTTAACGTTGGGTCTGGATCAAAGCCTAAAAACACACTTGTGCTCAGTGCCTGACAAACTTGACATGGTTAGATAGCTTAAAACAGCTTTTCAACTAAAAACTCACAAGCAGGCATGCATAACATGTATACCTTAACACCATTTCCATGAGAGGTTTGGACAGCGGATGAAGCAGGTTGTAAGTTGCCCTGTTTCAGCATTTCTTCAACCATCAAAGCAGCATGATCAACAGCTAATATCCTCTCTGCTGTATCTTTTAACTGCACAAGTAAAACCATTAACTTTAATCACATCAGTTTATCCCAATCCCTGACTTATTTTCATATTTCAGTTCCCGTGGGAATCGGATGCCAAAGAACAAGGAGAGAGAGACTTGCATATGTTAGGCATAACACAAGCATTTACACGTAACAGTGTAAACATCTTACAACTCGACAATCTTGTGATCTACTTGGAACCCAAGAAGTGTACTTACATGTGATGCCGAAGATATGTGGAGATATAATGGCTTCTCACTGTCGGGTGGTGCATTTGGTGGACGATATTTGCCCCTGACAAGCAAAATAACAACATTTGAACAAAGCACAGAAAGAAGGCATATTGCAAACTAACATTCAAGGATTACAAACCTAGTAATGACCACAGCACCAGTGCACTTCTGAATCTGCATGACAAGTAAAAGATCCTTACAATTTCAAATGTTATTGGAACAGATCTAAACGTCTTTTCCAACAAAGGACAATATTTATCTGGTAATTTCAGAAAACCCACTGAAGTAAGTCTCACCTCTTCCTGTGTCTGGCGTTTTGTGAGCTTGTAGCGAACAGAAGGCTCTGCGTCGTTTATAACAATTTCTCGAGCAATTATTAACTCATCCTGGATTTTAGGCTGGAATGAAAAGAGTAAATTTTAAAGAAGTAAAGACAGAAAACAGTCTAGACCATAATAGGAATTCAAACTGTTAAATGATTGATTGATAAAACAGAAACTGGGGATATTTGCAATGAGAATCATAACTTGTTAACTAAAAATTATTGATCAGTGTTTTAACACCCATAGAGTAGTAATGAGAACAACACAAGACGTAACCAGTTTAAAGTAAAAGAGGTCTTGATGATTGACCAAAGCAACCAAGTTGATGATATGAAGGTACAATCATACCGTAAGGAATTATTGAAGAAAAAAAGGTAATAGCTTTAAAAAAAGGCATCTCACCTGATTTAGTTTAGGTATTGCTGTACCAGTGTTTTGGGGGATGGAAGGAACCTGAATTGCTGGCGGAATGATTGGAGAACTGGTCACAATAGGATTTGTCAAAAGAGTGCCAGAAACTTGAGCAACCCCAGGAAGCGTCATCCCAGTAAGAGGTAACACATTTCCCAATGGGACAACGCCAGATATTGCAACACCAGCTGAAATCAGCGATTCAGCAGGCTGATCCCATTTACGTTTTTTCCTGCACCAAATGTTAAAAATTACTAGAAGGTACACAACATCCATAATAGTTTGTATTCAACACTCTCAAACATTATAGCTTCATGATTGTTTAATTATGGAGTGTCATAATAAGACAAAACATACTTTTAACCGGAAAAATATAACCCTATAGTTCAAAAACCCCATATCCCAAAAATTATAAAATGCCTGTTCATTTAACTCATTTAACAATTTCTCCCCTTCCTTCGACTAATTCTTACTGGAAAAGCAAACTTGATTACCGGTTTGACACAGAATTTAAAAACTTCTGAACCCAATCAAATAGTTCCGAATTCTAATGATCAATTAACTAGAAACAACCAACAATACGCAAACCTAACAAAAACTAAAGATTCGAGGGAACACTAAACAATGCAATCAAATAGATACAAACCGGAGCAATCCAGGCTAGTAAAAAACCCTAAAATATAAGAGTCAATAAAGGACAATTAAGTCCCTTTATTAGTTCGGTTGTTTCCATCTATTTTTAGGTTGCATTTTGTTACCTTTGTCTCGATTGTGAAGCTTCGGTGGCTGCACCGGAGGGACCTTTAACGTCGCCGTCATCCGTCATGTTCGTTTGACGATTTTACGCTGAAGACTATGAAAAATTAGGTCAACTTTTCTTCCTCCTCTTTCACGTATCGGTTATAGCGGTGGTACTAGTGATGACGACAGCGGTGACGATGGCGTCGTTCGACGATGGTCGAAATGGCGATGGAGCACAAGGAGGTAGGGTCAATTTAAGAATTATCTTGGATTGGCTTGAAGCCGACAGGAATATGCCACGTCACGTCTATGAAGGGCCAGTTCTTATCGAATTCGAACCCGGTTTAGCTTTATCCAAATTAGTGGATTAGTAACGGAAGTACTTGATTGAAAATTTAAAAAAAATTTAGACACTCATTTAAAAAATTGGACACTTTAAATTAGTTATCTTAAAAAAAAAAAGGAGAGTAAGGCATATACTTCATAAGAAAATAAAATTATAATACTTTATTAACTTATTCGCAACGTTACTAGTTGCAAACAAGGTATATAATTTATAAATAAAATTAATTGGAATACTTCTTTTTTATGTCCTTCCCCTGCACTGGAGATGGAACTTTCTCATTCAACTATGGAGTTTCATAACTATAACCGTCCCCAACTTATTCATATATCTCTTGTACTAATGTCGTGTTAAGAGGTTGCCTTTCCCTCCCTTCTCTACCCACTTTTTCCTCTACTGTATTGGTCAATAATCCCTAACTTGATAACGTAATTTTGGTAAAAACGGGATGTAATGAACTTAAACTAGTAAGAATAGTAACATGTTAATTCTCATTAAAATCTATGAATAGTATACAACAAAACATATTTTATTAATCATGTTTATGGAAAACATTTTAGAAGGACACTTAAAGTGATTGGTAATTAGAAGTTAAAATATTTTTTATGAACCAATTTCTAAAATAATATTTTAAAGACTCTTCTACCATATCAAATGAAGATCTTTAAACGTTCAATTCGTAATTTCATTTGTAACTCTCTCGTTATCATAATGTAAATATGTGAGATCCTGCATTGATTAGAGAGAAGAATGAAGTACACCTTATAAAGATACAGATATCTCTTTTCTACATACGCGTTTTTCTGGATGCAGAAAGAGTAAAACCGTGAGGGCCTCCAAAGCGGACAATATCTGTGAACGGATGATCTGGACCATTACAAAATTAAATTGTATAAATAATCTTCATCTAAAGATCGAAGAATAATGCTTGCTTCTTTGTTCTCCCATTTTTTTGTAAGCAATAATATTAATTTTCACTTGAACAATAAATGAAGCCTCTCATCAAACATGTCTTTGTATTTTGGGTCATCTTCTGATAAGGATTTCATTTTTACCTTTTTAAGTTCATTTGAGAATGTTGATTGCCTTATTATAAGGCTATACAAAAAGAGAGATCGAAAATAAATTATTCATCCAATGGCAAAGTGATTGGGATTCTTCGTTGTAGAAATATATAGAAGTACTAGATAAAGGTACTGTATGGAGATAGTATATGATGATATCAACATAGAGAGGATACATAAAAAAGTAATTCATGATACAATTTACATATAAGAAAATCATAATAACAACTCCTTCCTCGTTCTTTTTTCTTCTCTGTCTCTCTCTCTCTTCTTTCTTCTCCTTCATAAATTCCTATGTTGGCTACGTCTCTGTCGTCTCCTTTCTTCTCTCTTCACTGGAATTCCTCCTAGACTATAATTCCCAATTCAATTGAAATTAGGACATCATATTTGATATCAAAGTGGCGATCTTAAGTGTAATTCTCAAATTAATGTCTTTAAAAGAATGATTAAAAGTTTAATAGTGCGAACAAAACCAAAATGAAAACAATGGAGGAAAATCTTCGAAAAATTGAAGCTTAAATTGAGAAAATTTTGACATATTCTCAATTAAATTGAGAAATTAATAGTAAATGGGTTGAATTACTGAAGCAATCCTCATAGAACACTGACTAATTAAATGAAGGACATTTCAATAAGCAAGAGGTTATGCTCTAAAAATTTTTGGACAATTAAGAAAGAGAAAAAGTTCAGTATTCTTTGTCTTCTAAAAGCCCAAAAGAATTGTAAATTCTCAATAATGGGAGTATTCTAGGTTTTGGGCCTAAAAATAAGTCTCACTCTCTAGAAGATAGCAGTAGGAAAATCAACCCATATTAATCCTCAACCTTACATTCAATGGAAGAAGCTTCAAGTTTTGGTGTTCAAGATAATTTTAGCCTTTGTTTTCCAAAATTGGAAATTTTAATTTTTGATAGGCAAAACCTAGAAGTTGGGTGAGGAAATGTGAGAACTATTTTTCTATTTTTTAAATAGTCAAGGAACATAAAACTGAAATAGCATAAATGCATTTATTTTGGTAAAGTTGACATCTAGTTTTAAGGTTATTTTATGCATAAACCTATTGTCACTTAAAAGGAATTTTTTAGGACATTTGTGCTAGATTTTATAAGAAACATAAGGTGGATGTAATTGAAGAATTTAATAAACTCTAGCTGTTGGGCCCCGATTCGCTTTAAGCATATTTGAGTTATTTGGAGGATTAGATTGATTAAATGCTTTAAGATAGAAATTTTTGGGGATGTTAATGTTCAGCTAATGATAATATATTGAAAGGATTTAGTTAAAATTGGAATTTTGAGAAATTCTTAGAAATTAAGGGCATATGTTGGTGTAGGGCTAAATTAAGAAGTTGTTTGGGTTTTTAAGTCTTAAGATTTAGAAAGATTGGCTTTTAGCCCATTTAAATGCCATTTAAACAATATCAAAGGAAGGAAAAATTGATGGAGTCGTATGGTGATGTGTTAGGCATGCAAATGTTAAGGAAAAATGGGAAGGGGCCAAAACTACGTAGTTTAGGTATGAGTTTTAAGTGAAGACTCATTGTTGTAAGTCTCTAAACCTAGAAACTTCCGAAACTACAAGAAAGAAGAAGTTTTCGAAATTTATAGAGAAAGAGAGAGGAGTTTCGGTTGTTGAAGAAGAAGAAGAAGAAGAAGAAGAGAGGTAAGAGCTTAGGCTCTTATACTTGAAAAAGGAAGATTTAAGAGTTTTTGTGCAAGAGGAAAGTGAAAGGAAGAGTTTAAACTTCCATTAGAGCAAAAAGAGCAAAAACGTGGGTTTCCTTAAGGTAAGGGATTTTGCATTTTTTATTTATTTATTTAGGTAGGTTTTAGTTTAAAGAACTTAGAAAGGTTATGGGTTAAGTTAGATGGGTGTTAATTCAAGTTTTCCTATCCTTAAAATTGTCAGATTTTGATATCCTATGTTTTTATGGGATAATCATGCTTAATGAAGGTGAATTAAGGCAATTAGAGAAAGAAGCAAGGCCTTTGGATCAATCTCAAAGCTAAAGGAATTTAAGGTGGGTAATTCTTTAATAATTGAGCTAATAGGTATATTACCGTTTTTATAATAAATGCGAATTATTGGAGAGTTTGTAAGAATTACGCTTGATAATGTATTGAACTTGTATGTGATATTCTTGTTTATGAATTTATGTTGGAATGGTTGGTTCATTGATTTGTTAAATGAAAATAATAAGAAACTGTGATTTCGGAAAAAGATCGCCGTTTTGGCAATTTATATGAAAATGAATTTGTAAATGCCAGTAGAGGCAATTGTCCTTGAATTGTGTGAACTATATGTTTTCTTTGGGTTTGTGGTGGTCCAGTTTGAGTCAGGTGCACCTGTCTATTATAGGCTTCTCTCTTTGCCCATGAAGTGGCCGTGGAGTTCCTCGTAAGGACTCCTATTCGTCACGACTACACATGACCGCTTCGCGGAAATGTGTTGTTCGTTCTGTTTCGGATCCACCCGAACCACTCTGTTTGTGAAGTTGTGATTGGCTAGGTTACCTTTGTGATATGCTAAGTTTGTAGATTGTTCAAAATAGTAAATTCGGTGAAAGAATTGTAAAGTGAAATTGTTTTTATGAGTGTGATATTGTTTGAATATAAAGAATGTATAATGGTTTATGCTTATTTCTCGTTATTAAGTTATTACCCACGGAGCCGTCGAGCTCACCCCCCATTTTCCCTCCACAGGTGTCGAGCGAGAAACCGAGTCACCGCATCGGGATTGAGGCAACTCCGATGCAGTTTTACTTTTGAAGTTGTATTTGAAGTTATGTTTTGAGAAAATAGGCTTTAGGTTGAATTTTAGACTTTTATGTAATTTTTACTACTTTTGATGTAATCGGGCCAAAATGCCCTCTAAAGCCTTGTATGAATTTAATTCCACATGTTTGTAAGAGTTTTGGATTTGAAATATATCTTGTGTTTGTTTCTTGCAAAAGTATTGTTGTATGGTTGAAAATGACAAATGAAGAAAGAATGAGATGTGTAGATTTATAGTTTGGAAATAAGTAGATATTTAGGAGTGAGATTGCTCTATAGTGTAACATCCCATCTCCGATGGGAAGGGTATTTTAGTAAATTGGGACGGGTCAGGAGTATTAAAGTATATTTCGGCATGCACATACAGTATATAGCCTCTATGATAGATGGTGCATTGCACTTTGCACATGGTAAACATGCATTCATGACATTTTAAACAGGTTTCAAATTAGATCTTTGTGAAATTTATGTGGAAGTTGTCTGGGGAAAATTATTTGAGTGTCGCCATTGTGTGTTTTACATTTTAGGGATTTATGGAAATTTTTACGGAATTTTTAGGAGTCTTGGTCCTGATGGGAAAATTCAATGACTGACTAAGTGAAATTTTTTTGTCGAAAAGACTATTAAATGGCATTGGATTATGGAATAAATTATTGTGGGAATTATTTAGTGCCATGACAACTCACTTAGTCGATCAGTTGGAATTTTCCTGTCCCACCAAGACTCCGAAAATTCGGAAAATTCCCATAAATCCTTAAAATGTAAAACACACAATGGCGCACTCCAAATAATTTTCCCAGTACAACTTCCACATAAATTTCACAAAGATCTAATTTGAAACCTGTTTAAAATGTCATGAATGCATGTTTACCATGTGCAAGTCAATGCACCATCTATCATAGAGGCTATATACTTGTATGTGCATGCCGAAATATACTTTAATACTCCCGACCCGTCCCAATTTACTAAATACCCTTCCCATCGGAGATGGATGTTACAATTCTCCTCCTAATAAAAATTTCGTCCTCGAAATTTCATATACGATTAATCGAAAGCGGGGAGTCTTTTCGATTATTATCCTCTGTTTCCCAGATTTCACTACACGACCCAATTCATCAATGAACGGAGATTAAAACAATCAATTACTCTTTTTCCCTTTCTCAAACTTTCCATGATTTTCTTTGCTTTCTCATGCTTACGCCGAATTCGTCACTTTCAATATCAATAACAAATATATCGGATCCTAACACTATTTCCTAATTCTATCTATGAAACACTTTGTGAATCCGAATCATCTTTTAGATTTTAGTCTAGCTTACCAATCCATAATGCTATTTACACCACAATCGCGTAGAGGCCCTCTTCACGAACTCAATTTCCTTTAACTACACCTTTATTTCCATCTAAGTACATTTTGGCGAGGCCATACCCTTCAATATATTTCATTTATCGCTATCGATTCCGTTATTATCAAAACACAAATCTCATGAGATTTATAACCTCAATGTGAATCAATTCGACTCATTGTCACCACCTTATTTTACTTAGCCTATCAACATGTATTGCATTGATCAAATAGTATAGGGATAACGACTCCTTTTGGCGGTAAGACCCTTATACATTATTCGAATGGTGTCACTCATATCTTGATTATCTGTCATACCACAACTACTTTGCACTATACATCAATTTCATATCCCAATGAAATCCAAAATACCGTTGGTTAATCACACGTGTCATCGTGCACTTTGATTGATATCCTCAATTTCTTTTCCACAATACTTTTACTAGACCGTAACGCTTGATTGTTTCTTGTGCTTTCTTGAACCATTCACTTATAATCATTTGATTTCCCATTTTAACTTTTCAATTACTCTATCAATACACTCTTGCTAAAACTTAAAGCTTGATCATTCCTTACATTTTCACTAACAGTTCCGTAATGAGTATCACCCATATTTCTTAATTTGAACTATACCTACCATTTTCTCAACAATTGGAGTTAATTCCGTTCCTCAATCGGTTTACAATTTCTACATCCTCACTTGGGTTTTGCCAATCCGCTTTGATGCACACCAACTTTGAAATTCCATAACTAATAATGCTTTCTTTTTACCCTTTTGTCGGTTCGATTATTAACACTCAATAATACACTAGATTTGATAACCTTATTACCCAAATTTTGATCTTCGCAATAGAATTTATTTATTTATTTGCTCAATCCCTTGAATTGCACCATTAACTTAGTTTGGAGTAATCAGCCGTTGAATCCTTTTCAAATCATTCAACTGCATGGAATAACTCAATCGGTATCGATTTACATATTCATAGACATCTCCAAACTATTTCTGTACGATTAATGTCTCCAAGCTTTTCGGTCACACTCAGTAGAACAAAGTTCAAATCATCAATCATAATACCACCCATGGAATTATATTTGTCCCAAGGTGCATAAAATCACTTTATACAATTTCAATAGATCACATCAGAATCTTTACTGGAACACTTCAAAGATAGATAGTTTTGAAGGATTTTGACACCCTTAGGGTGAAATAAATTGTTATGGTCTTCTTGAGAAGAGTAGAGGTTTTATGATCTTTCCAACAAGATAAGATTTGTATTTTTCTGAATTGGGTGGTAAGAGATTTGAGTGTTGAAAATTTGGATTGGAATGAAGGAAAAAAAAAAAAGGAAATGAGGCGAGGTGGAACCTCGCTTGATCCTGGCGACGTCTGCCTACGGTGAGGCGAGTGGAACCTCGCCATCACTGAGGCTAGCCGTCGCCTCAGTGAGGCGAAGCTCGATTAGCGCCGTCGCTAGAGCGACGCGTCGCCTAGCGACGAGCTGAGGCGAGCCCTCATTGCGCGAGATTTCTCGCCCATGAGGCTGGTATATATATATAGATATATAGTATTTTATTTTATTATTTTGGCTTTAAGTGACTGATTGCTTCTCTTGTCAATTTCTTTTCCATCCGACGTCCGATTGACCTGATTCTTGAGGCATCGGATTCAGTATAATATTTAATTTCATTTTGTGATAATTTGGGAATTTTAGGCGGAAATTGGCGTAGCCCCTGTAATTGTTCTATAGTCACTGCTTTTATTTATTTTGGACCGATCGAGGTCCTAATTGAGCTATCGTCGATGGCTATAGTTTTCTAATTTTAGATGGAATTTTATTACGGGAAAAATTAGGATTTAGGCCTAAATCTCATGAACACATGCATTATACACTTACATGTGCATTATACTAATTCGGATTGGATAATTAGTGATCGGATTCCTCTCATTTTGTTATAGAGGCACATTTGGAGCGTCGATCTCGACGTTCTTGAAACTTCAGATGTTAGCTTCGGAAGTATAGGTGAGTAACCTAGTTGGTTCCTCAACCTTTATGTGTTTAAGTTTTGCAATTATGCCATATGGAGATAATGGAGGTTTATAGTTTATGTGTATTTGAATTTGATTGATTTGGACCATAGGTGTACGAAATATTTGGAATGAGATAACGAAGTGCTACTTGTGAGTAATTGTTTGTAAATGTTATATTGGAGATCTCGGACCGGAGGTCCGAGGAAATGGGAAATTGATATTGAAGTGTTAATTATGCATTTCGTTTGATACATTAGATGGGATTGTAAATGTGATATAGTAGGATGCAATAAATTGGAAATGTAGATAATTGAAATCTGGGACGAAAGTCCAAGAATTGGCAAATGGTAATGATATGTAAATGGAAATTGGAATATGTACATTGCATGCATAAACATAAATGTGTGATCGATAAAAGGCGGTTGTGGCCGGAGCGACCATCATATCGGGGCATATCACGCCTAACGTATGTGAGCTTTACCAACGCACGAGACCTCGAGTCCAACGTATTCAGAGCCGCAGCTCAATATATCGAGGCTTCAAGCCCAATGTTTTCGAGCCACCGCTCAACGCAATGTGCCGATTCTTGGGGCGATTTGAGCGCACGCAGTCACAACAACGAAATGAAAATGGAACGAGTGTCACATCGCATTGCATATATATATATGATTGTAAATGACCGGAAGATGTAAATGATGAAATTGTATGTATATGAAATTGGAACTGAAATGTGATAATATGTGATATTACTGTTAATGCTACCGTGTGCTAATATGATTGGTGAATGCATGAGTTGAGTGAACCATCGATGATGGTTTCTCACTGAGTTCGCAAAACTCACCCAAAATTTGCATCTATTTTTCAGGACTTAGAAGAATACCCCGTTAGGCAACGGGCGTATGACATCTGCTGGTTGAAGAAGCAGAGAAGTGGTCGGGATCGGTTAAGCGTCATCTTAGTGTTTCTATTCTTGGACTTTTGTATTACTAATTTGGATAAGTTGTAAAGTCAATTGACCGAAATAAATTGTAAATGTAAAAAGTGGGCCCAAGGCCATTGTATTGATTATATAAATTGCTTTCCGCGTTAATGATAATATGTGTGCGATTGTGAAAAAAAAATGTTATACTGAGTTTTCTACTGAGTGATGTAGCACGCCACCCTCGCGGGGCACGGATCTGGATATCACCGTCGATGTCGGGTTCGGGTCTTGCGGGAGTGAGGTGTTACATATAGTTTGAGAAATGTTTAGAAGCCTAAGAGTGTGTTGCTGCTACTGGATATTGAGTTCTTATGTAGGTTGAAGAATTGAAGTGAAAAATTTAGGATAGGTGTAAATTGGGGGAGGTGCTGTCCAATTTTTCCAGAAATTGGACAGCAACTTCCATTCAGTTTTAGAATGGCTTAGAGCTAGAATGGGTTTGGATGGTCTTCTTGAAGAATATAGAGCATGATTAGAGCTTTCCAGCGACATAAAATTTGTCCCAATTGGACTTAGGATGAAAAAGTTATGAGAGGTGAAAGGTTTCAGCTGCTGTGTATAGAAGTTGTAACTTTGCAGAACCTTTGGAGGGCTTTTTCACCTTTTTAGAGACAGTTTCAGGTTTTACTTTCTTCATAGAAAATGCAGAATGTTCTCTTATCTTTAAAATGAGGTATGATTTACAGTTATTGGAGTTAGGAATCAAAAGTTATGAGCTTTGGAAGTTGATGCCATTCTTTCATACAAGCAAAAATTACTGTTCCATTGGTTAGTTTATAGGCTGAAACTT
This sequence comes from Erythroxylum novogranatense, assembly GCA_029891385.1. Classification (NCBI taxonomy): domain Eukaryota; kingdom Viridiplantae; phylum Streptophyta; class Magnoliopsida; order Malpighiales; family Erythroxylaceae; genus Erythroxylum; species Erythroxylum novogranatense. The sequence goes on along the minus strand of CM057234.1, from coordinate 26,222,442 downwards.
CGCATAGGTTTTTCCCCTCTTTAAGGATTGAATTGATTTTTGTTCTCTTCATGAAACTTGTAGAGCATCTTTTTGTCTTTCCAACGAGGTATAATGTGTCATTTTTAGACTTGTGTGCTAAAAGATATGAATTTTCAAATTTTAGCATTGTGTAGGAAAAAAAAAAGTGTTAATAGCAGTACCTTTGAAGCAATTTATAACTATCATAATGACCAAATTAGTTTTTGAATCCTTGTAGGAAGTTGTAGAACTCCCTTTTATCTTTCTAATAACACTAAGTTTGCGAAGTTTTGATTTCGGGGTGAAAAGGTAGACTTATTAAAAATTAAAGGGTTATTTCAGATTTTCAAAAAAAAAAAAATTAAAATTAAAATTAACTTTGCTCCTCACTAGTGCGAGTCTCCTCGCACTAGCGAGGAACACAAAATTTTATTTTTTTTAATTTTTTTTATTTCTGAATTTTCTAAAATTATAAATAAAGTCATTTTTCCTATTTTCTTCGTCTTTCCTCCGTTTGACCTCCGATTTGCACGATTTTCGAACCGTAAGTTTTCAAAAGAAAAATTTATACCCTTTTTAGTAAAATGAGAGTTTTGGGTTTTAGTCGGAAGTTACGGATAAGATTAAAGCGAATCAATTGTGTGACGGATTTGGATATAAATCCGTTTTTGGGCGATTTTGTGATCTATAAAGATCGGATTGAGGCGATTTCTGATTCTATGTAACCGAGAGGTATGGAATTTCATTTTAGCTGAGAGTTTGGATTTAGTTATGGGCCCTAAGCAGATTAATTTTTATTGGAGGAAAATTAGGGTAAAATTAGTAAATTTTGTTCGGATGACGTTAAATTCAGTTCAATTTGAGGTTTCTTTCATGGTGAGGAATCCCTCCCCCGTGAGATGTGCATCCAGACGTCACGTAGGACGTCGGGCACGCGACCCATCGGGGAGGGGTTCCAACACTTATGGTATCAGAGCTTTCGGTTGTAGGTTCGGGTAGAAAGAGAAATTTTAGGGTTTTGGTGGATGTGTTTGAAAGTAATTTATGTGTATTGTTGTGTTATTTTGAATTGTTTTAAAGGCTTTTGAATTTGGATTTTGCGTCAATTTTTGCATAAACTAAAGTGTTCGAAATACTGTGAAAATTGTTTTTTACATGCACTAAGATTTTCATTGGTTTTCTTTTGAAGGCTTACTATGCCTCGTCGGGGTAGAACCTGAGGGACTCGATCTCGCTCAAGTTCTCACCAGGGAAGTACAGATGAGTCTCATGTCCCACAAGATGCAGGGACACATTCTGCTCCTGGCCCTGAGGCACCTAGTGTGCAACCTGAGGAGCATCCTCCTCCTCCTCCTCCTCCTCCCTCTCTGTCTTAAGCATGGGCCCTGAAGTTTTCGAGGCCTTTGCCCAGCTTTCACTTTGCCATGGGTCAAGGGTCTCAAGCTTCCATGCCATTTCTAATGTGAGAGGTGGGCAGTTTGATAAAGCTCATGAAGTTCGGGCGGTGGACTTTCATGGTACCACCAATCTCAAGAAGCGAATCTTGGTTGAAGAGGATGAGAGAGTCCTGGTGCAGATGAAATGTTCTGATGATGAGAAGCTGGAGTATGCTATCAGCTTATTGCAGAGTGATGCTCTCCACTGGTGGGAGTCAGTCCCACAGAGCCAGGCTGTGCCACCAGTGCTTTCATGGAAGGATTTTGGAGAGTTATTTCGGAAGAAGTATCTTTCCCGGGTCTACATGCAGGACAAGGCCAGGGAGTTTCTTAATTTGACTCAGAGAGAGATGACTGTTACCGAGTATGAGCGGAGATTCACCCAGTTGTCCAGGTATGCAGCTCATATTGTGGCCAGTGAGGAAGATAAATGCAGAAAGTTTGAGGGAGGCCTTCATCTGGGCATCAAAGAGAAGGTTATACTGCATAATTTCTGTGATTATCGTTGGTGGTGGATCTTTGCACTCAGTGAGAAGTGGAGAATATCGAACGAGATGTCGATAGGAAGAGAAAGAGTAGAGAGCGATCATTGAAGAGGCGATGTCTGATCGGTGACAGGGTGGTAAGAGTGCGGACTCGAGTCGAGGAGGCGATAGTAGCCTCAATGAAGCGAGCGATTGAGCGAGTCGGACAGGTTCCTCAGTGGGAGGAAACAACAGAACAGAGAGAACCAGGAACTAGATTCCTCTGTGTCAACATTGTGGGCACCCGCATCGGGGAGAGTGTTATAGGGTATCGGGTGCCTGTTTCAAGTGTGGGGAGAAGGGCCACAGAATCAGAGATTGTCCTCAGATACTCAGAGGAGAAGGATCTCAGCCTCAGGTTCAGAGGAGAGCGGAGTTAGTAGGGACCGACCAAGATCTCTGGGGTGGCGATTCTGGTCAATCGCGAAGCCAAACTGCCAGGGAGACCGAGAGGGCAAGCACAGCCCGAGGCCAGTTTTTGCTATGACTTCGTGAGGAGGCTGCACCTGACCGGAGGTTATTCTTGGTATGACTCAAATTTTCATTCTGCATGTATGTTCTGCTTGATTCTGTAGCACCCATTCCTTTGTCTCTGCTAGTATGGTATTGCCTGGTATGCAATCAGTTCTATTGGATGATTTTCTGCTTGTTAGTACTCCGTTAGGGAGGAATGCTATTGTGAGCCGGATCTTTCGAGATTGTGAGCTTGTTATCGACGGATCTAGTTTGGTAGTAGATCTGCTACCTCTAGATCTGAAGGGGTTAGATGTGATCGTTGGAATGGACGTGATGGAGAAGTATAAAGCGAAGCTAGATTGTGGTCGAAAGGAAGTTGAATTTGATCTGGGAGAGGGTCAGACAGTGGTTTTCAGAGGAGATAGAAAGTTGACACCGCCAAGGCTTGTTTCAGCTTTGTTAGCTGACAGACTAATGGGGAGAGGCTGTGAAGCCTTCTTGGCGTGTGTTATGGATACCAGTGTGCAGGAGAGTAGGGTGGAGGATATTCCCATTGTGAGGAAATTTCCCGATGTGTTTCCTGAGGAGTTGCCCGGTTTGCCACCGGAGAGAGAGATTGAGTTTTCTATTGATTTGGCTCCCGAGACGGCTCCTATTTCTATTCCACCTTACAGGATGGCTCCAGCTGAGCTGAAAGAGCTTAAGGAGCAGCTGGAGGATCTTTTGGAGAAGGGGTTCATTAGGCCGAGCACCTCACCTTGGGGTGCGCCGGTCTTGTTTGTTAAAAAGAAAGATGGAACTTGGCGAATGTGCATTGATTATAGGAGGATCAATAAGGTGACAGTGAAGAACAAGTATCCTCTTCCTCGGATAGATGATTTGTTTGATCAGTGCGAGGGCAACGGTCTTCTAAGATCGATCTTAGGTCCGGCTACCATCAACTCAGGATTAAGGAGTCTGATGTGAGCAAGACAGCCTTCAGGACACGGTATGGCCATTACGAATTCCTGGTCATGCCTTTCGGATTAACCAATGCTCCTGCTGCTTTTATGGATCTGATGAATAGGGTCTTCAAGGAGTTTCTAGATCGATTTGTTATCGTGTTTATCGATGACATTCTGGTATATTCCGGGGATGAGGGAGAGCATGAGGAGCACTTGAGGATTGTGTTGCAGAGGTTGAGGGAGAGAGAGTTGTATGCCAAATTCACAAAATGTGAATTTTGGCTTCGTGAAGTGGTCTTCTTGGGTCATATTGTTTCTGAGAAAGGGGTGCATGTGGATCCCAAGAAGATTGAAGCTGTGGTGAACTGGCATGCTCCGACTACAGTGACTGAGGTGAGGAGCTTTCTGGGTTTGGCAGGCTATTATCGGAGATTTGTGAAGGGTTTCTCGATGATTGCCACTCCTTTGACTAAGCTATTAAAGAAGAACCAGAAGTTTATCTGGAGTGAAGAGTGCCAGCAGAGTTTTGAGGAACTGAAGCACAGATTGACTAGTGCTCCAGTTTTGGCTTTACTCACAGGAGAAGAAGGTTATACTGTATATAGTGATGCTTCCAGGAAGGGGTTAGGATGTGTGCTTATGCAGGGAGATAAGATGATAGCATATGCCTCACGGCAGCTAAAGCCTTATGAGATGAACTATCCAACCCATGATCTGGAGTTAGCAGCTGTGGTCTTTTCTTTGAAGATCTGGAGACATTATTTGTATGGAGTGCAAACCAGGATCTTCACAAATCACAAGAGTCTCAAATATCTGTTGAGTCAGAAGGAGCTGAATTTGAGACAGAGGCGATGGATTGAGCTGCTCAAGGATTATGATCTGCTGATTGAGTATCATCCGGGTAAGGCTAATGTAGTTGCAGATGCCTTGAGCAGAAAGTCTTCCATAGCCTATGTGCAAACAGTGTATTTGCCACTATTGGAAGAGATGGCTAAGCTCAGGATTAGTTTGAAGCAGGAAGAGTCTGATTGCATGATTGCTACTTTCAGAGTAAGACCGATCCTCAGAGAGAAAGTGAGAGAGTTGCAGATTCAGGATTCTGAGTTGAGTAAGCTGCGAGAAGAGGTGCAGAGGGGTAAGGAGTCTGATATGGTGCTGAGTGATGATGGACTCCTAACAGTCAGGAATAGGCTCTGTATTCCTGATGTCAAGGAGGTTAAAGATGAGATTATGGATGAGGCGCACAATGCACCTTATGTTATGCACCCAGCAAAGACACGGGATGTCTGAGGATCTCGGGAACATTTCTGGTGGAGAGGTATGAAGAAGGATGTGGATGAATATGTGAGTAAGTGTCTGGTGTGTCAGCAAGTCAAGGCTGAGCATCAGGCACCTTCAGGCCAGTTGAGGCCATTATCCATTCCTGAGTAGAAATGGCAGAGAGTCACTATGGATTTTCTGATGGGATTGCCTAGGACCAGTAGGAGGCATGATGCCATATGGGTGATTGTGGATAGATTGACGAAATCAGCCTATTTTCTGACAATTAGACAGACAGATCCTCTGCATGTGTTAGCCAAGAAATATATTGATGAGATTGTGAGATTGCATGGGATCCCGGATTCGATTGTATCTGATCGAGATCCTCGCTTTACTTCGAGATTTTGGGGCAGTTTGCAGGAGGCTTTAGGTACTAAGTTGAGTTTCAGCACTGCTTTCCATCCTCAGACCGATGGTCAGTCTGAGAGGACCATTCGGACTCTTGAGGGATTGCTCAGGGCTTGTGTGATAGATTTTAGAGGAGCATGGGATGAGCACTTGCCTTTGATCGAATTTGCATATAACAATTCGTATCATTCGAGCATTCAGATGGCTCCTTATGAGGCTCTGTATGGGAGGAGATGTAGGACTCAGGTGTGTTGGGATGCCGAGGGGGACGAGGAGACTTTGGGTCGAGAGATGATCTGATGACCATTGATAAGGTCAATTTGATTAAGCACAGTGAAGGCATTTCGGGACGGATGAAGAGCTATGAGGATGCTCATAGGAAAGAGATGGAGTATGAGGTCGGCGATAAGGTGTTTCTTAAGACTTCTCCGTGGAAAGGGATTCTGAGATTCGGCAGAAAGGGTAAGCTGAGTCCGAGGTACGTGGGACCGTATGAGATTCTGGAGAGGATTGGTTCGTTGGCTTACAGATTAGCTTTGCCTCCTGAATTATCCCAGATACATGATGTTTTTCATGTCTCTATGCTGAGAAGATATCGATCAAATCCCTCCCATGTCATTCAAGCTGATAAAGTTCAGTTGAATGATGGCTTGAGTTATGAAGAGCTTCCAGTGCAGATTTTAGATACTAAAGAAAAGGTTCTCAGGAACAAGACTGTGCAGTTGGTAAAAGTTTTATGGAGGAATCATTCAGTGGAAGAAGCCACGTGGGAGCCATTGGATGTTATGAAGGCAAAGTATCCCCATCTCTTCAGTGATCCAGGTACAAATTTCGAGGACGAAATTCTTTTAAGGGGGGGAGAAAAGTTGGGCCCCGATTCGCTTTAAGCATATTTGAGTTATTTGGAGGATTAGATTGATTAAATGCTTTAAGATAGAAATTTTTGGGGATGTTAATGTTCAGTTAATGATAATATATTGAAAGGATTTAGTTAAAATTGGAATTTTGAGAAATTCTTAGAAATTAAGGGCATATGTTGGTGTAGGGCTAAATTAAGAAGTTGTTTGGGTTTTTAAGTCTTAAGATTTAGAAAGATGGGCTTTTAGCCCATTTAAATGCCATTTAAACAATATCAAAGGAAGGCAAAATTGATGGAGTCGTATGGTGATGTGTTAGGCATGCAAATGTTAAGGAAAAATGGGAAGGGGCCAAAACTACGTAGTTTAGGTATGAGTTTTAAGTAAAGACTCATTGTTGTAAGTCTCTAAACCTAGAAACTTCCGAAACTACAAGAAAGAAGAGAAGTTTTCGAAATTTATAGAGAAAAGAGAGAGGGAGTTTCGGTTGTTGAAGAAGAAGAAGAAGAAGAAGAAGAGAGGTAAGAGCTTAGGCTCTTATACTTGAAAAAGGAAGATTTAAGAGTTTTTGTGCAAGAGGAAAGTGAAAGGAAGAGTTTAAACTTCCATTAGAGCAAAAAGAGCAAAAACGTGGGTTTCCTTAAGGTAAGGGATTTTGCATTTTCTTTGATTTATTTAGGTAGGTTTTAGTTTAAAGAACTTAGAAAGGTTATGGGTTAAGTTAGATGGGTGTTAATTCAAGTTTTCCTATCCTTAAAATTGTCAGATTTTGATATCCTATGTTCTTATGGGATAATCATGCTTAATGAAGGTGAATTAAGGCAATTAGAGGAAGAAGCAAGGCCTTTGGATCAATCTCAAAGCTAAAGGAATTTAAGGTGGGTAATTCTTTAATAATTGAGCTAATAGGTATATTACCGTTTTTATAATAAATGCGAATTATTGGAGAGTTTGTAAGAATTACGCTTGATGATGTATTGAACTTGTATGTGATATTCTTGTTTATGAATTTATGTTGGAATGGTTGGTTCATTGATTTGTTAAATGAAAATAATAAGAAACTGTGATTTCGGAAAAAGATCGCCGTTTTGGCAATTTATATGAAAATGAATTTGTAAATGCCAGTAGAGGCAATTGTCCTTGAATTGTGTGAACTATATGTTTTCTTTGGGTTTGTGGTGGTCCAGTTTGAGTCAGGTGCACCTGTCTATTATAGGCTTCTCCCGCCGCTCATGAAGTGGCCGTGGAGTTCCTCTTATGACTCCTATTCGTCACGACTACACATGACCGCTTCGCGGAAATGTGTTGTTCGTTCTATTTCGAATCCACCCGAACCACTCTGTTTGTGAAGTTGTGATTGGCTAGGTTATCTTTGTGATATGCTAAGTTTGTAGATTGTTCAAAATAGTAAATTCGGTGAAAGAATTGTAAAGTGAAATTGTTTTTATGAGTGTGATATTGTTTGAATATAAAGAATGTATAATGGTTTATGCTTATTTCTCGTTATTAAGTTATTACCCACGGAGCCGTCGAGCTCACCCCCCATTTCTCCTCCACAGGTGTCGAGCGAGAAACCGAGTCACCGCATCGGGATTGAGGCAACTCCGATGCAGTTTTACTTTTGAAGTTGTATTTGAAGTTATGTTTTGAGAAAATAGGCTTTAGGTTGCATTTTGGACTTTTATGTAATTTTTACTACTTTTGATGTAATCGGGCTAAAATGCCCTCTAAAGCCTTGTATGAATTTAATTCCACATGTTTGTAAGAGTTTTGGATTTGAAATATATCTTGTGTTTGTTTCTTGCAAAAGTATTGTTGTATGGTTGAAAATGACAAAAGAAGAAAGAATGAGATGTGTAGATTTATAGTTTGGAAATAAGTAGATATTTAGGAGTGAGATTGCTCTATAGTTTGAGAAATGTTTAGAAGCCTAAGAATGTGTTGCTGCTACTGGATATTGAGTTCTTATGTAGGTTGAAGAATTGAAGTGAAAAATTTGGGATAGGTGTAAATTGGGGGAGGTGCTGTCCAATTTTTCCAGAAATTGGACAGCAACTTCCATTCAGTTTTAGAATGGCTTAGAGCTGGAATGGGTTTGGATGGTCTTCTTGAAGAATATAGAGCATGATTAGAGCTTTCCAACGACATAAAATTTGTCCCAATTGGACTTAGGATGAAAAAGTTATGAGAGGTGAAAGGTTTCAGCTGCTGTGTATAGAAGTTGTAACTTTGCAGAACCTTTGGAGGGCTTTTTCACCTTTTTAGAGACAGTTTCAGGTTTTGCTTTCTTCATAGAAAATGTAGAATGTTCTCTTATCTTTAAAATGAGGTATGATTTGCAGTTATTGGAGTTAGGAATCAAAAGTTATGATCTTTGGAAGTTGACAGTTACTGTTCATACAAGCAAAAATTACTGTTCCATTGGTTAGTTTATAGGCTGAAACTTCGCGTAGGTTTTTCCCCTCTTTAAGGATTGAATTGATTTTTGTTCTCTTCATGAAACTTGTAGAGCATCTTTTTGTCTTTCCAACGAGGTATAATGTGTCATTTTTAGACTTGTGTAGGAAAAAAAGAGAGTGTTAATAGCAGTACCTTTGAAGCAATTTATAACTATCATAATGACCAAATTAGTTTTTGAATCCTTCTAGGAAGTTGTAGAACTCCCTTTTATCTTTCTAATAACACTAAGTTTGCGAAGTTTGATTTCGGGGTGAAAAGGTAGACTTATTGAAAATTAAAGGGTTATTTCAGATTTTCAAAAATAAAAAATAAAAAATTAAAATTAAAATTAACTTTGCTCCTCACTAATGCGAGTCTTCTCGCACTAGCGAGGAGCAAAGCTCCTTTTGCTCCTCGCTAGTGCGAGTGGAACAGAATTTTTTTTATTTTTTTTTATTTCTGAATTTTCTAAAATTATAAATAAAGTCATTTTTCCTATTTTCTTCGTCTTTCCTCCGTTTGACCTCCGATTTGCACGATTTTCGAACCGTAAGTTTTCAAAAGAAAAATTTATACCCTTTTTAGTAAAATGAGAGTTTCGGGTTTTAGTCGGAAGTTACGGATAAGATTAAAGCGAATCAATTGTGTGACGGATTTGGATATAAATTCGTTTTTGGGCGATTTTGTGATCTATAAAGATTGGATTGAGGCGATTTCTGATTCTATGTAACCGAGAGGTATGGAATTTCATTTTAGCTGAGAATTTGGATTTAGTTATGGGCCCTAAGCAGATTAATTTTATTGGAGGAAAATTAGGTAAAATTAGTAAATTTTGTTGGGATGACGTTAAATTGATTCAATTTGAGGTTTCTTTCGTGGTGAGAATCCTCCCGTGAGATGCGCCGTCACGCGTCACGTGGGGCGTCAGCACGCCACCCATCGGGAGGGTTCCAACACTAGCAAATTGGTTATGTGGAGAATATCAAGAAAAATTTAAGGAGCTTAAAGCTTATACACAAACTCATAACCCCTCTTTGAATCATATTTTGTTTCTAGCTTCATTAGAGGTCTAAAAAAAATATAATACGACCCATAGTGAAATTGTCTAAATCATCCATTTTACTTACTGCCTATGAATCTAACCAATTACATGAATAATTTGTTGATGCCTTATTGAAAAAATAAATCTACCAGGAACTTTTTTATTCCTCAGCATCCTAATTCCACATATAAACACTTTCGTACTACCTACCTAAAATCTTACCTAATTTCACACCTTTTACCTTTTATCTGTTACCTTTCACAAACTCGCCACCAAATCCTCCATTACTAACCTTATAATTGAAGCCAAGAAACCATTGGGTACATGTTATATATGTAAGGAGAAATATTATCTAGGCCACAAATGCAGAACTCAAACACTGCATACTCTTATTACATTTAAAATGCTGAAGTTGGGCTAAAGGATGTTTCATCATGAGACAAGATGAACATGGTTGTTTCTCATGACAGTGGATATGATTTCAAGTCAGAAGTTTATGCCCATTCTATTATGGGTAGCAATGCTCTTAGTACCATTAGAATTAAGGGTGAAGTTAAGAAGAAGCCTTTTACAATACTGGTAGATATGGTAGCACTCATAGTTTCTTAGATCCTAGAGTGGTTAAAAAAGTAAATTATAATCTACAAGACGCAGGTGTTGGTAATTTTTGTAGCTAATGGTCATAGAATGTTCAATCATTAAATCTGCCCACACTTTAAGTAGTCTATGCAAAGCCATTTGTTTTCTTATGACTTCATAATCATTAAGATTGGGGTTATGATATGTTTTCGGGACAAACTAGATGAGAAATTTTAGCTCCATTTTCTTATTTCAACCAACTCCTGATTTCCTTTACTAAGGATGACATTTATATGGCTTTTAAGGGTGTGAAGGAGGCTGTTTCACTCAAGATGATGACTGGCCAGAAATTGCAAAGTGTTATTGTCAAAGAAAGTTCCTCTCTTCTTTGATTAGGTCGCTCAACTTTTCTCTATGTTTGTTACCCAGATACCTCCTCACTCATCTATTGATATTGTATTGGACCAATTTCTTGATGTTTTTACTGATCCCAAGGAGTTACAACACTCAAAAACCCATAAACACTTTATTCCCTTAAAACTTGGTGCTTAACCAATATGTTCCAAACCCTATCGATGCCCTTACCTTTAGAAAAATGAAATTGAGAAAATGTCACTAAAATGCTGGATGCCTCCATTATACAACCTAGTACGATCCCCTTTACTTATGCTAACTTGTTTGTTAAAAAGAAGATGATAGCTACCACTTTCATATAGATTATAGGCAACTCAATGACATTATAGCTAAACATAAATTTCCCATTCCTCACATTGATGATTTTTTAGATGAATTATATAATGTTACCGTCTTTTTAAAAATTGATCTTAGCGTAGGCGATCATCAAGTAAGAATGAGCCCTGTAGACATTCCTAAGACTGCATTTCACCCATCATGGCCATTATTAATTTAAGGTGATACCAATTAGTCTAACTAATGCCTCGATCACCTTTCCAGCTCTTATGAGTGATGTCTTTTCTCTTTGTTTGCCTTTTGATCAAAGTAGGGTTGAATACTTAGGTCATATTATTTCTAGCAAGGGAGTTACCATTGACCCCTTTAAAGTTGAAGCAATGTTATCTAGGCTTGCACCTAAATCATTGAAATCCCTCATATACTTTTTAGGTTTAATTTGCTACTATAGGAAGTTCATCAGAGGTTATAGTGCCATCAGAAAAGCCCTTACTAATCTCTTAAAGAAAGGATAGGCTTTTAGTCTTCTTATGCTAATGAGTCTTTCTAAGAACTTAAGCGAGCCATGTATTTAGATCCAATGTTAGCACTACCAAAATTTTATCTTCCTTTCAATATAGAAACTAGTGCGTATGATAAGGGAGTTGGATTTGTTCTCACTCGGTAAGGTAGGTCAATAACTTACATCAATAAAGGTCTCAATCCACGACACTTATCCCTCTCTACTTATGAAAAGAAGTTTATTACTATTCTCTTAGTTGTAGACAAGTGGAGACACTTTTTTTATAGAATTTTCATTTCTTTATTCATACTGAATATAAAGCTTTTAAACATTAATTGCATCAACGGATTACTACTCATTTTCATAAGAAGGTCTTTAGAAAATTGCTTGGCTTACCCTATACTATCTACTATAAACCTGGGAAATTCAATAAGCCTATTGATGCCTTATCTCACAGGAGTTTTTAAGATAAAGTTGAATGCTCTACTATCTTCATTATGTACCCTACTTGGATGTCAAAAGTTGCTGCTAGTTACTTGGATCACCATATGATACTTGTAGATTGCATCATATTTTAGTGGATAGTTTGGTGGTGTTTAGTTGTTAATTTGATTATTTAGTATGTGTTTAGGCTACAATTGTATTAGTTTATTAAATATTTGTGTTTTACGTATTTTATGGGTTAAAGCATGCTTTTTAGCTTCAATGTTGTGTATTTGAGGTGCTTTGATGAGTTTGCCACTGTTTCAGGGTTAATATCGAAGAACATAAGAGTTTCAGAGGGAACCCGAGCTATAACATAGGCCCACAATCGTGGCAGGCCACGATTGTGACAGAAGCACCAAGATTGGCCCACAATCGTGATAAAGAGCTTACTCAAGGGTCATGACTGTGTCATATAGGCCACGATCCTAGCTAGTGTCGGGACATACGTCGGGATACTTTCAGACTTAAGTTTCTAAGGGGCTTTTTAGTATTTTCAGACCCTGAAAAGACCCTAGGTTACCCTAAATAGAAAACACCCTAGGCCTTTCTTACATAATTTTAGAAAGGAAACAACTACCATACAGACTTTTCTCTCGAATATTCACAGAAAGTCACAAACTTCCAGGGCAAAAGGTGGGAATCGGGACTGATAATCAAGAGCTTCCATCAAGCTTCCATTTTCCAGATTTTCAAATAAAAAAGGGAAGAAAACTACCCTTGTATTTGTTTTATTTTCAATATGTTTTGTATTATGGAGAATATGGATATGGTTGAACTTGTTTCTATTATAAGTGGCTGAATTTATTGTAGATATTACTTTTAAACTACTTGTTAAACTCCTACTTTGTTGTTTTGAATGAATGAATGCTTTTAATAAATGCTATGCTTAACCTTACAATATATTGAGAAATTGAGTTGGGTAAATTATGTAGGGTTATACAATGAGAGTTGACAACCCATAAACCTACATTTATCAAATTAATTGATTCGTTAAAGAGAGATCTTGACTAATTAGTTGATTAACCATAGGATAGCTTTATAACTAGTTAAATTGGTGCACTGATTTTGTAGATTGAGAGATTGCATAGTCAATTCCATTTAATTTGGTTAGGGAAATTTGATTACACCTTGAGAGAGGGTGATTAAAACATTAGGACATCTTAGGTGAGAGATAATTCAATCAACAAGGAAGGAGGGAGAAAAGATAGGGAAAAAGTTATCTCTAATCTTTAATCTTGAAACCAAAGTTTTTGCACTTTTATTACATTATTTGTTTGTAGCTAGTTTTTTTTATTTAGTTTATTTTTAGTTTATTATTCAAATTTGAGTCTTAAACAAAGCACAATTTAAATTAAGTGGTGCCTAAGCACAATTTTTATAGGACAAGATCCACTTTTTACTACAAGTAATGACCCATATACTTACGAATTTTAGCACAAAACAAGTAGTTTGTTCTTTTATTCAACACCATATTTCCTAAAATGATCATAATAACCTTTCAACATAATCTTTATTGGTTCTCACACTGACTTATGACTTACACTCATCAAAGCCATGATTGGAAGCTTTGTTGGTGGTCATTATGGCATTCACAACATATATCAGAGGCTCAAATCTTATTTTTATTGGCCTACTATGAAATCCTCTGTTGAAAAGTTTATGAAGGAGTGTGATGTGTGTTAGATAAATAAGCCTGGAAAAAATATTACCCAAGGCTCCTACAACCATTTCCAATTCCTATTCAGTGTTGGTCCTACATAAGCATGGACTTTATTAATGATTTACCCAAATATGAAGGAAAAATACCATCTTAGTTTGGTAGATAGGCTTAAAATGTATGCTCAGTTTCTTGCTCTTACTCATCCTTACAATGCCTCTAAAATTGTTAGAATCTTCAAGGACAATAGTTATAAGTTGTATAGCTTATCTAAAAGCATTGTTTCTGATCAAGATACAGTGTTTCTCGACTCTTGTTGGTCCGCTCTTTTCTCTATTTTGGGCACTTCTCTTGACATGTTACCATCCTTAGTTTGATGGTCAAACTAAAGAGTCAATCGATACCTTGGAAATTACCTCAGATGTATGACCTTTTCTAAACCTTAAAAGTGGCACTAATGGTTGTCACTTGTTGACTGGTGCTATAATACTAATTGCCACACTTCTTTAAAGACCTCTCCTTCAAGGCACTATATGGTTATAACTCTCCATAACATACACTAATGGTCACTTCCACTATTAAAATTGCCTTTTTGTTAAAGTGGGTACAAGCTAGGTCTCACTTGCCTCAGTTACTGAAGCAGAACTTTAAGCAAGCTCAGGAAAGAATAAAATTCTTCAGTAATTAGAAATACATTAATGCACCCTTAAAATTAGAGATTAGTTTTACTTAAAGTTACAACCTTACAAGCAAACTTCCTTAGAAGTAAGGAATTGTTTAAAACTCTGCTCCAAGTATTATAGAACTTATTAGGTGATTATCAATGTTGATCCTGTGGTATACAAATTGCAACTAACTGCTCCTGCTTAAGTCCATCTAGTTTTACATGTGTTACTTCTTAAGAATAAAGTAATAGTGTTTGTTGACTTGCTTAAGATTGCTACAGATGTTCAATTACTTGTTTACCCTTAGTTGGTTTTTGTACCTTGAATAATTAAGTAAAAAGGAGCTCTTATCCTTTAATGGTTAACTCATTGGTTTAACCTCAGCATCATTCATTCAAAACCAATTTCCTGATTTTACTTTTACAACTTGATACCTTTTAAAGGGGAGGGCGATGTAATGTACTAGGATTCTTTGTATAGAAATGTATAAAAGTACGGTATAAAGGTGTATCACCCTACTCCCGCAAGACCCGAACCTGACATCGATGAGTGATATTCGAGTTCGTGCCCTGTGAGGGTGGCGTGTAGAACGCTCAATCAGTCAAAACTCAGTATAATTTTTTTAAAAATACAATTAAATACGTAAAAATCAGTAATCAATTAGGGCCCACTTTATTTCATAAATATTTTTCAAATTAACACATTACAATCAGTACACAACTCATCAGAGATTCGCTAATCACTTGGGGCCCATTATAAATACAAAATATTTCCAATTCCAAAGTAATTACATACCGCAATATTCAATTATAAATGATACAAAAATTTGCGGAATGTATAATTTAGTACGAAAATAAAGAAATACAAAGTAGACGCAAACTGATCCCGACCTTTATCTTTCCTTTACGTGCAGTAAGGATACTCTCGTTTGCCTAACGGGGTTTTCTTCTGAGTCCTAAAAAATATTTATAAATTTTGGGTGAGTTTTGAGAACTCAATGAGTAAATATCATTGATGGCTCACCCAATCACGTAGCACATAAATCACATCATTACACATTTCATACTTCACATTCAATACAATTTGATCACTCGTATTATGCATATGCAGTGCACATGAGACCCAATTTTTATTTGTTACTTTGTTGTGATCGAATGCCTAAATTGTCCCATATAGGGCTCATTGATAACTGTTCCTTATCTACTTGGGGAATACATGGCTCATTAAACGTTGAGCCTGAGGCTCTGAATCACTTTTGAGCTCGAAGCTTGTTTTCACTCGTGAAGCTTTAAGCTCTGATCGGTGGCTACACTGGTCACAACAGTCATTATGTTTTATGCATTCATGAAATGAAATGCATCAATCACATATGATCACTTATTCACTTTCACATATCATCGGACCTTAGTCCGATATTCAACATTTATGTTGAGATACACTTTGTGATCATGCATTCATGTCATGAAGCATTTAGTTCATCACATTCACTTACAATTAACACTTCAATATTACATTCAAGCATAAAAAACCTCGGACCTTCATTGTCCGGAATCACACAATCAATTCACCTCTCATTTATAATCACTCAAGTCATAACATAAACGAAACAAATAATAAGGTAAGATCATTTAGGTCTACTTACAGTACACTCCAGATTAGCATTTGCTTCCAAATTTTAGGAACACCTGAATGCGGATATTGTAACACCCAAATACCCCCTGGGATGATACATGGATGCCACCCAAGACAGAACAAACAAAATCAAACATTACACATATGCATTGTTTTAAAATCTAAGTTTAACACACATATAATACATCTCAGACTTAGAAACAAATCCAAAGAATATGTACAGGCCCAAATAAACCAAACAAAATACATATTCGAGTGACACAAAACTCGACTCCTTTGGCCATCATGTTGACTTGTCCCAGTCCTTAATCTCTTTGTTCTGCACCTACACGGGCAATCCACGTCTAAGCTTATAGCTTAGTGAGTAATCATTTATCTAATTTAACCAATTTCTTTTCACAATAACGATATAAGCATGCATTCAGAGATTAATACTCGTGCAAAATGCACTTCATAATGTATGTTATCATTAACAAACAAAACAAATCAAAAGTCCATAAAATAGAAGTGGGTAACGGACTTATCGAAGATCAAGTCTCGACACAAGTGTCCATATCGAAGACACCGAAGTGTCACAGAAGATCGAAGTCTCGACACCGGCGTCCATATCGAAGACACCGAAATGTCACGTAAGATCAAGTCTCGACACCGGCGTCACGAAGACCAAGTCTCGACACCGGTGTCACGAAGCGCTTGCACCCTTCTAGACACGCCTATTTACCCACAACTCGGACTAACAGCTTTAAACCGTAACAAAGTCATTTCGATAATTCATGCAAAGCAAGTAGCACTTCCAATGATATAAACATCGGTGAACCTCGGACAATCATTGTCCAAATTCAACACAACACTTCAATATCACAATCATCAATCAATACCTCGGACCTTCATGTCCGAACCAATTAGCAATTCAAGACACATCATAATCAAGTTACTTCAAGAACAAATCAAAGTGAGACCACCCCAGTCTATTACAAATTTATGTCTAAATTACTTACCGATATTCTCGACATTGCATGTAATGTATTTACTAGAACTATGTTACTACTAACACACTTTACCGTCGAATTACTTACCTCAATCACCCTTATCGCTTATTGCCTTGGACGCGGGCAAATGTCCGGAATCAATCGATCAATGCGGTCTTCTATCACAAAATTACTATTGTACATAAGACAAATGTACTAAAGTCTCTTGATATGTATCATGCATGTTCATGACAATTTCCGGATTAATCAAGAACGTATTCTATCGATCCGGATGTAGTCAAATTCACTAATTCCTTTTTAATTTATTAAATCGGAAAATGTCCAAATTCATATACAAATCAAATACTTTACTATATAGTATAACGGCTAGTAAATAACGATCATAAAAATTGTTCTATAAATAGAGACCACTCCTCCATAATTTCCTTCATCCCTCCACATTCTTTCTTTCTTACCTCACAATTTCTTCTGTATTTAAAACCACATCTCAAAATGTTGTCCGCTATCGCATGTTTTTGTATACTTCTTATCTTTCTCGTATCTTTGTTTGATTCTTAGTGTTAGTGTAGAGCCAAAAGAAGCTCACCCTTTTTTCTCTTCTTAGTAGTTCCTATGATCCTTATGCTTTATTATTGGCGTAGCATTAGAGAATTAATGGTATATTTATGGAATAAAGGAATTCAAGATTTCTCTATCAGATTATTCATAAATACGTATACATCGCTCACAAATACTGACATCTTTGTTTAGCAATATATCGCTCACTAGTCACTATTCACTACTATTCACTATTTACTATTCACTATTCACTATTACTATTTACTATTTACTATTTACTATTTACTATTCACTATTCACTATTCACTATTACTATTTACTATTTACTATTCAATCGACAATGTTCACACATCGCTCATCGACATCGCTCACACACTCGCTCAATCGACAATCGCTCATCGCTTCCTACCTTACGAAAATCATCGCTCATTTCATTTTTTTCTTTCTTTCTTTTTCCTCTCAATTTATTTAGCAATTCACTTAAACCTTATCTATACAGGATTTCTAACCTATCGTAATCGCCGAAACAACTTAAACTCCAAAGATCGCAAAACTAATGATCGTGAACAAAAACAAAACATGAACACCATAAAACTAAAACTCAAAACCAAGAAACCAAAACAAAACAAGGATGTAATTCAGATGAAAACAGAGGGTGAGTACTTACTAATTTCAAAAACTTCGACGGGCGAGTGAGCTGAAATATTTTCTTGAAGAACAAATGTCCAAGTCGATTATTGGGTTTCTTCTTGTTTGCAGATTAAACACATTTATAATCCGTGTCAAATGATTAACAAATGCTCTTATCTAAACCGTCCATTTATTATTATTTTATTAATATAATAGTACCGTTAAAACCAATTACACACTTATGATTTCTAATCACCTAATACCCGTAAGTTCCGCATAACTTCCAAAATTCACCAAAATTCCGCCATAAAATAAAACTTCAAAATACTTGTTCAAAAAATACTAAATCCGTTACCAAAACTTTCTAAAAAATCATTGACGTATCCAAAAAATACTATAACTATAAAAAAATATATCTTAATATTGTCCAAATCACTCCGAAGTTTCATGATACCAATGTACCTGAAAAATGCCATGAATGCATGCCAAAATACTGAAGCACAATTGAGTACATATTCCAAGAATAAGCATACTACTTATGCACAATTTAATACATATTCCAATAGTAAGCATATTTCGTACTAAATGTCGTTAATGTTCTAACCCCTACTTTGGGGCGTTACAGATATTTAATCTACACAACCCATTTATGCAAGATACATGCATACGTCAGAATTTGTACAATCATAAGTGTTTAATAATGCACATCAATGAAATGAAATATGCACAATGCATGTTCAGGACAATCCTGGGGTATTTTACCATTAATTTTATCACAAAATCATTCTCATATTAAAACTCCTCTAAGTATAGTTTATACTTAGGTTTGTGCCTCACCAAAACCATTAAAATCTCCATTCCTTTCTCATTGACTCAATTCAGAATTTTTTTCCAAGTCACACTTTCGGGTCTACTATTTGCATTCAATCAGAAAGTGTAACTAATGTAATTTGGTCACACTCTCTTCTAGAAAAGTGTTCCTATATGTCTTATCTTCCCATTGACACCAATGTTAGTGTAGTGCCCTAAAGGCAGTCACCTTTAGCGCGTTTTGTACAAAGTTGTGTACAAACTTTATAAATAAATAAAGAAAGGCATATTTCATTAATTTGATGTTCATTATTTATGAATAGATATTGATTTATAAGCAAATTAATGAAGTCCATGGTACATGACATAGCATGAAGGAAATTATGATGTGATCATACTACTGAGATTCCTATCATGTGTAATTATGTCAAGATTCAAATTATCCTAGTCATAGGATTATCAAACCGACATCAGAATCCGGAAGACTAAGATATCTCAAGCTCCTTGATTTGATCAAGTAGTGGATCTCAGAAACTATAAATATGAGATATTTAGGGTTGAGATGTGGATGCTTACTAGAGGTAGTAAGTACATTGGATGACCTGCTATGAGATCATCACATGGATGTCCTATTCTAATGTCAGTGATAATCTCATCATAACAATGGTGCAAATATCCTTAGACTTGAGGTACTCAAGAATATCTTGGATACTGATTCTGTGCTTTGACTCCATTCCTTGTTGCCTTACAAAGGTCGCTCATAGGGTGGTGATTGGGTACAGCTTGAGATATTCGAAGGTAATTGAGTAGCCAATAGAGAATTCACCACTTCTGTGATAGCAGAAGATGATACCCACGGCCTCTTGTCGAGGTCATTACTTGAAATCTCGTCGAGTACTTATGTCATGAAGAGTGTCTTCATGACATATAAAGTAATGAGTCCCGTGACGAGAACTCGATATCACTTGGACTAGATTTGACGTAGTCGATCTAGTAAGAGTTGACACATTGCCCATACTCATAACCAAGTGGGGTATAGCATGGTGAAAGGACGAATTGCACAGTAATTGTCTATGGAAAGGTTCGTGATATGGTTCATGATGAATATAGGTTCATTCGTCAAACCAATTACTTTCCGGTCAATTGGGGGTCATGATGTGTTGCTAGATACCGCTCATGATTTGCTTGGATTAAGTGTTAATCTAAGTGGCCAACATAACCGGGAACCTAATGGGTCACACGCATAAGAGTGACTCAGAGAATTCGTAAAATAGTTTTGGACAGAGATCTAATATATGCAGAGCAATGGAATTAAATGGATCCCGATGAGATCGAGATATGTCCCGATGAGATCGCGACATCGATATTGCTGAAACAAGTTTTCGGTATTTTTTCCATACCGGGACCCGGTAGGATCGACCTCAGTGTGACTGGATCACTTTAGCATATATATATATATATCTTATTAATTAATTAAGTAATTAATATATATATATATATATATATATATATATATATGTGTGTGTGTGTGTGTGTGTGTGTGTGTGTGTGTGTGTGTTCACGTGGAAGAAGGAGGAGAAGACATCATTTTAACTTTTTATATATATATATAAAGGCTAACGTGGACAAGCCTCCACCATTGTTGGGCCCGGGTCCCGATTCCCTATTCCTGAGGCGGCCCCTCGGGTTGCCCGACGACGGGCGCCCAAATACCTTCGGACCCGATCCCAACATCCATACAAATACATCATTCGATTCGATTCATACAAACATATAACAATACATACACACATTCTACACATGCATTCTAAACATGCATTAATCATCCCAAATACATAAACCATCTGTCATTGTCATTCAAAGAAATTCACCAAGTAGTCTCAAAATATAGTATAATACAAATTGAAATTTAAAATCCAAAATACATAAGTATGCTCCATGATGATATGCTGGCGGGCTAACCAAAGTACTAACTTAAGACAAGACTCTTAACTAGCTCGAAGTTTCTGATGCCTTGCAAGGTCGACAATCGCCTTGATCCGCACTGAGGAGGGAGAATAATGGGGTGAGTCATGAGCTCGATGGCATATACGCTTATAGCCATTGGCAACGAGCCACACAATCAAGCAATATGTATATTCATATAGCAAGTCATCAATCTATCTCATTTCACTCATCACAAAGTAGTTCATAGAGTGTACAATATAACACTTTAACACGTGTCATGCTCAACAAATAGATCGTGTATGCACAAACAATTGGCTCGAGAGTTCCGTAAACGATCTGGATAAACCGAAGTTAAATCCGTAAACTATCCGAGTCCGATTTCTCAAGGATCTCGTTGCCTCAAGCGGGCAACCGGGAGAAGGCTTTATGTCAATGTGCACGTGACTCAATCCGTAACTCTCTTACCCAAACAAAACACATAATCCATTCATTCCACGTTCAAAGCATTTTTTAAAGCTTTCATTATTTTCACTCTTTCCATTCTTGCCAAATATGCCATAAGACCTATCAAGGCCATGCATAATCATAATCACAATGCATGTTTCATATTTCTCATACAATTTAACACAAGCAATGTCACATAATGCAAGCAAGCATATACAAGGTAATTTGCCCATACACACAATAACCATAAACATATTACCCACCTAATATCGCTCAAGTATCCGACTCACTGGTGTCCTTCCTCTAGCGATTGGGTCAGGTCGGCTTGGTATCCTATAATAAACCAAGTTCTCATTCAATCAATATCCATAGTAAATAATCAAAGCTTGGAAATCCAAAATAAAGCACTAAAAGTCTATATTCGACCTCCTCCTAAAATTATGAACCCTTCGAGGCAAATTCCGAACTTCTCGACTTCATACAACTTGTAGCTCTCTATTTCTAGTTCACAACGAATCTAAAATCACCTCAATTGGACATCTACAACTCAAGATATGCCCAAAAATCTCCTTCAGAAAAATTGACGCGTCAAGATGAGGGTACGCCATGCATGGCGAAATTTCTTCAGACGTCATGACGAACGCTCCTCTCGCACGTCGCGGCGAACAAGTTGCCGCGCGTCGCGACGAGCAAACTGCCGCACGTCGTAGCGAATAAACATTTATTCGTCGCGACGTTGCTTTCCTTCCTCGCACGCCGCGACGTGTTCATATGCACTTTGCGATGTGCGGGTCTGGAGAACGACTCCGAAACTCGATTTTCCTACATTTTCCAATTCCAATCCATTCCTTTGGCAAATGCAACACATCTAAACTTTAGGTAACCCATTAACAACTCAAAATCAGTCATAAACACATCAACCCACGAAATCTAACCATTTTTACCCTAAAACCCTAAAACCACCGATTCTACTTCATTCAACTCAAATCCAAGGTTAAACATATCAACCCACGAAATCTAACCATTTTTACCCTAAAACCCTAAAACCACCGATTCTACTTCATTCAACTCAAATCCAAGGTTAAATCTAGTTACAACACAAAGAAATGAACTCAATTTACCCGGAAATCACTTCAAATTGGTCGGAAAACTCAAAGTTCGAAAAACCTATTCTCTTCTTCCTCTTCCTCTATCGACAACAACTCTCCTCTTTCTCTCCTCTTCTTTTTTTCTTTCTTCTATTTTCTTTAACTCTTTTTTAATACTTAAGTCTATGGGTAGGGAAAAGACCAATGTACCCCTCTTAGCAAAGCTTAAACCACTCCATCCTAAGTAAACTTCCCAGATTGCCCCTCATAAACTTTTACCCATTAATTCTCATCAAAACCACATTAAACTTGATTAATTCTCAATTATCCACGAATGCTCCCAAATTAATCAAATTAAGGCATAAACACATAATTAACACAATTCATGCTTAATGACATCATAAAAAAAATTCAGGGTCTAATATTTCTCCCCTTTTTAAAAGAAATTTTGTCCTCGAAATTTTACCTGAATTATCGAAGAGATGCGGATACTTCTCCCGCATAACTTCCAATGGCTCCCATGTAGCCTCCTTTATCGAATGATTCCTCCACAGTACTTTGACTAACTGAACTGTCTTATTCCTGAGGACTTTTTCCTTGGTATCCAAAATCTCCACTGGTTGCTCCTCATAACTCAGATGATCCCTCAGCTGAACCTCGCTGGTCTGAATGATATGAGAAGGATCCGATCTATACCTCTTCAACATAGACACATAGAAGACATCATGGATATGAGACAATTCCAGAGGTAACGCCAATCTGTAGGCGAGTGGCCCAATCCTCTCAAGGATTTCATAAGGACCCACATACCTCAGACCAATGTTTTGAATTCCGTTCCGTACCGGCCGGTACCGGATTTCAAGTTTTGGTATCGGATTTAAATACCGATCGGTACCGGCTGATTTCGGCTGTCCGGTATTCAAAATATCGGTCAAATACTGGTCGGTACCGAAAATTTTAAAAAATTTGGGGGTTTTTTTGCAAAATTTTAAAAATTTTCAAAATCTCTTCCCTCCCTCTCATTCCCTCCTTTTTTTTTTCAAACTTTTTAAAATAATAATAAATATTTTATTACTAATAATAATTATAAATTAAATAAAACTTAAAAATAAAATATTTTAATTTTAATTACTAATAAATTATTACTAATAAATTATTTTTATTTAAATTTATTTTAATATTTTATATAATATTTATTACTAAAGTATTAATAAAATATTTAATTTTCAAAATAAATAATTTGAAAATTATTATTTTTAAACTAATATTTATTTTATACATTTTCAATTATTAAATCAAAATTTATATATTTTAAAATTAATTATATTTATTGGTTAATATTATACAATACAATATATAATATATATTAATATGAACTATTTTGCAATTTTTTAAAAGTTTAGGGACTATTTTATAAATTTAAAAATATCCGAAAGCGCATTCTAGATCGAATCGATACCGCATGCAGTTCGCTCTGAGCTCAATCCGCATCGAGTCCCGATGCGGATTCATAACATTGCCTCGGACTCAACTTACCCTTCTTACCGAACCTCAATACTCCTTTCCAAGGAGACGTTTTGAGAAATACCTTCTCACCGATTTCATACTCCATCTCTTTTCGGTGAGCATCAACATAACTCTTCATCCTATCCTGTGTTTCCCTAAGTCGCTGCTTAACCAGATTGACTTTATCAACCGTCATCTGAATCAATTCCGATCCTTCCAATTGCCTCTCTCCTTCTTCATCCTAACAAACTGGAGTCCTACACCTCCTGCCATACAACGCCTCATATGGAGCCATCTGAATGCTCGAATGGTACGAATTATTATAAGAGAATTCGACCAAAGGCAAATGCTCATCCCATGCTCCTCGAAAATCCATCACACAAGCCCAAAACATCTCCTCAAGAGTCCGAATGGTCCTCTCAGATTGACCATCCGTCTGAGGGTGAAAAGTCGTACTAAAATTCAGCTTAGTCGCCAAGGCTTCCTGCAAACTACCCTAAAACCTCGAAGTAAACTGAGAGTCTCTATCAGACACAATCGAATCCGGAATCCCATGCAATCTCACTATCTCATCGATATACTTCTTTGCTAGTACATGCAAAGAATCAGTCTGCTTGATCGCCAAAAAGTGAGCTAACTTCGTCAATCGATCCACAATAACCCAAATGGCATCATGCCTCCTACTGGTCTTAGGCAAACCCATCAGAAAATCCATAGTCACCCTTTGCCACTTCCATTCCGGAATAGGCAATGGCCTCAACTTGCCTGAAGGTGCCTGGTGTTCAGCTTTGACTTGCTGACACACGAGACACTTACTCACAAATTCTGCTACATCCTTTTTCATGCCCTTCCACCAGAAATGCTCTCTCAAATCTCGATACATCCTGGTACTACCGGGATGCATGACATAAGGCGCATTGTGTACCTCATCCATAACCTCATCTTTAATCTCCTGCACATCTGGGATACACAACCTATTCCCCACTGTCATAAGCCCATCATCTCTCACATCTACTTCTGAAACCTTACCATGTTGAATTTCATCTCTGAGTCTGCTCAAATCTGCATCTTGTGCCTGTAACTCTCTAACTTTCTCCTTGAGTATCGATCTCACTCAGAAATTAGCTAGAAGGCAATCCGACCCCTCCTGCTTCAAGCTTACCTTAAGCTTGGCCATCTTTTCCAATAAAGGAAGATAAATTGTCCGAACATGCGCAATCGAAGACTTTCTACTCAAAGCATCCGCCACTACATTGGCCTTGCCCGGATGATACTCGATCAGCAAATCATAATCCTTGAGTAACTCTATCCACCGTCTCTGCCTCAAATTCAGTTCCTTCTGGCTCAACAAATACTTCAGAAGCTTATGATCGGTAAAGATCCTCGTCTGAACTCCATACAGATAATGCCTCCAAATCTTCAAAGCAAAGATCACAGCTGCCAACTCCAAATGATGCGTCGGATAATTCAACTCATAAGGCTTCAACTGCCTCGAAGCATAAGCAATCACCCACTCTCCCTACATCAAAACACAACCAAGACTCTTCCTCAAAGCATCACTGTACACAGTATATCCCTCATCTCCGGAAGGCAAAACTAGAATCAGAGCACTTGTCAACCTGTGCTTGAGCTCCCCGAAGCTCCTCTGACACTCCTCACTCCAAACAAACTTATGATTTTTCCTCAACAACTTCGTCATCGGAGTTGCTATCATAGAGAATCCCTCCACAAACCTCCTGTAGTACCCTGCTAAACCCAGAAAACTCCTCACCTCTGCTACATTCTTCGGTGCCTCCCAATTCACCACAACTTCTATCTTCTTTGGATCCACATGAACTCTTTGCTCTGAGATCACATGTCCAAGAAATGCAACTTCCCTCAGCCAAAATTCACATTTATCGAATTTGGCATACAACTCGTTCCTCCTCAAAGTTTCCAAAGAAATCCTCAAATGCTCCTCATGCTCCCGATCACTCTTGGAATAAACCAATATATCATCGATAAAGACAATGATAAATTGGTCCAAGAATGGCTTAAAAACCCGATTCATCAAATCCATAAATGCTGCAGGCGCATTCGTCAATCCAAAGGGCATAACCAAGAACTCAAAATGCCCATACCGAGTCCTGAAAGCGGACTTCGGCACATCCGACTCCTTTATCCTCAACTGATGATAACCCGATCTCAAGTCTATCTTGGAGAAAACTCTCGCTCCTTGCAATTGATCAAACAGATCATCAATGCGAGGAAGCGGATACCTATTCTTCACAGTGACTTGATTCAACTTTCGATAGTCCACACACATCCTTAACGATCCATCCTTCTTCTTACAAAAAGAACTGGAGCTCCCCAAGGTGAAGAGCTCGGCCAAATATATCCCTTCGCCAACAACTCCTCCAACTGCTCCTTAAGCTCTTTCAATTCTGCCGGAGCCATCCGGTAAGGCGGAATCGAAATCGGCGCTGTACCTGACAGAAGCTCAATGGGAAGCTCAATTTCCCTAGCTGGCGGTAGTCCTGGTAATTCCTCAGGAAAGACATCCGAGAATTCCCTGACTACTGGAATATCATCCAGCTTCCCCCTATCTGCCCTGGGATCTATCACATAGGCCAAAAATGCCTCACACCCTTTCCTCATCATCTTTTCTGCCGCCAAAGCTGAAACAATTCTAGGCGGACCTGCTTTTCTGTCTCCAGTAAACACCACTCTCCTGCCATCACCCAAATCAAATTCCACTGTCTTTTGCTTACAATCCAAACGGGCATTGTACTTTTCCAACATATCCATACCTAAAATGACATCCAATCCTCCCATCTTCAGTAGCATTAAATCCACCACTAGAAGTTCTCCACCAATACAAATCTCACAATCTTTAAACATTTGACTAATAATGATATACTGGCCGATTGGAGTACTCACCATCAGCGGAGTATCCAAAGGACTCACAATTCTATCACACACGGGTCTACTCGAAGAAACAAATGAGTGAGTAGAACCCGAATCAATCAAAACAATCACATCATCAGAAAAGAGTCGAACCATACCAGTCACCACATCAGGAGCGGTCTCTGCATCCTCCCTCGTCATCGCAAACACCCTAGCCGGTGCCTGCCCTCTGGGTCTCCTCGGAATGCTCACTCTCTTGGCTACATCTGAACTGCCCACTTCAGTTGCAGTCCTCTGTCCCATGGTCTCTGTCCTCCTCGGAACTTGCATCTGACTTCTCTCTTGTCGTGGAGGCTGAGGACACTCTCTGGCAATGTGTCCCTTCTCCCCACAGTTGAAACAAGCTCCTGTCAATCTGTAGCACTCTCCTCTATGGGATCTCCCGCAATGCTCACACTTCGGAACGAAAGATCTATCCCCATCTCCCCTTCTACTGCCACCCACCGTGGAGGCTTAGTGAGATCTGATGAAGTCCTCATCGCCTAGTCGGCTCGCACCATCGCCTCTCCTCTGACCGAATCGGAAGCTCCAAGACTTCTCTGCGGCATAGGAGTACTAGTGCTACCTCCTCTTCTCGACTGCTCTCTGCCCTTTCTTTTCTTATTCACAACACTCTTGATATTCTCAATATTCTCAACCCTCAGAGCTACCTCAACCAACTGCTGAAAATCGCAGAAGTTCTGCACAATCACTTTCTCTCTGATGGCCAAATGCAGACCCGACTCAAATTGGCGACATTTAGCAGCCTCACTCAGCATCAAATCCAAAGCATACCTCTCCAACTGAGTGAACCAATGCTCATATTCACTGACCGACATCTCCCTCTAAGTCAGATTGAGAAACTCCCTCTGCTTTTGCTGAATGTACACCTCAGACAAATATTTCTTCCTGAAGGCAGCTACGAAGTCCTGCCATGCCAACCCTACCGGTCTCATCTGACTCCCAGGCACAGTCTCCCACCAATGCAGGGCATCTCCCTGAAGTAAACTGGCAGCATAGATGACTCTCTCGTCATCCTCACACTCCATCTGGTTTAACACCCTCTCGGTCTTCCTCAGCCAAGTCTCGGCTTCTTCTGGATCAGTGGTCCCGTAGAAGTCCACTGCTCCATGCTTTCTTAGCTTGTCGAACCTTCTCCCTTCTTAGCTGGGGCCGAAGCAGAAGGTTGCAGAATCTGACCCATAGCCTTGAACAAATGCCTGGGTAAAGGCCTGGAATAACCTCGGATCCAACGGAGGCACTTGTTCCTGCAGCACTGGCGACTCTTGAGTCAGCAAAGGAATGGGCTCATTACCTAGCCCTACAGAAGCCTCAGCATTTCTCGGAGCTACTGACTCATCAGTCCTCTCCTCTCTTGTCGGAGAGTCAGGTGCAGCAGACCCTTGCATAACTCCTCGTGTCCTTCTACGAGGTGACATCGTACTCCTTCAAAGGTAAACACTAAGGATTAGCTATCTGACAATCTTAATTCCTACGTGTATGCATGATATGCATGTCACTTAATGCACTCAATCAAATGCAACAAATAATCATATATCACACAATGCATCCTATTATGCATTCTAAGTCGAGGACACCTAAACCTAGGCGCTCTGATACCAAACATGTTGGGCCCGGGTCCCGATTCCCTATTCCCGAGGAGGCCCCTCGGGTCGCCCGAAGACGGGCGCCTAAATATCTTCGGACCCGATCCCAACATCCATACAAATATATCATTCGATTCAATTCATACAAACATATAAAAATACATACACACATTCTACACATGCATTCTAAACATGCATTAATCATCCCAAATACATAAACCATCTGTCATTGTCATTCAAAGAAATTCACCAAGTAGTCTCAAAATATAGTACAATACAAATTGAAATTTAAAATCCAAAATACATAAGTATGCTCCATAATGATATGTTGGCGGGCTAACTAAAGTACTAACTTAAGACAAGGCTCCAAACTAGCTCGAAGTTTCTGATGCCTTGCAAGGTCGACAATCGTCTCGATCTGCACCTGAGGAGGGGAGAGTAATGGGGTGAGCTGCGAAGCTCAGTGGCATATACGTTTATAACCATTGGCAACGAGCCACACAATCAAGCAATATGTATATTCATATAGCAAGTCATCAATCTATCTCATTTCACTCATCACAAAGTAGTTCATAGGAGTGTACAATATAACACTTTAACATGTGTCATGCTCAACAAATAGATCGTGTATGCACAAACAATTGGCTCGAGAGTTCCGTAAACGATCCGGATAAACCGAAGTTAAATCCGTAAACTATCCGAGTCCGATTTCTCAAGGATCTCGTTGCCTCAAGCGGGCAGCCGGGAGAAGGCTTTATGTCAACGTGCACATGATTCCATCCGTAACTCTCTTACCCAAACAAAACACATAATCCATTCATTCCACGTTCAAAGCATTTTTCAAAGCTTTCATTATTTTCATTCTTTCCATTCTTGCCAAATATGCCATAAGGCCTATCAAGGCCATGCATAATCATAATCACAATGCATGTTTCATATTTCTCATACAATTTAACACAAGCAATGTCACATAATGCAAGCAAGCATACACAAGGCAATTTGCCCATACACACAATAACCATAAACATATTACCCACCTAATATCGCTCGAGTATCCGACTCAATGGTGTCCTTCCTCTAGCGATTGGGTCAGGTCGGCTTGGTTTCCTATAATAAACCAAGTTCTCATTCAATCAATATCCATAGTAAATAATCAAAGCTTGGAAATCCAAAATAAAGCACTAAACGTCTATATTCGATCTCCTCCTAAAATTTTGAACCCTTCGAGGCAAATTCCGAACTTCCCGACTGCATACAACTTGTAGCCCTCTATTTCTAGTTTACAACGAATCTGAAATCACCTTAATTGGACATCTACAACCCAAGATATGCCCAAAAATCTCCTTAAAAAAATTGGACGTTCTCCGCGACGTGGGTACGCTCGCCGCGGCGAGCCAAATTTCTTCGTACGTCGCGACGAGCCTTCCTCGCACGTCGCGACGAACGCTCCTCTCGCACGTCACGGCGAACAAGCTGCCGCGCGTCGCGACGAGCAAACTGCCGCACGTCGCGGCGAATAAACATTTATTCGTCGCGACGTTGCTTTCCTTCCTCGCACGCCGCAACGTGCGGGTCTGGAGAACGACTCCGAAACCCGATTTTCCTGCATTTTCCGATTCCAATCCATTCCTTTAGCAAATGCAACACATCTAAACTTTAGGTAACCTATTAACAACTCAAAATCAGTCATAAACACATCAACCCACAAAATCTAACCATTTTTACCCTAAAACCACCGATTCTACTTCATTCAACTCAAATCCAAGGTTAAATCTAGTTACAACACAAAGAAATGAACTCAACTTACTCGGAAATCACTTCAAATCGATCGGAAAACTCAAAGTTCGAAAAACCTATTCTCTTCTTCCTCTTCCTCTATCGACGTCAACTCTCCTCTTTCTCTCCTCTTCTTTTTTTCTTTCTTCTATTTTCTTTAACTCTTTTCTAATACTTAAGTCTATGGGTAGGGAAAAGACCAATGTACCCCTCTTAGCAAAGCTTAAACCACTCCATCCTAAGTAAACTTCCCAGATTGCCCTCATAAACTTTTACCCATTAATTCTCATCAAAACCACATTAAACTCGATTAATTCTCAATTATCTACGAATGCTCCCAAATTAATCAAATTAAGGCATAAACACATAATTAACACAATTCATGCTTAATGACATCATAAAAAAAATTCAGGGTCTAACACCATTAGCTTTTAATGTGTCTTTATAGAGTTAAAAGACATGGAAAAAAGATGAGAAGCATGGAGGATCGTGGGTTTTGAAAGGGATGAAAGAAGAAAGAGTTCTTCTCCTTAAGCCATCATCGATCATCTTCTCCAAGGCTTCATCTTCAAGCTTCTCATCCTCCTTCTTCATTGTTTCTCCAAACTCTCCAAGAACAAGGTAAGAGCTAGCACTCTTTCCCTTGCTCTAGCTATTCCCGGGTCAAAGGTTTTGCCTTGGTTAGGTTCTCCGATCTTTGCGTGGATACCGTTAGAGACGGTATCCTTTGGACGTTATGGTTTGATTTCGATATATAGACACATGAATCCTGGCTTTCGGGGAGGTCCCGGAACAAAATTTTTTTGTTTTCCACACCGTGTGCATGTGATGCACACACCGAGATTTTCCTACAGTGGTATCAGAGCCACTTGTGTCGTATATAACGAAGAAATCATAACAAGGTCGGAGCTGCCTATTGCTTGTGACGATGATGCATGTTGACTGTGTTAAATTCGAAATCAGTATAAAAATGTTGTTTTCAAAATTTTCTTACCCAGATGTGCTCATAAGATGTTTTTGAATATGTCTGTGGAAGATCAGAATTTATCAATGTGATTTGATATGGTTTTGCTAATTTATTCCCTAATGTTCTGGTTGCTATTTTTGTGCACATTCTTTGAACATGCATGCTTATAAATTCGAGAATAAATTGTAGAAGTTTTTTTTTTGGATTTTCTTTCACCGAAATGTCTCTAAGATGATTATGAATGGCTATGAGGATGGAAAAATGTTTTCGAGGTGATTTACTATTTATTTGAGAATTTTTTGTGTTCTGCTGGGAATATCTGTGTTGAGGAACACATATTCAACATTGGCTTTGTTTATGAGGTTGGTTCAGTTTTTACTGGAAATAAATCCTGAAAAATTCATGGAGCATGTTGTGAACATGTTGTAACCTCTTCAATTTTCTCAGAATTTATTGAAATTGTTTCAATGAGTTTTTCAATCAAAAGACAGAGCTTGGCAATTTTGAGAAAGTTGCTGGAGCTGTTTTGTTTGGAATGTTTGATTGTGTATTTTTCAGTTCTAATGCCTTGGATCATTTTTAATGTGATTAAAAATATGTTACATTGATTTTGTATGCTTGCCAAACTTATTTTATTGAAATTGGGTTTTTAAAAATTTTCGGATGTCAAATATGTCACATTAGCGTCTCGTTAGTGTATTTCGTTGTTTTGATTGTTTTGGCTGTTACAATTTTGTGACCAGTGCCGAAGTAGTCTTGATAAAGTGTAGACTACCTAGAGATACTTAGGGTGATAGTTTGATATTCTCAAATTATTTGGAAATCTAAGTGAATAACAGTGTATTCATCAATTTCAAGTCTTTCATGTATAGTATGATTATACATGGTAAGCATGATACAATGAAAGTGTTTCATTGGTACATCAAGGTAAAGTGTATTAGACTTGGTATTGTGAATTTGAACTGCACGGATTGAGAAATTAGCCGATTAGAAAGCATTTCCACATATATAAGTCGACTTACACATGCATAAGTCGACTTGTATTCTTAGGTAAGTCGACTTACACATGCATAAGTCGACTTGCACAATGGTATAAGTCGACTTGTACGTGCACAGTATCATAAGTCGACTTGCACAATGGTATAAGTCGACTTGTACGTACACAGTAGCATAAGTCGACTTACACATGCACAAGTCGACTTACAACATGCTTAGGTGGGATGATGGATGATTATAGGTATAGACTCAATGTGATTGATGAAATGCCCCAAATCATTCCATATAGTCATGGTGACTATAATCCTACAGCTTGGATGAGATCAGAGTTTGAAATCCCTCACATATAATATGAAAACTAATGCCTTCCATTAATATGGGGAGAACTAGAGTTCTTATAGAGTTCGAGTTGTTGGGTAAACCCAAGCTCACTCTATACGGATATGTTCGAACCATGAAAATAAGATTTTCGGATTAATGGGTCGGTTTTCACTAGAAGTGTTGATTTGTTGAGTAAACTCAAGGTCAACGTAGACAGAGGCGAAGTTGGGTAGTGTATATTAGATGTACGCGCATCAAGAGTTGATAACCCAATATGTGTGCATACATCACGAGTTGATAGCACTAGTCGATAATTGCACCTATGATGTAACTGGTATGACCGATACCTGCCGATTGATCTAAGGTGGCTTGTTGAGTAAACCCAAGGTCATTTTAGTAATGTCAGATATCTATGATGCAATTGGTATGACCGATACCTACCGATTGACCTAAGGTGGCTTGTTGGGTAAACCCAAGGTCATTCTTAGTAATGTCGGATATCGACCCACTAGGACATTTTTTCATAATGTTTCTTGGATTCATAATGAGGGTGAAGGATTCTTTGAAACTAGTGGGAGCCATATGCATGTCATGCAAGTCCTTATGAACATGCATGTAATTCTATTCTAACATTCTTTCTCTCTTTTTCTCTTTAGGTTGATTGAAGATGACTTCTAGTGTGAATTTGCGCTCACTCATGGATTCCAATAAATTAACTGGACCTAATTTTCTCGATTGGTTGAGAAATCTGAGAATTGTTCTCAGATCTGAAGAACTGGGCTATGTCCTAGATGTTCCACTTCCTGATCCACTTGCTGTTGATGCTTCTGATGATGATCAGAAAGTTTATCGTAAGCATCTTAAAGACAGTGACATGGCTACCTGCATTATGCTCACCTCTATGTCACCAGAGCTGCAAAAGCAGCATGAGTCTATGGATGCTCATACCATAGTGTATCATCTTAGAGAGCTTTTCGATGAGCAAGTTCGGTCTGAAAGGTTCGAGACCTCGAGGCTACTCTTCACTACTAAGATGACTCCAGGTTCATCTGCAGTGCAGTATGCACTGAAGATGAATGGGTATATTGAGAGGTTGACTGTCTTAGGTTTTGTTATGGATTATGAATTAAGTATTGACTTAATTCTAGTTGGATGTCGATATTTATTCACGGTTTGTGTTAAACTATCGGATGAACCAAATATCCACTACAATCCTCGAGTTGATCAATCAGCTTTCAAGACAATGAGAAGCTATCAAGAAGGATAGCAAGTCGATGCTCGTGGTGGACTCTTCTTCTTCGATTCAAAGAAAAGAAATCAAGAAGAAAAGGTCTAAGAAACCAAAGGAAGTGCAGCCAAAAGAAAACCAAAGCGCACTAAAGGAACTTGCTTCCATTGTGGCAAGGCAAGACCGCCACCGAAGCTATAAAAAAGTCTATCTGGAAGAATTGAATCGAAGGCATCGGATGCCTCGGCTCCTTCGGTATGTTTGTCATTGAGGTTAATACTGCTTCGGCCATAACATATGGGTATTAGATACGGTTGTGGCTCACATATCAATGATATCACGGGACCTCGAGGACGATGAGCGACTCGTGAAGGGAGAACTAGACTGCGTGTAAGAAATGGAGCAAGAGTTGCATTATCCGTAGGACTTATTTTTGTCACTCCCAGTGGGCTTGTAATTAAATTGGATGAATGTTATTTTGTACTGTTTTAACAAAGAACATATTATACATTTCTTGTTTAAATAGAATGGTTTCCATTTGACTTTTAGTAGCAATGGTTGTTCTATTAGTTTGAATGGAATGCTTTATAGTCTTGGTACATTATGCAATGGAATTTACAGATTAGATATGTCACATCAATTATGAATGTCAATGACACGAAAAGACATAAACGAGATAATTTAAAATCAACTTACTTATGGCATTTTCGCCTTGGCCATATAAATGAGAGACGCATAGCTAAGCTCCATAAGAGTGGAAGTTTAGGTGTTGGACCCCGAACCTTGAGTGACAATTTGACTATGATCAAGTGGATGAGTTGATTGAAATTAAGTTGAAGATCATGAAATAAAGAGAGAAAGTATGAAAATATGAAAAATTGTGTAATAGTTGACTTTCTGGCCTTTGAAGGTTGACTTTTGATTGAGGCAAAATTTGATAAAATGATCTACATGAAACTTGTAGATTATGTTGAGAGCTTTTTGTGGACATAAAGTTTGTAATTTTTCGATATCGGGAGTGAAAGTTATGATCAGTCAAAGTTTATGTTTGATCGGGGTTGACTTTTATTATGATTGAATCTTTGACTGAGAAATTAACCTAGTTAGAGGTTAATTGAGCTTTGATGTTCTTCATGAAAATTGAAGGATTTGTTTTGATCTTTATTTCGATATAAAGTATGCAATTTTTCGATCTCGGAAAATTAAGTTATGATTTTTGCAAGCGTGTATCGAGAATAGTATCTTTGACCGGAAAATGGATTCCGTAGGAGTTGAATTGAGTTTTTGTTCTTCTTGGAAGATTTAGAGCTTCTCTCAAGCTTTCTATAGAGACTAAGTTTGTCAAAATCGGAGTTCGGGAGTAAAAGTTATGAATTTTGGAAGTTTAGAGGAAAAAAAAAAAAAAAAAAAAAAAAAGGAAAAGTTTTAGCGCCCTCGCTAGGGCGACGGCTCGCCCTAGCGAGCGGGCGCATCTGACGCTCTCGCTAGGCGACACCTCGCCTGGCGAGGCGGGCGCCCATCTGGCGCCTCGCTAGGCGACGCCTCGCCTGGCGAGGCGGGCGTTCTTCGCCTCGCGAGGCAGGCTCGCCCTCATGTTGTCTTGCCTCGCTAGGCGACGCCTCGCCCTAGCGAGCGGGCGTCTCGCCCTCGCGACGGCGTCTCGCCCTCATGAAGGGCGGCTCGCCCTCATGACGGCGTCTCGCCTCATGAGTTGGAGCGTCCGTCTGCACTGACGCTGCTTTGTTTCAAATTTTTGATTTCTTTGTTTTAATCCGACCTTTGCTCACTATTTTGCCTATATCTTTCCGTCCGACATCCGATTGAGTTGATTCTTTTGTGTTGGATTCCTAAGACATTGAATTTCATTTATAAGAAATTTGTGAACTTTTGAGGTTAAATTAATGGTGATTAATTTAATCAAAGTGAGTCGGGAAATTTTCGAGCATGATACGTTGTTTTGTGAAATTCGGGATCTGTAGAGATCCGATTGAAGCGATTCTTGAGGCGAAATAAAGATAAGACAAGGGCTACAAATCATATGAAGACATGAAATGTCAATTTTGCCCTTAGGACTTTTAATTTTGAATTTAAGTTCGGATTAGGGTGAAATTTTGGATTAGGAACACCTGAGAGTAATTTGAGTATAACTTTTGATCTGGGAATCGAAATGAGACGATTCTTGTTTTGAATTAAACTAGAGACATAAGGCTACAATTGTTATGAAGACATCGAGTTTCAATTCTGGAATTAAAATGTGAAATTTTGGACGGAAATAATCGTACCTTGAAAATGTGTTAGAATATGGATATTCCAATTGTTTACACGTAACTTTTGATGTGGTGCTCGGAATTGAGTGCGGTCAGTGGCGTTGGATTCGTATGAGTGAGAGGAATATTTCTCGAGAAGGAAGTTTGGACGAATTCCTTCTATTTAATAGTGCGAATCAAACCGCAAGTAAGTGTAATTTTAAGTTTTGAATGAAGGACAATATGGTCATTTGACCTTCAATTAATGAAACACCTGGAGAGATGTCGTTTTTGGCATATTAAAAGCCACGAAAGTGGCTGGAAATTTCCAGAGAAGAAGAGAAAGAAAATAAGAAAGAGAAGAAGAATGGAGAAGAGTTCGTATGGAGAAAGAAGAGGGAGAAGTTTAGTTTTAATTTTTCTACTAAATTCTTCAAGCTTTTGGGATTTTTCCAAGAAGGAAAAGAGTGGAGAATGAAGAGAGCTTCTTCATGAGCCAAAAAAATTCGAATTTGGATGAGAAAGAGGTAAGAGAAATTTTTCTACTTTGAGATTTTGATTAATTTTCGGTGTAGAATTATGACATATGAGATGGGTTTATGGATTGTGGAATTAATTTTGAAATATATGCTTTAGGTTGGGTTTAATTTTGGATGAAAAATTGAGTAAGGTTTAGGCTTAATTTTATGATGAAGAATTTTGAGATATTTTGGTGTAGAATTATAGGAAATATGATGAATTGATGATATATGAAATCAATTTTGAAGAATTGGTATTTTATGGTATTGAATTTGGATAAATTGGTTTAGGCCAATTTTAGGATTTGAGGATTTTTGAAATTGAGGATTTAAATAGTTTGGAATTAATGTGAATTGATGAATTGTGAGATTAATTTTGAAGAAATTATGTTTTATGAGATTGAATTTGAGTGTCTTGGTTTAGGCCAATTTTGAAAATTGGGGATTTTCAAAATTGAAGATTAAAATAGCTTGAATGTAAATGGAATTGGTGAATTCCTAAGTTGATTGTGAAAATTAAGTATTTTCTGATGTGAAATTTGGATGATTATGGTTTAGGTTTTGGTATTTTGGAAGAGAGAGAAAAGCAAGGATCAATTGGAGCTTGAAATCAAGTTTCCTAAATAATTGAGGTGGGTAGCATATTTATATTTTGATTTGTGAGCAATATGCAATTTTTGAAAAATTAAAGAAAGCAATTTTGAAAAATAAAGAAAGCAAAAATGTGAAAATTTTTGACAAATTATTGTTTTGTAAAGGCAGGAAATTCTGATTTCCGAATGTTTTCTGAAAGATTATTATAAGTTTGAATTCATTGCTTTCAATGATTCGATAAACTGATAGAAATTACGAAAAATGCATTTGTTGTGTATGCATTGAATGATTTGATTTCAAATTAGAATTGAATGATGAATTGATCAAATTATACGCTTTATGTGAATGTGTGGAAAATTAAGAAATTGAAAAGTGCCTTGAGCAATCCGACTTTTCGTTTTCGATTATGTGTTATGTGGGTTTGGTAGGTCCTTGGTGAGTCATTATTTCTCTATGTGTATAGCCTTCTCGAGTCGCCTTAAGTGTACGGAGTCGATTCGGACTCCTTCACGGCTAATTGGACATGATGCGGAAAGTGTAATCACGTTCTGCTCACGATCGCACAGACCGCTATCGGAATGTGCGATGCGCTCTGCTTGGACTAGCAGACCATTCTGATATGTTATGTGTTTTGTTTTGTTTTTGTGTTCTGCATTCTTGTTTATAAAGTGAGAAATGAAAATTGAAATTATGTTGCATTCATATTTATGAAGAATTGAGAATTTTGAAAATGAGAAAATGATATTTTATGAGAAGTTTGGGAAAATTGGAAAGAGTTTGAGAGAAATATTTGAAAGTTGAAAAGTTTGAAAATATGAAAAAAAAAGTGTTTGAAGAAATTGTTTGAAAAATTATAAAGTTTGAAAAATTAGCCCTTTGGCAAAAAGCTTGTGAAAAATGATTTCGCTTATTTATCGGTTTATAAATGTGTTATCTACGAGCTTCGAGCTCCCTTTTCATCCCCATCTCCGTGTTTGAGCGGAGATCGGATGAAAGCATGTGAAGACGTATGTGAAGACGTCGGTTTAGACTTTGAACACGTTAGCTTTTGAGTATTGTGGATCTTATGTATGAGTATGTTTATGACTTTAGAAAAGTTTGGAAAAATGTATTTGTGTATAAAGTTGAGTTTTGTGAATGACCGTGAAATTTGTATAGGAAATTATGGAGAATTTGAGAACTTATTGTATGGTTGATTTGGGAATATATATGTATGAATTTGGAAATGAGTTGAATTATGAGATTGGTATGTTGATTTGAGAATTATGGAAGTGTTAGGTTTAAATGTGCGTTTACATTGGTATTCGGATTCCTGACGGAGTGTCCGATGATTTTGAATGTGTTTGAGATTATAGAAGTGTATTCGCTTTTGCAGAATTTTGTTAGGATAAAGGCACCAGTTATCTTTTAAATTTTCGATAAGATTTGGGATAAAAGTGTAATTTTGGAATTTGGATGCATGGTTATGTTTTAAATGTGTTTGAGTAAGAGAAGAAATGAATAAGGAATGAGAATAAGAAAAGAAAAAAAAATTCATAACGGATTTTGGAACGTCTTAGGAATTCCCAACGCGATTCTGTTTCCTGTTCTTTGCTTATGCACGGATGTCGGAAAGTGTTTCAGTTTACATTGATTGTTGCGCTTACTTTGTTTTCTATCCGAATTCGATTTGTGATCCGTATTCGATTTGAATCTGTTCATTTGTTTCGATTAGTATTCGCTTCCGCTTGCCTTTGCTTCCTGCGTTTCCGTTTGCTTCGGTTTCCGTTCTGCTTCTGTAGTTGGGTCTCGGTAACGGGATCCAACATTTATGGTATCAGAGCATAGAGTGAAAGTGTTAAGTGTTTATTCGGTTGGGATCCGATCCGGTTCCCGGTAACGGGTCCCAACATTTATGGTATCAGAGCCCAGTAATATGATCTTACTTGGGCGTATGAGTATGAATAAGGAATTGATACGAGTTTGTAAAGATAAAAGTGAATTTGTGAGAGTGTGCTAGGTGATCATTTGATTTTGATGACAGAAGTATGATTGTCTTTAGGAATGTGAAATTGATGTGCATGACTATTTGATGAATTTAAGTGATTGGTTTGATTTGGGTGTTAAGAATATGACCGATTTTCGGAGTGTGTTGAGGAACTTAAGATTAGAATTTCTTGATAAATTGTGATGAATTGATATAGATGAAAGAATGATGGCATAATGATGATTGAACCATATTAGGGTTCCTTAAGAAATGGACCATTGACCTGTGTCCATATTTAAAGAAATAATGAGTTATAGATATAGTGTTTTGATATGATATGAGTGATATATGATTTAAGGAAGTGAAAATTTTGAAGAGATTGAGAATATGTATGAAGAGTAAAAAAGTGATGAAAAAGGTAATTGATTATGAGTTTTGGAAAGAAATTAGTAAGAAAGTGTTTGATGATCTTTGTTTAGAAAGAAATTTATGCAAGAATGAGTTACTTGGAGTTTAAGTAAGTATGAATTTCGAGGACGAAATTCTTTTAAGAGGGGGAGAAATGTTGGACCCCGAACCTTGAGTGACAATTTGACTATGATCAAGTGGATGAGTTGATTGAAATTAAGTTGAAGATCATGAAATAAAGAGAGAAAGTATGAAAATATGAAAAATTGTGTAATAGTTGACTTTCTGGCCTTTGAAGGTTGACTTTTGATTGAGGCAAAATTTGATAAAATGATCTACATGAAACTTGTAGATTATGTTGAGAGCTTTTTGTGGACATAAAGTTTGTAATTTTTCGATATCGGGAGTGAAAGTTATGATCAGTCAAAGTTTATGTTTGATCGGGGTTGACTTTTATTATGATTGAATCTTTGACTGAGAAATTAACCTAGTTAGAGGTTAATTGAGCTTTGATGTTCTTCATGAAAATTGAAGGATTTGTTTTGATCTTTATTTCGATATAAAGTATGCAATTTTTCGATCTCGGAAAATTAAGTTATGATTTTTGCAAGCGTGTATCGAGAATAGTATCTTTGACCGGAAAATGGATTCCCGTAGGAGTTGAATTGAGTTTTTTGTTCTTCTTGGAAGATTTAGAGTTTCTCTCAAGCTTTCTATAGAGACTAAGTTTGTCAAAATCGGAGTTCGGGAGTAAAAGTTATGAATTTTGGAAGTTTAGAGGAAAAAAAAAAAAAAAAAAAAAAAAAGGAAA
The DNA here is from genome assembly GCA_029891385.1 of Erythroxylum novogranatense. Classification (NCBI taxonomy): domain Eukaryota; kingdom Viridiplantae; phylum Streptophyta; class Magnoliopsida; order Malpighiales; family Erythroxylaceae; genus Erythroxylum; species Erythroxylum novogranatense. The sequence goes on along the minus strand of CM057234.1, from coordinate 26,182,530 downwards.
AAGTTTTAGCGCCCTCGCTAGGGCGACGGCTCGCCCTAGCGAGCGGGTGCCCATCTGACGCCCTCGCTAGGCGACACCTCCTCTGGCGAGGCGCCCGTCTGGCCGCTCTCGCTAGGCGACGCCTCGCCTGGCGAGGCGGGCGTTCACTTCGCCTCATCGCAGGCAAGGCTCGCCTCATGTTGTCTTCCTCGCTAGGCGACGCCTCGCCTCTAGCGAGCGGGCGTCTCGCCCTCATGACGGCGTCTCGCCTCATGAAGGCGGCTCGCCCTCATGACGGCGCTCGCCCTCATGAGTTGGAGCGTCCGTCTGCATCTGACGCTGCTTTGTTTCAAATTTTTGATTTCTTTGTTTTAATCCGACCTTTGCTCACTATTTTGCCTATATCTTTCCGTCCGACATCCGATTGAGTTGATTCTTTTGTGTTGGATTCCTAAGACATTGAATTTCATTTTATAAGAAATTTGTGAACTTTTGAGGTTAAATTAATGGTGATTAATTTAATCAAAGTGAGTCGGGAAATTTTCCGAGCATGATACAGTGTTTTGTGAAATTCGGGATCTGTAGAGATCCGATTGAAGCGATTCTTGAGGCGAAATAAAGATAAGACAAGGGGCTACAAATCATATGAAGACATGAAATGTCAATTTTGCCCTTAGGACTTTTAATTTTTGAATTTAAGTTCGGATTAGGGTGAAATTTTTGGATTGGGAACACCTGAGAGTAATTTGAGTATAACTTTTGATCTGGGAATCGAAATGAGACGATTCTTGTTTTGAATTAAACTAGAGACATAAGGCTACAATTGTTATGAAGACATCGAGTTTCAATTCTGGAATTAAAAATGTGAAATTTTGGACGGAAATAATCGTACCTTGAAAATGTGTTAGAATATGGATATTCCCGAATTGTTTCGCACGTAACTTTTGATGTGGTGCTCGGAATTGAGTGCGGTCAGTGGCGTTGGATTCGTATGAGTGAGAGGAATATTTCTCGAGAAGGAAGTTTGGACGAATTCCTTCTATTTAATAGTGCGAATCAAACCGCAAGTAAGTGTAATTTTAAGTTTTGAATGAAGGACAATATGGTCATTTGACCTTCAATTAATGAAACACCTGGAGAGATGTCGTTTTTGGCATATTAAAAGCCACGAAAGTGGCTGGAAATTTCCAGAGAAGAAGAGAAAGAAAATAAGAAAGAGAAGAAGAATGGAGAAGAGTTCGTATGGAGAAAGAAGAGGGAGAAGTTTAGTTTTAATTTTCTACTAAATTCTTCAAGCTTTTGGGATTTTCCAAGAAGGAAAAGAGTGGAGAATGAAGAGCTTCTTCATGAGCCAAAAATTCAATTTGGATGAGAAAGAGGTAAGAGAAATTTTTCTACTTTGAGATTTTGATTAATTTTGATTGTAGAATTATGACATATGAGATGGGTTTATGGATTGTGGAATTAATTTTGAAATATATGCTTTAGGTTGGGTTTAATTTTGGATGAAAAATTGAGTAAGGTTTAGGCTTAATTTTATGATGAAGAATTTTGAGATATTTTGGTGTAGAATTATAGGAAATATGATGAATTGATGATATATGAAATCAATTTTGAAGAATTGGTATTTTATGGTATTGAATTTGGATAAATTGGTTTAGGCCAATTTTAGGATTTGAGGATTTTTGAAATTGAGGATTTAAATAGTTTGGAATTAATGTGAATTGATGAATTGTGAGATTAATTTTGAAGAAATTATGTTTTATGAGATTGAATTTGAGTGTCTTGGTTTAGGCCAATTTTGAAAATTGGGGATTTTCAAAATTAAAGATTAAAATAGCTTGAATGTAAATGGAATTGGTGAATTCCTAAGTTGATTGTGAAAATTAAGTATTTTCTGATGTGAAATTTGGATGATTATGGTTTAGGTTTTGGTATTTTGGAAGAGAAAAAAGCAAGGATCAATTGGAGCTTGAAATCAAGTTTAAGCAATAATTAGAGGTGGGTAGCATATTTATATTTTGATTTGTGAGCAATATGCAATTTTGAAAAATTAAAAAAGCAATTTTGAAAAATAAAGAAAGCAAAATGTGAAAATTTTTGACAAATTATTGTTTTGTAAAGGCAGGAAATTCTGATTTACGAATGTTTTCTGAAAGATTATTATAAGTTTGAATTCATTGCTTTCAATGATTCGATAAACTGATAGAAATTCTGAAAAATGCATTTGTTGTGTATGCATTGAATGATTTGATTTCTGAAATTAGAATTCGAATGATGAATTGATCAAATTATGCGCTTTATGTGAATGTGTGGAAAATTAAGAAATTGAAAAGTGCCTTGAGCAATCCGACTTTTCGTTTTCGATTATGTGTTATGTGGGTTTGGTAGGTCCTTGGTGAGTCATATTGTCTATGTGTATAGCCTTCTCCAGTGCCCGCTAGTGTACGGAGTCGATTCGGACTCCTTCACGGCTACTTGGACCGCAATGCGGGAAAGTGTAATGCGTTCTGCTCACGATCGCACAGGACCGCTATCGCGGAATGTGCGATGCGTTCTGCTTGGACTAGCTGCACCATTCGATATGTTATGTGTTTTGTTTTGTTTTTGTGTTCTGCATTCTTGTTTATAAAGTGAGAAATGAAAATTGAAATTATGTTGCATTCATATTTATGAAGAATTCGAGAATTTTGAAAAATGAGAAAAATGATATTTTTATGAGAAGTTTGGGAAAATTGGAAAGAGTTTGAGAGAAATATTTGAAAGTTGAAAAGTTTGAAAATATGAAAAAAAAAAAGTGTTTGAAGAAATTGTTTGAAAAATTATAAAGTTTGAAAAATTAGCCCTTTGGCAAAAAGCTTGTGAAAAATGATTTCCGCTTATTTATCAGTTTATAAATGTGTTATCTACGAGCTTTCGAGCTCACCCCCCCTTTCATCCCCATCTCCAGGTTTCGAGCGGGAGATCGGATGAAAGCATGTGAAGACGTATGTGAAGACGTCAGTTTCGACTTTTGAACACGTTAGCTTTTGAGTATTGTGGATCTTGCGTATGAGTATGTTTATGACTTTAGAAAAGTTTGGAAAAATGTATTTGTGTATAAAGTTGAGTTTTGTGAATGACTGTGAAATTTGTATAGGAAATTATGGAGAATTTGAGAACTTATTGTATGGTTGATTTGGGAATATATATGTATGAATTTGGAAATGAGTTGAATTATGAGATTGGTATGTTGATTTGAGAATTATGGAAGTGTTAGGTTTAAATGTGCGTTTCTGCTGGTATTCGGATTCCGGACGGGAGTGTCCGATGATTTTGAGCTGTATTTGAGATTATAGAAGTGTATTCTGCCTTTGCAGGAATTTTTGGGTTAGGATAAAGGCGGTAGTTATCTTTGCGAATTTTCGATAAGATTTGGGATAAAAGTGTAATTTTGGAATTTGGATGCATGGTTATGTTTTAAATGTGTTTGAGTAAGAGAAGAAATGAATAAGGAATGAGAATAAGAAAAGAAAAAAAAATTCATAACGGATTTTGGAACGTCTTAGGAATTCCCAACGCGATTCTGTTTCCTGTTCTTTGCTTATGCACGGATGTCGGAAAGTGTTTCAGTTTACATTGATTGTTGCGCTTACTTTGTTTTCTATCCGAATTCGATTTGTGATCCGTATTCGATTTGAATCTGTTCATTTGTTTCGATTAGTATTCGCTTCCGCTTGCCTTTGCTTCTGCTTCCCTGCGTTTCCGTTTGCTTCGGTTTCCGTTCTGCTTCTGTAGTTGGGTCTCGGTAACGGGATCCAACATTTATGGTATCAGAGCATAGAGTGAAAGTGTTAAGTGTTTATTCGGTTGGGATCCGATCCGGTTCCCGGTAACGGGTCCCAACATTAGGGTCATTTGATTATGAATCATATGACACATGTGAATCTTGTTTATTAGGCAAGATGAATAAGTTACCCTTTAAGGGAAAGGGTGAACGAGCGAATGGAGTATTAGACCTAATACATTCAGATGTATGTGGTCCGATGTCCATCCATGCTAGAAGTGGTTGTCTTTACTTCATTACCTTTATCGATGATTATTCTCGTCTGGTACCAGATTCGATGAGATACAAATCTGAAGCATTTGAAAAGTTCAAACAATTCAGAAATGAAGTAGAAAACTAACTTGGAAAAAGTATCAAGACATTACGATCCGATCGTGGTGGGGAATACTTAGACCAACAATTCTTAGATTATCTCAGAGATAATGAGATTTTATCTCAATGGACTCCACCTTACACACCACAACATAATGGTGTGGCAGAAAGGAGAAATCGAACCTTGTTAGATATGGTACGATTAATGATGGGCTTTGCAAAGTTACCAAAATCCTTTTGGGGATATGCAATCGAGACAGCTGTTTACTTGTTAAACAGAGTTCCATCAAAGACAGTTGATGTTACTCCATATGAGATGTGGACTAACAAAAGACCCTATCTTAATCATTTAAAAGTTTGGAGTTGTCCTGCTTATGTGAAGTGGATACAGTCAGATAAACTTGATGCAAAGTCTGAAAAATGTTTGTTCGTAGGATATCCTAAAGAAATAATGGGATATCAATTCTACCTTGCTGAGGAACAAAAGGTGTTTGTTTCAAAGCATGCTGTCTTTTTTGAGAAAGAGTTTCTTTTACAAGAAGACAGTGGGAGCAAAATTGAACTTGAAGAAGTTCAGGATGCTCGAATAGATGCAGATCAACTGCCTGAACCTGAAACTGTGACTCATACAAATGAAGTAACAGTTCAACCTTCTATAACATACGAAATTTGTAGGTCACGTAGGATACACTCTGTTCCCGAGAGATATGGATTTCTCGTGAATGAAAAGAATGACGTATTGCTTATAGAAGATAATGAGCCTACTACCTATGAAGAGGTTCTGAAGAGTTCAGAGTCTGAGAAATGGCTTCATGCCATGAAGGCTGAAATGGATTCCATGTATGAAAACCAAGTATGGACTTTGGTTGAGGCACCCGAAGGAATAAAACCCATAGGGTGTAAATAGGTTTTCAAAAAGAAAACCGACATGGATGGTAATGTAATTACCTATAAAGCAAGGCTTGTGGCTAAAGGTTTTCGTCAAAGACAAGGAATTGACTACAACGAGACCTTCAGCCTAGTAGCAATGCTTAAATCCATTAGGATACTCCTAGCCATTGCCACTCATTATGATTATGAGATATGACAAATGGATGTGAAGACAGCTTTCCTAAATGGAAATCTAGCTGAGGATGTGTATATGACACAACCTGAGGGCTTCATCTCCTATGATGGCGAAAACGTATGTAAGCTTAAAAAATCCATCTATGGATTGAAACAAGCATCCAGGAGTTGGAATATCCGTTTTGATGAGGTAATCAAAGAGTTTGGTTTCTCACAAAATCCGGATGAACACTGTGTGTATAAGAAGGTTAGTGGAACTACAATCGTATTCCTTGTGCTATATGTAGATGACATATTATTACTAGGAAACGATGTCTCTATGCTACAATCTGTGAAGATTTGTTTGTCCAAACAATTTTCCATGAAAGACCTTAGTGAAGCAACTTATATCATTGGGATAAAGATTTATAAAGATAGATCAAAAAGATTGCTTAGTCTTTCACAATCAACGTACATAGACAAGATGTTAAAGAGGTTTAGCATGGAACAATCCAAGAGAGGGTACCTTCCCGTGACTCATGGGATAACACTCTCGAAATCTATGTGTCCTAAGACACAAGATGAGAGGATGCTCATGAATATGATCCCGTATGCATCTGCAGTAGGATCTATCATGTATGCAATGCTATGTACGAGACCCGATGTATCATATGCTCTAAGTGTTATGAGCGGATATCAATCGGATCTGGTGAGGGTCCTTTGGGTGGTATCAAGAATATCCTCAAGTACTTGCAAAGGACTAAGGATGTTTTCTTGATATATGGAGATGGAAATCTCAGTGGCGGTATCTGAGATGCGGTTTTCAATCGATAAGGATGATTCTAAATCCCAATCAGGTTATATATTCACACTGAACGGCGGGGCGGTTAGTTGGAAGAGTTCCAAACAAGAGACGACTGCCGATTCTGTAGGAAAATCCCAGTGTGAGCATCACATGCCCACGGTGCGGAAAACAAAAATTTTTGTTTCGGGACAAACCCTTTAACCCGCAGAGATCGGAGAAGCTAACCGGGACAAACCCTTTAACCCGGAAATAACTAGAACAAATTAAAGAGTGCTAGCTCTTACCTTTGTCCTTGGAGAGCTTGGAATCACGATGGAGAAGAATAAGAAAATGCTTGAAGATGATGAAGAACGATGATGAGATGAGAGGAAAACTATTTTCCTTTCAAACTTCTCTTCTACTCATTCAACCAACGACCACACTCATCTTCTCCCTTTCATTTTGTCTTTTTACCATTTAATGTAAAGATGACAAGGCAAAAGATGGAAGCTTCTTTTGCCATCCACGTTAGCTACTTTATATATATATATATAAAGTTTAAGATAAAGCTTCCTCCTCTCCTTCCACGTATGGCATATATATATATATATATTAATTAATTATATATATATATATATAAATAAATCTTTGAAGTGGTCCATCACTGCTGGGTTGGTCTATCGACCTCTAGGGTCTGGTATGGGAAAAACCCCCGAAAATATTTTCCAGCAATATCGATGTCGCGATCTCATCGGGATCCATTTAATCCTTTTGCTATCCATATATTGGAACTCTGTCCAAAACTATTTTACGAATTCTCCGAGACACTCTTATGCGTGTGACCCATTAGGTTCCCGGTTATGTTGGCCACTTAGATTAACACTTAATCTGAGCAAGTCATGGCGGTATCTAGCAACACATCATGACCCCAATTGACGGAAAGTAATTGGTTTGACGAATGAACATGTATTCATCATGAACCATATCACGAACCTTTCCATAGACAATTACCGTGCAATTCGTCCTTTCACCATGCTATACCCCACTTCGTTATGAGTATGGGCAAAGTGTCAACTCTTAACTAGACTGACTATGTCAAATCTAATCCAAGTGATTTCAGTTCTTGTCCTAGGACTCATTACTTAATATGTCAATGAAGACATTCTTCATGACATATATGTCCGACGAGACTTCCAAGTAATGACCCCGACAAGAGGCCATGGGTATCATCTTCTCGCTATCACGTAGTGGTGAATCCTCTATTGGCTACTCAATTACCTTGAATACCTCAAGTCGCACCCAATCACCACCCTATGAGCGACCTCTATAAGGCAACAAGTAATGGAGTCAAAGCACGAAATCAAGATCAAGATATCCTTGAGCACCTCAAGTCTAAGGATACTTGCACCATTCTATGATGAGATTATCAACGACATTAGAATAGGACATCCATGTGATGATCTCATAGCAGATCATCCAATGTACTTACTACCTCTAGTAAGCATCCACATCTAAATATCTCATATTTATAGCTTTTGAGATCCACTGCTTGATCAAATCAAGGAGCTTGAGATGTACTAGTCTCTCCGGATTACCGATGTCGAGTCTCAGTAATCCTATGACTAGGGATAATTTGAATCTTGACATAATTGCACATGATAGGAATCTCGATAGTATGATCACATCACAATTTCCTTCATGCTATGTCATATATCATGGACTTCATTAATTTGCTTATAGATCGATATCCATTCATAATTAATGAACAACAAGTTAATAAAATATGCCTTTCTATATTTATTCATAAAGTATGTACACTGACTTTGTACAAAATGCGCTAAAGCGATTGCCTTGAGGCACTACTCTAACAATCTCCCACTTGACCTAAAGCCAATCGCCTTGATATCTAATACCATAAAGCGGTACATGAGAATCAAAACTCTTTTGTGATAATGGCTTTGTCAGCGGATCGACAATATTATGCTCTGTGGAATTCTCTCTATCGCACATCACCTCGTCCTATGATCTTCTGACGGATGATATCTGCAGATGCGTGTTTGGATCGTTGATGAGACCTTGGTTCTTTAAACTTGCAATAGCCCCATTGTTGTCACAATACAATATGTATGGGCCCATCATCGCTAGGAACCACACCAAGTTCGATAATGAACTTCTTGATCCAAATCGCTTCCTTCTTCATACAAGCGACAATGTACTCTACCTCGGTTGTTGAATCGGCGATTGTCTCTTGTTTGAAACTCTTCCAACTAAGCGCCCGCTATTCAAAGTGAATATATAACTGATTGGGATTTGAAATCATCCTTATCGGATCGGCGCATCTCAGATACCCGCTCACTTTGAGATCTCCATCTCCATATATCAAGAAAACATCCTTAGTCCTTCGCAAGTACTTGAGGATATTCTTGACAGCCACCCAGTGACCCTCACCAGGATCCGATTGGTATCTGCTCGTAACACTTAGAGCATATGATACATCGGGTCTCGTACATAGCATAGCTGTTGGACCCCGAACTTTTCTCAGGTTTGTGAATTGTAATTTGACATTTAACAAGGACATTGAGGTGTCTTAGTCATGTGTAAAGGAAGAGAAATTATGAATTTGAATGGTTATGTTTAAGGTTTTGGGTGAACAATGTTAGTTTGGACAAATTAAGGTGATATTTTGAGGTTAGTACATGAAATGAGTTTGATATGAGGGTTGAGTGAATTTGGTTGTATTATGAAAATTGTTAGAAAAGTTAAAGTGAATGAGTTGATTGAAATGGAGTTGACGAATATGAAATAAATAAATAGTGAAAGAATGAGAATTTGAAGAACTGAGAAAGTTGACTTTTTGGAGTAGAAAGAGTTGACTTTTGATTTAAGCAAATTTTGAGAAAATGATCTTAAGGAAAATTGTAGCTTTTGTTGAGAGCTCTTTGTAGCCATAAAGTATGATATGTTTCGATATCGGGAGTGGAAGTTATGATCAGTCAAAGTTGCGGACATTTGATTTTGCTTTTGTAAATGTTCTTAGTGTAGAATTGTATATGCGGTGTTTTGAGACAAGTTAAGTATGTGTGAAACTGTTCATAAGTGTACACTTAGGTGTGTAATGTGATTTGAGGCAAATTATAGATAGATATGTTTTGAATTAAGTTCAGTGATCTATATGAAAGATATAGAAGAGTATCATAGTTTGTCAATGATGTAGAATATGTTATTTCTGGTTATGAAATTTGGGAGATATGAAATGTTATAAGTTTGAATGAAGTATAGGATGAGACATTTCTAGATAGAAGTTTCGATCGATTTAACCGACCTAATTAGAGGTTCTTATTGCTTTTGAATTCCTCGTGAACATTTTGATTATATTACGATCTTTTCATTATTATAAGTATGCCAATTTGGACCTTGGCATGTCAGATAAAAATTTCAGAAATTTCATTCTTGTCGGGGTGATTAGCCCTCTTTCTTTTGTTGCTTTACATTTTACGAGCGACATCCGATTAATCTGAGTTTTGAGCGTTGGATTCCTAAGACAATTACCTACCTCGTGATGGGAAATTATGATTGTTTAGAGATTGTTTGAGTCGAAGTGAGTTAGATATCTTCTGATCACGGTTCAGTATTGTGATGATATCTTGATCTGTAGAGACCTAATCAAGTTGATTACTGTTTCTAAATAAGTTAGAGGCATGGGACTGCAATTATTTGAAGGAATCAAAATTTACTTGATTCTCAAGATTTTGAATTTATGAAATTGAGGTATTAAGGTTATAAGAATATATAAGGGTAATTTGGGCATGGTACTTAAGTCTAAGAGTATTAAGGCTTATGTGGGAGGGCAAAATGGACATTTCCAACCCATAAGAGTATGAAATATAAGAGGAAAAAAGAAAAGAGAATAGAAAGAAGAAGAGAAAAGGAGAAGATAGTCGTAGGGAGAGAGAGAGAAGAAGAAGAAAAGGAAGCTAGGTTTCGACGTTTTGAAGGATTTGAAGCATTCATCAGGTATGTTAGCTCTTCTACTCTTGTTTGGGTTGAATGAAACCCTAATATGGTTTAGAATGAGTAGGAAACGATGGTTTAGGGTTTATGGGAAAAATAGGTGAAATCTTTTAGAATTGATGATCATGTTGTTGTTATGAATGATTTTGAGGTTAGGAATGAAGTTTAGGAGGTATTTTAATGTTTAGATATGTTTATAATTGAAAGATGGGAGGATTATGGTTGAGAAAAGTGAAAAAAATGAGTTTCGTAGCTTTCTCGCCGTCGCACGTCGCGACCTGCAGATGAGCTCATCACGTTTCTCGTCGCGGCGAACGACCATTTTCCTGTTACGACATGCTTTAGTATTTTGGGCATAACTTTTGATGTAGATGTCCAAATGAGGTAATTCTTTTTGTGTTGTAAACTAGGGACATAGGGCTACAAGTTTTATGAAGAAATGAAGTTCTGAATCAGTCTCTAGAAATCTTCAAATTTGGATGGAAGTTGAGCATGAAATTCTTGTTTCAGTTTTGGTTGTAGTTTGAATGGTTAAAGTTTGATTTTCCGATTTCTACCCCAAATTGATTGAAATTTTGGTTATTTGGTTAAGGAAACCAAGTGAGGCAAGAGGAAAAAGAGGAGAGGCATACCTAAACAAGTTTATAAGCAAGGAACGCAAGGTGGGTTTCATGTTTATAATTTAGTAATGAGCCACTAAAGTGTTCTCCCAAATCAAGAATGATTTCAACTACTTCATAAATATTGTTTTGTTTCTTGTTAATGATTTGCAAAATAAAGATGATAATGCATTGAAACATTTATGTCATATCATTGAGACATTTATGTCATGCCTTGTGAAATTCATGGCATTTTGTATATTCAAAAAAGAAAGAAAAGAGCACGAAAGAGTATGATTATGTGCTTTTGTTTGGGCGAGAGTGGAACCATTTCGTTCATCACGTGCACGTCGACAAGAGCCTTCTCCTGGCTGCCTGCTTGTGGCATATGAGCTCCGAATGGACTCATTTTGTTCAGGGTGTAAACTTCGGTTTCTCCCTTTTGTTTTCATGGAACCCTCGAGCCATGTGTTTGTGCATTGAATCTTTGAATTGCCAATTATGTGCATAAATTGAGTGTTTTGCATTGATGGTTAAAAACATATATGTGTTGATGTGATGGCATTTTTTTCAACTATGAATTTTGAACTCAAACTTCGAATTTGACGGAGATTTGGGAACAAATGTTTTATGAACTTATTATGACTTTAATTCGACAAAAGAACTTTTCAACTGTTTTGCTTGTTCTTAGTTATAAACCTGTTACCCGCGAGCTATAAGCTCACCCTCCTTTCATCCCCATCTCCAGGTATTTGAGCGGGAGATCGGATGAAAGATTGTCAAGACCGTTTGTTCGATTGTGTATGGCTTGTATGCTATGATGAAATTGATTTATGGATTTGTATATAGAATGGAAAGTGAATTACGGTTGTGTAATGAATTATGTACATGTATATTGAATTGAGAAATGGGAATGATTTGGGTATGTATGAATGTGTATGAATGTATTTTGGATACTAGATAGTGTGATTTAGCTTCCGGACGGGGTGTCCGATGATTCTGATTATTGTTTGGGTATTATAGAAGTGTGTTTTGAACACTTTACAGGTATGAGTTAGTTGTAGTGCAGCTGTTATGCTGCCAGATTTGTGTATGATAAAAGAAAAAATAAGAGTGAGATTATGATTTTGTTAACAAGAATGAGATATAGCATGAATATGAGGAATTTTATGATGTGAGTTTTTTTTTGGTTAAGGATGTGATTTGTATAAGATTGAATTAAGCGATAAGTAAGAAAAAGAAAAGTTTATACTGGTTTCGAATTTGGTTTAGTCTTAAGGTATCCAACGCACGTCTTGCTAACATACGAGTCACGGATGTCGAGAAAATTGGTTTGGTCCGTTCGAATCGTTTATGTTTACACTCCTTCGATTCGATTTTACTTTCGATTCTTTCGCTTTTGATATGATTGGATTTCATAGATTTCGTTTCCGTTTCCCTTCGTTTTTGACCCGATGTGATTAGTTGTCGATCAAAAATTTGTTATTCGTTCGCCTTCGCATTCAAATTCTCCAATTTGAATCTGTTTTGATTTCGGCAACTTTCGTTCATTTTTCGGTTGGGATCCGGTCTCCGGATCGGGCCCCAATAATAGCGTACATGATAGATCCTACCGCAGATGCATACGGGATCATACTCATGCGCATCCTCTCATCTTGTGTCTTAGGACACATAGATTTCGAGAGTGTTATCCCATGAGTCACGGGAAGGTACCCTCTCTTGGATTGCTCCATGCTAAACCTTTTTAGCATCTTGTCTATGTACGTTGATTGTGAAAGACCAAGCAACCTTTTTAATCTATCTCTATAGATCCTTATCCCAAGGATATAAGTTGCTTCACCAAGGTCTTTCATGACAAATTGTTTGGACAACCAAATCTTCACCGATTGTAGCATCGAGACATTGTTTCCTAGCAATAATATGTCATCTACATACAACACAAGGAATACGATTGCAGTCCCATTAACCTTCTTATACACACAGTGTTCATCCGGATTTTGTTAGAAACCAAACTCTTTGATTACCTCATCAAAACGGATATTCCAACTCCTGGATGCTTGTTTCAATCCATAGATGGATTTCTGAAGCTTGCATACCTTTTCGCCATCATAGGAGGTGAAGCCCTCAGGTTGTGTCATATACACATCGTCAGTTAGATTTCCATTTAGGAAAGCTGTCTTCACATCCATTTGCCATGTCTCATAATCATAATGAGTGGCAATGGCTAGGAGTATTCTAATGGATTTAAGCATTGCTACTGGGCTGAAAGTCTTGTCGTAGTCAACTCCTTGTCTTTGACGAAAACTTTTAGCCACAAGCCTTGCTTTATAGGTAATTACATTACCATCCATGTCGGTTTTCTTTTTGAAAACCCATTTGCACCCTATGGGTTTGATTCCTTCGGGTGCCTTAACCAAAGTCCATACTTGGTTTTCATACATGGAATCCATTTCAGCCTGCATGGCATGAAGCCATTTCTCAGACTCTGAACTCTTCAGAACCTCTTCATAGGTGGTAGGCTCATCATCTTCTATGAGCAATACGTCATCCTGTTCATTCACGAAATCCATATCTCTCGGGAGCAGGCGTATCTATGTGACCTCTGAACTTCGTGTGTTGTAGAAGGTTGAGCATTACTTCATCAGTATGAGTCACAGTTTGAGTTGAACAGTTCATCTGCGTCATTCGAGCATCTTGAACTTCTTCATCTCAATTTTGCTCCCACCGTCTTCTTGTAAAAGAAACTCTTTCTCTAAAAGACAACATGCTTGAAACAAACACCTTTTGCTCCTCAAAGAGGTAGAATTGATATCCCATTGTTTCTTTAGGATATCCTACGAACAAACACTTGTCGGACTTTGCATCAAGTTTATCGGTATGTGTCCGCTTCATATAAGCAGCAACCCCAAACTTTCAAATGAGTAAGATAGGGTCTTTGTTAGTCCACATCTCATATGGTGTAACATCAAGCTGTCTTTGATGGAACTCTGTTTAACAAGTAAGCAATTTGTCTCGATTGCATATCCCCAAAAGGATTTTGGTAACTTTGCAAAGCCCATCATTGATCGTACCATGTCTAACAAGGTTCGATTTCTCCTTTCTGCCACACCATTATGCTATGGTGTGTAAGGCGGAGTCTATTGAGATAAAATCCCATTATCTCTGAGATAATCCAAAAACTCTTGGTCTAAGTATTCCCCACCACGATATGATCGTAATGTCTTGATACTTTTCCCAAGTTGGTTTCTACTTCATTTCAAATTGTTTGAACTTTTCAAATGCTTGATTTGTATCTCATCGAATCTGGTACCCATATTGAGAATAATCATCGATAAGGGTAATGAAGTAAAGACAACCACTTCTGGCATGGATGGACATTGGACCACATACATCTGAATGTATTAGGTCTAATACTCCAGTCGCTCGTTCACCCTTTCCCTTAAAGGGTAATTTAGTCATCTTGCCTAATAAACAAGATTCGCATGTGTCATATGATTCATAATCAAATGACCCTAAACTTCCACTCTTATGGAGCTTAGCTATGCGTCTCTCATTTATATGGCCAAGGCGACAATGCCATATGTTGGAACCCCTCCCTGGTGCGACACATGTCCGACGTCCTGCGTGACATCTGGACGCGCGTCCCACGAAGAAGCGATTCCTCACCACGAAATCCTAGACCTCTAGGTCAAATGAAATCAGAAAATGCCTCAATCGGACCTTTGTAGGTCGCAAAACGACCATTCGGGCAAAAATCGACGCTCATCGGCCCTAAAATCCAACTAAAACCCGACACTCTCATTGTACCGAAAAAGGATAGAAAAATCTAACTAGTTAACTAACATTTCAAAACTCATGTGAATCGAAGGTCAAAAGACAAAGTAACAAAGAAAATAGAAAAACGATTATTCTAGGCTTACTTAAAATCCAACTTGATTTATTTATAACCCTTTTTACCCGAAATCTGAGTTTTCCAAATAAAAATTAAACGTATCAAAACTTACTTATAAACATAGAAAAAGAATCATCCATGAGTTGTTTTAAAGGTTTACTAAGCTTACCTATTCATATCTTTGCAAAAGTTGAAAATGTATAACATTTTAATCAAAAGAAATCGAGTTTGACCTACATAACTATACTAGAAGGATATAAGGTTAGTTAAAACAATTAGGAAGGAAACAAAAGTCATATCTATCATTAGAAGAAATGGAAACTTGTTTAAAGTTGGTATTTAGCAAATTACCATATGAATAGTAGCATTTACCAAATGAATAGTAACATTTACCAAATGAATAGTAACATTTACCAAATGAATAGTAATCTGGAAATCTCAAACGCCCATAACTTTTTCATCCTAATTCGAAACTTAACCCTTTTTATCCCGTTTGAAAGATCTTGCCAAACTCTATCAACTTTAAGAAATACCTTTTATCCAAATTTTAACTCTAAAATGGTCTAATACACACTACAAGGTGGCTGCCCATTTTTTTTAAAAAAATGGACAGCACCTCCCCTAAAAAACGCTCTAACCCAAAATTTCCAACCTAACTCCTACCTGCATAAAAACACTTCTATCTTCCAATTCACAAACATAATCAGCAATCAAACCATCCCAACTCCAATTGGCAACAACGCAAGCCTAGGTATCTAGCAATTCATCAATTTAAGTTCTTTAAAACATACCAATACATCTTTACTTTTACAATCTTAAACATGAAATCTCATAATCCTACATAACCATACATTCTTAAACATATACAAATATACAATGAAACTTTAAAACCTTTAAACTTTACATGAAATGAACAGATACAATGCTTTAACGAGCATTTTAGCCCGAATACATCCAAAAACCATAGAACGGTTATAAAGCCCAAGATGCTAGTTAAAGCATTGGTTTCAAAAGTAAGACTTAAAAACGAAAGCATCGGAGTAATTCTTCATTCCCGATCGACGACCCGATTCTCGCTCTAAACTGTGGAGGAAGGAAGGGGGTGAGCACGGCAGCTCCGTGGGTAACAAAGTTAATAATTAAACATAAGCTAAACATGCATCAACAATTTCATTTCAAGTTAACATTCAACAACTTCAGTTCTAATACCATAAAACACTTACAGATGAATCAAAGAATGTCATGTAACAACACAAATGCACATATCGGATGGTTTGAGTGATCTATCAGGGACGTACTACACATGTTGACGGCGACCATGTGTGGCCAGTGAAACAGAGGGAGTCCGATTTGGATCTCCTATGCCACTAGCGGGCGGTAGTGAAGCCTATGACAAGTCTTGCACTTGTTAAGCAGAGGGATCACTACAAACCTAAGAAATCATGCAATTTCACCTTAGGCATTCATCCAAACCACAAATTCACATCTTTCTCATTTAAATTCAAGTTTCCAAACATTACAACATTCATCAGTATTTGCCACAAATGGCCATCACAACTAGTTACTTTCACATGATCATCAAAGTATCATATTCGGCACTTTATTACTTGTCAAACATTTTCATGAATCTTTACACAATATAGTTCATACAAAGGCACATAATACATGTTTACAATTCCACAAACAAGAATACATTCAAAGTTTGAAAGTCATAGAAAACCATTCAAGAAACAATTAAGTAGCTTATTACTTAACTATTAAAAAGTTACCCACCTTGACTTCGATGGCTAGAAATTGGGTTAACTTGCCCCAATGGATTGTTTTGACCCTCCTCAATATCCAAACGCCGCAATTGACCTTAATTCAATCATAATAAGGCTAATTAATTAAAAGAGTAAAGTGCTGGAATTTTAAATAAAAAATGAAAAACTTACATTTAAGCTAATCTGATCTTCCTTATATCTCCAATTATGTTAATTTACCTTAACCAAGGCATACAACCCTTCATTAACACATAATTAGGCCAATTTCTCAATTATGCCTATGCTGAAATTTTCTAAAATCATAGTAACTTGACTTTAATCTAACCTAACCATCCCTAAACATTTCCTAAGCTATACCAACATAAAACCTCCATCAAAACTACTCTAAAAGTTCAAAATTTCTCACTCCTAAGCCATGAACACATGCTGGAATTTTAACAAAACTTTCTAAATTTAGCTTCTTTCATTTTTCTTTCACCAATACCTTTCAAACCACCATTATTCATCAAACTAACAATAAAACCATTAACTTTCAACTTCTACTTCCCCTAGACACCCACGACATCAACCCTCTTATATTCTAATAATAGGAAACTCCTTCCTCTTTCATCCTTTCTCTAAAAACTCATCCCATCATCCATTTAAACATGAAAGAGGATAAAACTCAAACAAACCAATCCATAAATTCGAAGCCCTAACCAAACCTAATCTGATTTTTATTTCTTCTTCCTCTTCTTACCTTCATCTTCTACTTCTAACCATATATGTTAAACAAGAAAGAGGAAACCTTAAATAGATAGCCAAAAATTCGAAATTTTCTTACCTAGGTTGAAACCCACGATTTCTTCTTCTTCTAAAGATGAAAGAACACCTTCCCTTCCTCTTTTTCTTACATAACCCACGTGAATCTACCTTGCTCAGGCTTGAAAACACCTTCTTCTCCTTCTCCTTTGGATGGCCGAATGTCTCCTCCCTTTTTCTCCTTTGAAACTTTGAAATCCACTCCTTCTCTCTTCTTTGTGTATTTTCGTATAGCTTGAAGAAGACCTAAGTTTTGTCTTCTTCTCACTAATTCTATAAGTCAAAAACGACAACACTCACCTCTCCCTCTCAACATTTTCGTAGGTCACTAATTAGGTTGGTCAAATCTTTAAAAAATGGTCAAAGATGGAGCCTTAGGAAATTTAGAAAAACCTAAGCATTTACATGAAACCTAAGCCCAAATTTTCAAGTCAAGCCTTTTCCTCCTTCTAACTTTCACCAAAATTTCATTTCCTCCTTCCATTTCAAACTTAACTTTTGTGGGCTCCTACTTAAAAGCCCATAAGCTCCTTCCTTTTCCATTTAATCTTCCATACAAACCTAGCCCACTAAATTAATAAACCTAAAGCCTATAACCATTTAAACAAATTCTAATTTATTCCTAACATGACCTAATTTAATAATTCTTATTCTTTGATAATATAGCATAAAAATTAAAATTCTAACTTAACTAAATTCACGAAATTTAATATTATTGCTATAAATTCTAAATTCTAACTCTCAATTTCTTGATTACTAATTATTGCTCTAAAAAATCCCAAATATTCTAACCAATTGGAAATCTAGAAAAACCCTAATTACTTCGATTAATACTAGCCAAAAGATAATGAACTTACCAATAATTTAAACAAACCTATTTAATAAAGAAAAAGGGAACGGGGTCTAACACCATAAGTAAGTTGATTTTAAATTATCTCGTTTATGTCTTTTCGTGTCATTGACATTCATAATTGGATGTGACATATCTAATATGTAAATTCCATTGCATAATGTACCAGTACCATAAAGCATTCCATTCAAACTAATAGAACAACCATTGTTACTAAAAGTCACATGGAAACCAGCTCTATTTAAACAAGAAACAGACAATATGTTCTTTGTTAATACAGGTACAAAATAACATTCATCCAATTTAATTACAAGCCCACTGGGGAGTGACAAAAAATAAGTCCTACGGATAATGCAGCAACTCTTGCTCCATTTCTTACACGCAGGTCTAGTTCTCCTTAATGAGGCATCTCTCGTCCACGAGGTCCTGCGTATCATTGCATATGTGAGCCACAACGGTATCTAATACCCATATGTTATGGCGAAGCAGTATTAACCTCGATGACAAACATACATGAAGGAGCCGAGGCATCTGATGCCTTCTGATTCAATTCTTCCAGATAGACTTTACAGTTTCGCTTCCAGTGGCCAGTCTTGCCACAATGGAAGCAAGTTCCTTTTGGTGCAGTTTCTTTGGTTTTCTTTTTGGCTGCACTTCCCTTTGGTTTCTTAGACCTTTTCTTCTTCAGTTTCTTTTTCTTTGAATCAGAAGAAGAAGAGTCCACCACGAGCACTGACTTGCTATCCTTCTTGATAGCTTGCTCTGCTGTCTTGAGCAGATTGATCAACTCAGGGATTGTAGTGGATATTTGGTTCATCCGATAGTTTAACACAAACTGTGAATAAATATCAGACAATCCAACTAGAATTAAGTCAATACTTAATTCATAATCCATAACAAAACCTAAGACAGTCAACCTCTCAATATACCCATTCATCTTCAGTGCATACTGCACTGCAGATGAACCTGGAGTCATCTTAGTAGTGAAGAGTAGCCTTGAGGTCTCGAACCTTTCAGACCGAGCTTGCTCATCAAACAGTTCCTAAGATGAAACACTATGGTATTAGCATCCATAGACTCATCGCTTACTGCAGCTCTGGTGACATCGAGGCAAGCATAATCTTTGGTAGCCATATCCTTTGTCTTTAAGATAACTTACGATATGCTTTCTGATCCTCATCAGAAGCATCAGCAGCAGGTGGATCAGGAAGTGGAACATCTAGGACATATCCTAGTTCCTCAGATCTGAGAACAATTCTTAGATTTCTCAGCCAATCAAGAAAATTTGGTCCAGTTAATTTATTTGAGTCCATAAGCGAGCGCAAGTTCACACTGAAAGTCATCTTCAATAACCTATAGGGAAAGAGAGAAAGAATGTTAGAATAGAATTACATGCATGATCATAAGGGCTTGAATGATATGCATATGGCTCCCACTAGTTTCAAAGAATCCATAACCCTCAGTACGAATCCAAGAAACATTATGACAAAATGTCCTAGTGGGTCGATATCTGACATTACTAAAATGACCTTGGGTTTACCCAACAACCCACTTTAGGTCAATTGGTAGGTATCGGTCATACCAATTGCATCATAGATATCCGACATTACTAAAATGACCTTGGGTTTACCCAACAAGCCACCTTAGGTCTATCGGCAGGTATCGGTCATACCATTTGCTTCATAGATGCAACTATCGACCAGTGCTATCAACTCGTGATGTATGCACACACATTGGGTTATCAACTCTTGATGCGCGTACATCGATGCACTTGCCCAATTTAAGCCTCTGTCCACGTTGACCTTGAGTTTACTCGACAAATCAACGCTTCTAGTGAAAACCACCCATTAATCCAAAATCTTATTTTCATGGTTCGAACATATCCGTATAGAGTGAGCTTGGGTTTACCCAACAACCCAACTCTATAAGAACTCTGGTTCTCCCCATATTAATGGAAGGCGTTAGTTTTCATATGATGTGTGAGGATTTTTAGGTCTCATCTTCTTCTCCTCCAAGCCGTAGGATTATAGTCACCATGAATATAAGGAATGATTTAGGGCATTTCATCAATCACATTGAGTCTATACCTAATATCATCCATCATCCCACCTTTGCATGTTGTAAGTCAACTTGTGTATGTATAAGTCGACTTATACCTTTGTGTAAGTCGACTTATGCATGTGTAAGTCGACTTATGCATGTGTAAGTCGACTTATGCAGCTGTGCACGAACAAGTCGACTTGTACCATTGTGCAAGTCGACTTATGCATCTATAGTGCACGGACAAGTCGACTTGTATCTTTATTAGTCGGCTTATCCATGTGGAATGGCTATCTAATCGGCTAATTTGTCAATCCGTGCAGTTCCAATTCACAATACCTGTTAGTAGTGTGCCCTAGGCCTATGAACATTTGTGATTCATGTGTTAACATTATGATTTGTTAATAATATATTATGAGGTATTCCGTTTCATATATGCATGTATTTCGTTTATGTAATGTGATTTACATTCTATGAATAGTATTAGACTTATGTCATCAAGTATGTGACTTGATAGTAAAACCATAAGCGTTATAACACTATTCTAGGCGTCACACTGTCGATCGTTATTGGTGGAACAATAATGAATTAAGACTAGTATGTGTTACGATTGATGATAACGTTTCTTGATCATGGATATGAGATATCAAATCGAAACATAGATATATGTTAAAGAACATATATTGGACCGACCCACATAAAGAATACTATATGGTTTCATGTCATTAGTGATTCTTTATATGGTTTGACTTTAGTCCTTTGACTGAAGTCATCATGGTTCCCTACATGAGGAATTTAGTTTTTGATATTAGACTAAGTTATTTTTAACCGAATAACAAATAGTCTTATGTTGGACACTAAATAAATCATGCGGAGGATGTGAATAGCGTAGATGGGATTTGTACCTCTCTTAAGTGAGAGAGATATCATTTGGGCCTCTTGACAAGTGTGGTGAAGAAATGCATGGCCGTGCTCAAATGAATTGATGAAGAGTCATCAATGTCATTTGTTATAATCGATCAACTTGGGATCGAAACTATGATTAATCGAAGGTTGACATGTACCATGCCTTGTGATTAATCTTGATATCGTGTTACATAAGGATGAGCCTATAACCATAGTTCTGAGTTAAATCGGATTATCGATCCTCATTTGATTTGGGTAGTCATAATGTCTTGCTAGAGGCGCTTATGACTTATGGGCCTGAAGTGTGATCAAGCCCATTGCCAACATCAAATGAGCCTCTGAAATCGCATACAAAAAGTAAAATGATTTGGGCTTATTCTCTTGGGCCTAATTTATTAGGTATTGAATAAATATATTTAGATATATTTATTGGGCTAGATTGAATTAAGTTGTCGGGCTTTTATTATATATGATATAATGGGCCGAAACTTAATAGGGCCTAAATGAGATTAGGGTTTCTCTATAAATAGAGAAACTTAGGTCTCATTAGGTAAAGCAAGTAGAGACAAAACCCTAGCCGCCATCCAAGAGAAAGATCGTGCGGCGTTCGGAAAGGAGTTTCAGGACGTGCTAGCACACTAAAGCCGCAACCCGGATCGTGCATGCTCGTGTGGATACCGGTAGAGGATATTAGCGATTCGCAGTGTCTTGGAATTCAAAAAAGAAGCAATCCACCCACGAAAATAAGGTATTTTCGTACATCTTTGGTATTCTCGATTATACTCATGTTGTTGTATGGTCTTTTTCCACGGTGTATTATGAATACTTGGACCGTACGCGATCCAACAGTGGTATCAGAGCCAGGTTCTTCTGTATAATCGATAATATGCATGTTTTGATTACATGTGCTCATAGCTTTGGATGCATGATATGAATATGATTTATTTTCATGCATATTGTTTTCGGATTGTTATTGATTATCATCTTGGAATTGAAAAATCAGATATGATCTGATTCTTGAACAAACCCTAAATGGAAATTGTTTCCACGAAGTCATTCTCTCTTGGAAATTGGTTCTGTTTGTATTGTGTATATCGATATTTATGGATTATTCTTATTACATAATATTTGTTTTACGAGTCTCTGTGTTAGTTGATTATGCGATTTGGAATTTGCGATTTCAAAAACCCTCGACACATTGTATAGTTTTCGTATATGCTCGGAGAACAAATCCTAATATTCTTTTTATTATCGCCTTCTGAAAAATTTGTTTTTCCATATACTTGCGATTTTTCTTTCGTGTGTTTCTTGCTGTGTTGCGATTTGTGTCTCTTCTTGCCTTGCGTTTGCGTATTGGCTTTTTGGGGATCAGGGAATCTGTTGGTGAGCGATGCGTCCACCGGCGGTCGGTATTTGTTGGTGAGAGGCGATTAGTTTGTACATGGGTAAGCGACCGCGTGACATGGACACGCCGGTGGGTCGACAAGTCGACGGTGAGGAAATAAATGCAGACGGCTGCGATTTGAGAACCGATGTTGATGGAGATGTGGGTAGTGGGATTTTTCACCACGATCTCAAAAGCTGGCAATGTTCTCAAAAGTTGGCAATGGAGATGCATCGTTGTTGGAGTAGTGAACCCAGATGACGGTGGCGGCAAGCTATGGACGGCGGCACCATACTTTTGATTTTAGGGTTTTCTTAAAGATGAAGAAGGATATGTTTGGCAATAGGTGTAAGAATGGGTTTGTTTGGTTACTAGTTTAAGTATGACTTAAACTTAAAAGGAATAATTAAATTAGGAATAATGTATTCTTAATTTAATTAAATTCTAAACATAATTTTAAAATTGTTTTAAAATTCAAAATCAATTCAAAGATAATTATTTTCTTAATTTGATTAAGATTAATAATTATATTGATTCTAATTAATTTTTTGGTTGGTATTTGCCTGTACCCATGAAAGAACCACCGTGTTCGATCTGGCGTGTTAGTTAGATTCGTGTCATATATTACAGGTGGTTTTACATGTGTTTATTTATATTTTGAATATTTATATTCATGTGTAAATTACTATTCTATGCTTCTAATATATATATACTCAAGTATGTTGTAGTATAGGATTAGAACTAGCATAGTACAAACACCACTTACTAATAGGATTAATAACGAATTACCCTCATGATAATTTCAAGTTTATATGCCTTCCATAAATCTTTACCAATGTTTATCTCTAGCTTATCCTTATGTGGGTTTTGCCAAAGCAAGACATGTGGGGATCATCTAGGAAGACATTTGAATAATTGTGCTATTCATAGGTAAAGTATGGTTAAACTTGACTAAGCTATCAAAAGCGGTTTTGGGCTTAGGGCATAAGATTGGGTTTTACATACATGCAATACATAAGATGTATTTTAACATAAGCCCATCAAGAGTTACATGTGATGTAATTGAAAGAGTTTTCTACCTAAATAACTAAGTTTTGAGTGTTAAGCCAAAGCTTTCTTAGGACTTAGTGAAATATGGATCTTGTTTCTCCCATTTTTCAATTGAGGGTTATTTATTTGAGTGGGAGCTAATACCTCATAATATATTATTATGTTGACCACTTATTGCATAACTTTTGTAGATTATGGCTACTCCATCCACAAACCTTTCTATCGATCTATCTAGAAAAGAAAAGTTTAATGGAACAAATTTCCTAGATTGGTATAGGAACTTGAAATTGTTCTCAAGCGAAAAGAAAGGCTTTCAAGAAGAAGGGCACACAAAGGACAAAGGTAAAGTACCTAAGTCCAAGCCCAAGCCCAAAGCTAAGACTAAGGCACCCGAGGAGGAGTTTGCTTCCATTGCAATGAACACGGTCATTGGAAAAGGCTGCAAACTCTATTTGGAAGAGCTGAAAGAGAAGAAGAATAGTGAGACTATTTCTTCAGGTATGTTTGTTATAGAAATCAATTTTACTCATACGCATCTTGGGTATTAGATCGGAGCTGCAACTCACATTTATACTAATGTGCAAAGTCTAAGAAGGACTAGAAGATTGATGTGCAGTGAGATCGACTGTTGGCGTGGGAAATGGAGCAAGAGTTCTTGCTTTATCCGTGGGGACGTATGATCTTATTTTGCCCTCTGGGCTCATTTTGGAACTTCAAGAATTGTTATTATGTGCCTCTTATGGTAGGAAAATTATTTCTTTGCTTGTTTAGAGAATGATGGATTTAAATTTTCTATTGAGAATAGAAGTATTTCCATTTATAAGAATGACATTTTATATGGCATTCTTGGCGTCAATTAAATGGCATTTATACTCTGAACACTGAGTTTGTTACAAATGAGCCCATCTATAACATAAATACCAAGAAGTTTAAATCTAACGATTTGAACCCAACCTATCTCTGGTATTGTCGTTTAGGCTATGTAAGCGAAAAACATTTCAAAACTCCATCAAGATGGATCCATTGATTTTTGAATCTTTTAACACGTGTGATTCTTGTTTCTTGGGTAAGATGACAAGGCCCTTCACGGGTAAAGGGAAAGGGCGATGAGTTATTAGGCCTTATACATACCGATGTATCGGTCCTTTTAGAATATCGGCGAGAGGAGGTTATTTGTATTTCATTACTTTTCAGATGACTTGATGATATGGGTATATCTATTTAATGAAGTACAAATCTGAATCTTTTGAAAAGTTCAAAGAGTATAAGAATGAAGTACAAAATCGAACTTGGCAAGAATATTAAAATCCTTGATCGATCGAGGAGGTGAATATTTAAGCGAGAGTTTGATGATTATCTTAAGGATTGTGGAATCGTTTCACAATTGACTCCTCAGGAACTCCTCGATGGAATGGTGTTTACGAAAGGAGAAATAGAACTCTATTAGATATGGTTCGATCAATGATGAGTCAATGATCTTCAAAATACTTTTGGGGCTATGCTTTAGAAACCGCACATTCATATTGAGCCGTATTCCTTGAAAGGTTGTAGAAAAGACACCTTATGAGATATGGATGGAAGCGTCTCAATTTATCTTTTCTAAAGATTTGTGGTTGTGAGGCTTATGTGAGGCGTCGAATTGCTGACAAGTTGGCACTCAAATCTGAAAATGTTATTTTGTGGGATATCTAAGGAAACTAAAGGATATTACTTTTATATCCCATCAAAGAACAAAGTGTTTGTTGCTCGAAATGGTTTCTTCTTAAAGAAGAATTTGTTTCCAAAGGAAGCAGTGGGAGTAAAATACAACTCGAAGAAATTCAAGTTTAGCAAAATGACATTGAGCACGAAAAGGAGATTGAAGCGAGCTCACAAGTTATTGATGAGCGACCTTGAACAACACAAGACTACGTGAGATCGATAGGATTAAATCATGAGCCGAGAGATATGGATTTCGTTAGCGATGATGATAATGTGATGCTCATCAATCATAATGAGCCCTGACTTATCAAGAAGCTATGGAAAGTCGAGAATCGCTAAATGGTTAGAGGCCATGAAAGCGGAGATGCAATCCATGTATGACAATCAAGTTTGGACTTTGATTGATCCGTCGATGGCTTGAAGACCATTGGATGCAAATGGGTTTTCAAAAGAAACTCGACATGGATGAAAATGTGCACTTATAAAGCAAGACTTGTTGCTAAAGGTTATCGACAAGTTCATGGAATTGATTATGATGAGACATTTTCTCCGATGGTCATGATCAAATCCATTAGAATTCTTATTGTCATAGCTGCATACTACGATTATGAGATATGAAAATGGATGTCAAAGCGGTTTCCTTAATGGAAACTTACTTGAGGATGTATATATGATACTGACTGAGGTTTTATCCATCCTAAGAATTCGGGAAAGGTGTCAAGCTTCAAAGATCCATTTATGGATTGAAGCAAGCATCAAGAAGTCTGTAATCTTCGTTTTGATGAAGTTGTCAAAGAGTTTGGATTCATCAAGAATGAAGATGAACCTTGTGTTTACAAAAGGTTAGTGGGAGTCTTGTTGTCTTTTAGCTTTATATGTTGATGACATATTGCTCATTGGAAACAATATTCCGACCTTCAGTGTCGAGATTTGGTTAAGAAGCGTTTCTCAATGAAAGACTTAGGTGAGGCTGCCTATGTTTTAGGCATTAAGATCTATAGAGATAGATCAAGAAAGCTTATAGGCTAAGTCGAGTACATACATAGATAAGATCTTGAAAAGATTCGGTATGCAAGATTCAAAGAGAGGATTCTTACCTATGTCACATGGAATCAAGCTTTCGAAAGGATTGTCCTACTTGGATAAGGAGCTTGGCGCATGGTAAGATTCCATATGCATCTGCAATTGGATCTATCATGTATGCCATGTTATGTGCTCGACCAGGATGTCTCATATGCTTTGAGCATAACAAGTAGATACCAATCTAATTATGGTGAGAGTAGCTGGATAGTAGTTAAGAATATCCTTAAGTACTTGAGAAGAACTAAGGATATGTTCTGAGTCATGGAGGACTTGAAGGAGGCTCGTTGTAAATGGTTACTTGATGTTGGTTTCGATCGACATAGATGATTTTAGATCATAATCAGGTTTGTGTTACTGTTTGAATGGAGGTGCGGTGAGCTGGAAAAGTTCAAAGCAAGGCACATTCTTTGTTTACTAGCTGAAGGTGAGTACATTCTTTGCCTCGGATGCATTAAGGAAGGCTGTATGGATTAGGAAGTTCATTCTTGAGCTTGGAGTTGTTCTAGCATTGCAAGTCCTATAGACCTTTATTGTGATAATAATGGGGCTATAGCACGAGCTAAGGAACCAAACTCACATCATAGATCGAAACACATACTCGAGCGTTTCCATCGATTAGAGATCATTGGGAGAGAGGCGTGAAGATATGCAAAGTGGGCACGAGATGACAATATTGCCGATCCACTTACTAAGCCTCTTCCACAACCTAAACATGAGAGTCATCTGAGGTCTATGGGTATTAGATATCGGTGATTGGGCCTAGTGCAAGTGGGAGATTGTTAGTAGTGTGCCTAGGCCAATGAACATTTGTGATTCATGTATTAACATTATGATTTGTTAATAATATATTATGAGGTATTCCGTTTCATATATGCATGTATTTCGTTTATGTAATGTGATTTACATTCCATGAATAGTATTAGACTTATGTCATCAGTATGTGACTTGATAGTAAAACCATAAGCGTTATAACACTATTCAGAATGTCACAGTCGATCATTATTGGTGGAACAATAATGAATTAAGACTAGTATGTGTTACGATTGATGATCACGTTTCTTGATCATGGATATGAGATATCAAATCGAAACATAGATATATGTTAGAGAACATATATTGGACCGACCCACATAAAGAATACTACATGGTTTCATGTCATTAGTGATTCTTTATATAGTTTGACTTTAGTCCTTTGACTGAAGTCATCATGGTTCCCTACATGAGGAATTTAGTGTTTTGATATTAGACTAAGTTATTTTTAACGAATAACAAATAGTCTTATGTTGGACACTAAATGAATCATGCGAAGGATATGAATAGCGTAGATGGGATTTGTACCTCTCTTAAGTGAGAGAGATATCATTTGGGCCTCTTGACAAGTGTGGTGAAGAAATGCATGGCCGTGCTCAAATGAATTGATGAAGAGTCATCAATGTCATTTGTTATAATCGATCGACTTGGGGATAAAGAAACTATGATTAATCAAAGGTTGACATGTACCATGCCTTGTGATTAATCTTGATATCGTGTTACAAAAGAGAGCCTATAACCATAATTCTGAGTTAAATCGGATTATCGATCCTCATTTGATTTGGGTAGTCATA
Source organism: Erythroxylum novogranatense (assembly GCA_029891385.1). NCBI lineage: Eukaryota > Viridiplantae > Streptophyta > Magnoliopsida > Malpighiales > Erythroxylaceae > Erythroxylum > Erythroxylum novogranatense. The sequence continues at coordinate 26,154,901 of CM057234.1, read as the reverse complement.
ATGTCTTGCTAGAGGCTGCTTATGACTTATGGGCCTGAAGTGTGATCGAGCCCATTGCCAACATCAAATGAGCCTCTGAGTCGTACCTGAAAGAGTAATGTGATATGGGCTTATTCTCTTGGGCCTAATTTATTAGGTATTGAATAAATATATTTAGATATATTTATTGGTCTAGATTGAATTAAGTTGTCGGGCTTTTATTATATATGATATAATGGGCGAAACTTAATAGGGCCTAAATGAGATTAGGTTTTCTCTATAAATAGAAACTTAGGTCTCATTAGGTTAAGCAATGAGACAAAACCAGCAGCCATCGAGAGAAAGATGGTGCGGCGTTAGAAAGGTTTCAGGGCGTGCTAGCACACTACAGCCCATGACCGGATCGTGCATGCTCGTGTGGATACCGGTAGAGGGCATTAGCGATTCGCAGTGTCTTGGAATTCGAAAAAGAAGCAATCCACCCACGAAAATAAGGTATTTTCGTACATCTTTGGTATTCTCGATTATACTCATGTTGTTGTATGGTCTTTTTCTGCAGTGTATTGTGAATACTTGGACCGTACGCGATCCAACAATACTAAGTGTAATATCCTTTATTATGATGTACCAATGAAACACTTTCATTGTTGCTTACCATATATAGTCAAACTATACAAGAAAAACTTGAAATTGATGAATACACTCTTATTCATTCAGATCTTCAAATAATTTAAGAATATCAAACTATCACCCTAAGTATCTTTAGGTAGTCTAAACTTTATCAAGATTACTTAGGCACATGTCACAAAATTTGTGACGGCCAAAATAATCAAGACAATGAAATGCACTAACGAGACGCTAATGTGACACATTTGACATCCGAAAATTTTTGGAAACCCAATTTCAAGAAATTCAATTTGGAAAGCATACAAAATCAATATAACACATTTTAATCACATTAAAATGATCCAATACATTTGAATTGAGAAATACACAATTTATCATTCCAAACAAAACAGCTCCAGCAACTTTCTCAAAACTGTCAAGCTCTGTGTTTTGCTTGAAAAACTCATTGAAACAATTTCAATAAATTATGAGAAAATTACAGAGGTTACAAAATATTTACAACATGTTCCATGAATTTTTTCAGGATTTATTTCCAACTAAAAGTCATCCAACCTCAGCAACAAACCAATGTAGAATCTGTGTTCCTCAACACAGTTATTCCCAGCAGCACACAATAAATTCTCAAATAAATAGTAAATCACCTCGAAAACATTTTTCCATTCTCATAGACATTAATAAACATCTTAGAGACATGTTGGTGAAAGCAAATTGGAAAATTTTTTTCTACAATATATTCTCGAATTTATAAGCATGCCTGTTCATTAAATGTGCACAAAGACAGCAACCAGAACATTAGGGAATAAATTAGCAAAACTATATCAAATCACATTGATAAATTCCGAGCTTCCACAGACATATGCAACAACATCTTGTGAACATATCTGGGCAAGAAAATTTTGAAAACTATATTTCTATACTGAATTCAAAATTCACACAATCAACATGCATCATCGTCACAAGCAATAGGCAACTCCGACCTAGTCATGGTTTCTTTATTATATACGACACAAGTGGCTCTGATACCACTATAGGAAAATCCCGGTGTGAGCATCACATGCCCACGGTGCAGAAAACAAAAACTTTTGTTCCGGGACCTTCCTGAAAGCCAGGATCCATGTGTTTATACAACAATCTCAAACCATAACGGTCAAAGGAGACCGTCTCTAACGGTATCCACGCAGAGATCGGAGAAGCTAATTGGGACAAACCCTTTGACCCGGAAATAGCTAAAACAAATTAAAGAGTGCTAGCTCTTACCTTTTTCCTTGGAGAGCTTGGAATCACGATGGAGAAGAATAAGAAAATGCTTGAAGATGATGAAGAACGATGATGAGATGAGAGGAAAACTATTTTCCTTTCAAACTTCTCTTCTACTCATTCAACCAACGACCACACTCATCTTCTCCCTTTCATTTTGTCTTCTTACCATTTAATGTAAAGATGAAAAGGCAAAAGATGGAAGCTTCTTTTGCCATCCACGTTAGCTACTTTATATATATATATATATATATATATATATATATAAAGTTTAAGATAAAGCTTCCTCCTCTCCTTCCACGTATGGCATATATATATATATATTAATTAATTAATTCTTTAATTAATTAATTATATAAATATATATAAATAAATGCTGAAGTGGTCCGATCCTGCTGAATTAGGTCTACCGAACCTCTAAGATCCCGTATGGGAAAAACCCGGAAGCGTTTTTGACAATATCGATGTCGCGATCTCGTGGGACATATCTCGATCTCATCGAGATTCATTTAATCCTTTGCTCTCCATATATTGGAACTCTGTCCAAAACTATTTTATGAATTCTCGAGACACTCTTATCGTGTGACACATTAGGTTCCGGTTATGTTGTGCTTAGATTAACAACTTAATCTGAGCAAGTCATGGCGGTATCTAGCAACACATCATGACCCCAATTGATCGGAAAGTAATTGGTTGAGCGAATGAACATGTATTCATCATGAACCATATCACGAACCTTTCCATAGACAATTACTGTGCAATTAGTCCTTTCACCATACTATACCCCACCGTTATGAGTATGGGCAAAGTGTCAACTCTTAACTAGGTGACTATGTCAAATCCGATCCAGTGATTTCAGTTCTTGTCGTGGGACTCATTATTTAATATGTCAATGAAGACATTATTCATGACATATATGCTCGACGAGAGACTTCAAGTAATGACCACGAGAGGCCATGGGTATCATCTTACGCTATCACGAAGTGGTGAATCCTCTATTGTTTACTCAATTACCTTGAATACCTCAAGTGTGCCCAATCACCACCTATGGCGACCTCATAAGACAACAAGGAATGGAGTCAAAGCGAGAATCGGTATCCAAGATATCCTTGAGCACCTCGAGTCTAAGGATACTTGCACCATTGCTATGATGAGATTATCGCGACATTAGAATAGGACATCCATGTGATGATCTCATAGCGAGGTCATCGATGTACTTACTACCTCAGTAAGCATCCACATCTCAACCTAAATATCTCATATTCGACTTTTGAGATCCTTTGCTTGATCAAATCAAGGAGCTTGAGATGTACTAGTCTCTCCGGATTCTGATGTCGATCTCGGTAATCCTATGACTAGGGATAATTTGAATCTTGACATAATTGCACATGATAGTAATCTCGGTAGTATGATCACATCACAATTTCCTTCATCTATGTCATATATCATGGACTTCATTAATTTGCTTATAGATCAATATCCATTCATAATTAATGAACAACAAGTTAATGAAATATGCCTTTCTATATTTATTCATAAAGTATGTACCTGACTTTGTACAAAATCGCTAAAAGCGATTGCCTTGATCTACTACTCTATGATTCAACAATGAGAAGCGAGTACATTGCCACTTGAATTGACAAAGGAAGCAATTTGGATCAAAAGTTCATTACTAAACTTGGTGTGGTTCCTAGCTGTGATGGGCCCATACTGTTGTATTGTGACAATAATGGGGCTATTGGCAAGCAAAGGAACCAAGGTCTCATCAACGATCCAAACACGTACTCCACAGATATCACCTGATTAGGGAGATCATTAATCGAGGTGATGTCGGATAGAAGAATTCTCACGAGCGCGAATATTGTTGATCCGTTGACAAAGCCATTGTCACGAAGAATTTTGATTCTCATGTACTCGCCTATGGTATTAGATATCAAGGCGATTGACTTTAGGTCAAGTGGGAGATTTTGTTAGAGTAGTGCCCTAAAGGAAATTGCCTTTAGCACGTTTTGTACAAAGTTGTGTACAGACTTTATAAATAAATAAAGAAAGACATATTTCATTAATTTGATGTTCATTATTTATGAATAGATATTGATCTATAAGCAAATTAATAAAGTCCATGGTACATGACATAGCATGAAGGAAATTATGATGTGATCATACTACTGAGATTCCTATCATGTGCAATTATGTCAGTATCTAAATTATCCCTAGTCATAGGATTACTGAAACTGGACATCGATAATCCAGAAAGACTAGCATATCTCAAGCTCCTTCATTTGATCAAGCAGTGGATCTTAGAAACTGTAAATATGAGATATTTAGGGTCGAGATGTGAATGCTTACTAGAGTAAGTAAGATCGATGATCTGCTATGATCATCACATGGATTTCTATTCTAATGTCGTGATAATCTCATCATAAGAATGGTGTAACTATCCTTAGACTGAGGTACTCAAGGATATCTTGATATTGATTCTCGTGCTTTGACTCAATTCCTTGTCGCTTGCTGCAAGGTCGCTCATGGGTGGTGATTGGGTACATGCTGAGGTATTCAAGGTAATTGAGTAGCCATTAGAGAATTCACCACTTCGATAGTAGAAGATGATACCCATGGCCTCTTCGTGATTACTGGAAATCTCCGATGTACTTATGTCATGAAGAGTGTCTTCAGTGACATATAAAGTAATGATTCGTGATCGAGAACTTGATATCACTGACTAGATTTGACGTAGTCGATAGTAAGAGTTGACATATTGCCCATACTCATAACCAAGTGGGGTATAGCATGGTGAAAGGACTAATTGCACAAGAATTGTCATGGAAAGGTTCGTGATATGGTTCATGATGAATATAGGTTCATTCGTCAAACCAATTACTTTCCGTCAATTAGGGTCATGATGTTGTTAGATACCGCCATGACTTGCTTGAATTAAGTGTTAATCTAAACATAACCGGAACCTAATGGGTCACACGATAAGAGTGACTAGATGGAGAGATTCAATATAAAATTTTGGACAGAGATCCAATATGGAGAGAAATGGAATTAAATGGATCCCGATGAGATCGAGATATCGATGAGATCATGACATCGATATTGAAATAGATTTTCGGTGTTTTCCATCAGGACCCTGACCGACATTGATGTTGGACCTTGATATTCATTTCACTTTATATATATATATATATATATATATATATATATATATATATATATATATATATATATAGCTAACGTGGACAAGCCTCCACCATTAGCTTTTAATGTGTCTTTAAAGAGTTAAAAGACATATGGCAAAAAGATGAGAAGCATGGAGGATCGGGGGTTTTGAAAGGGATGAAAGAAGAAAGAGTTCTTCTCCTTAAGCCATCATCGATCATCTTCTCCAAGGCTTCATCTTCAAGCTTCTCATCCTCCTTCTTCATTGTTTCTCCAAGCTCTACAAGAACAAGGTAAGAGCTAGCACTCTTTCCCTTGCTCTAGCTATTCCTGGGTCAAAGGGTTTGCCCTGGTTAGTGTTAGAGTAGTGCCCTAAAGGCAATCGCCTTTAGCGCGTTTTGTACAAAGTTCTGTACATACTCTATGAATAAATAAAGAAAGGCATATTTCATTAATTTGATGTTCATTATTTATGAACTGATACTGATCTATAAGCAAATTAATGAAGTCCATGATATATGACATAGCATGAAGGAAATTATGATGTGATCATACTACTGAGATTCCTATCATGTGCAATTATGTCGATATCTAAATTATCCTAGTCGTAGGATTCTTGGCTGGACATTGGTAATCCCGAGAGATTAGCACATCTCAAGCTCCTTGATTTGATCAGCGGTGGATCTCGAAGCTGTAAATATGAGATATTTAGGGTTGAGATGTGAATGTTTACTAGAGATAGTAAGTACATTGGATGACTGCTATGAGATCATCACATGGATGTCTATTCTAATGTCGTTGATAATCTCATCATAGCATAGTGCAGTATCCTTAGACTTGAGGTGCTCGAGGATATCTTGAATCTGATTACGTGCTTTGACTCCATTCCTTGTTGCCTTACGAGGTCGCTCATAGGGTGGTGATTGGAGTGCAACTTGAGGTATTCAAAGGTAATTGAATAGCCAAAAAGGATTCACCACTACGTGATAGCGAGAAGATGATACCCATGGCCTCTTGTCGGGTCATTACTTGGAAATCTCGGCAGGAGTACATATGTCATGAAGAGTGTCTTGATGACATATAAAGTAATGAGTCCCAGGACAAGAACTAATATCACTTGGACTAGATTTGACTTAGTCAGTCTAGTAAGAGTTGACACTTTGACCATACTCATAACGAAGTGGGGTATAGCATGGTGAAAGGACGAATTGCACGGTAATTGTCTATGGAAAGGTTCGTGATATGGTTCATGATGAATATAGGTTCATTCGTCAAACCAATTACTTTCCGGTTAATTGGGGGTCATGATGTGTTGCTAGATACCGCTCATGACTTGCTCAAATTAAGTGTTAATCTAAGTGGCCAACATAACCGAAAACCTAATGGGTCACACGCATAAGAGTGACTCGGAGGACTAGTAAAATAGTTTTAGACAGAGATCCAATAAATGAGAGCAACAGGATTAAATGGATCCCGATGAGATCGCGACATCGATATTGCTGAAAAAGGTTTCCGGTGGTTTTTCATCTGCGAGACCCGGTGGCGGTAGGACCAACCCGGTGTGGTGGACTACTTGACATTTATATATATATATTATTAATTAATTAAAGAATTAATATATATATATATATATATACGTGTATACGTGGATTGATGGAGAGGAGAAGAAGTTTCTATTTTCATGTTTTGTCATCAAATGCATTTAATGGCTAGAAGACAAAAATTGAAAGTATGAAGGGTGATCATCGTTGGCTTTTGTAAGATGATGATCTTCGTGGCTTTTGGAGGAAAGAAGTAAGAAAGGATTTTGAGAAAATCCTAAGCATCTTCTCTTCTCACCATCGATCATCAAAGCTTCATCTCCAAGTTTTTCATCTTCCTTAGCAGTCTTTAATTTGTTCTAGCTATTCCCGGGTCAAAGGGTTTGTCCCGTTTAGGTTCTCCAATCTCTGCGTGGATACCGTTGGAGACGGTCTCCTTTGGCCTTTATGGTTTGAGTTTGTTATATAGACATATGGATCCTGGCTTTCGGGAAGGTCCCGGAATAAAAATTTTTGTTTTCCGCACCGTGTACATGTGATGTACACACCGGGATTTTCCTACAGTGGTATCAGAGACACTTGTGTCGTATATAACAAAGAAATCATAATAAGTCGGAGCTGCCTATTGCTTGTGACGATGATGCATGTTGTAAATGTCAAATTCGAAATCAGTATAGAGATATTTTTTTTCGAAATTTTCTTTCCCAGATATGTTCACAAGATGTTGCATATGTCTGTGGAAGCTCGGAATTTATCAATGTGATTTGGTATGGTTTTACTAATTTATTCCCTAATGTTCTGGTTGCTGTGTTTGTGCACATTCAATGAACAGGCATGCTTGTAAATTCTAGAATAAATTGTAGAATTTTTTTTTTCAGATTTTCTTTCACCAACATGTCTCTACGATGTTTATGAATGTCTATGAGGATGGAAAAATATTTTCTAGGTGATTTACTATTTATTTGAGAATTTATTGTGTGCTACAGGAATAAGCGTGTTGAGAACACAGATTTAACATTAGCTTTGTTCTTTGAGGTTGGTTGAGTTTTGATGAAAATAAATCCTGAAAAATTCATGGAGCATTTGTGAACATGTTGTAACTTTTAATTTTCTCAGAATTTATTGAAATTGCTTCAATGAGTTTTCATGCAAAATCTGAGCTTGGCGGTTTGAGAAAGTTCTTTGGAGCTGTTTTGTTTGGAATGTTTGATTGTGTATTTTTCAGTTCCAATGCCTTGGATTATTTTTAATGTGATTAAAAATATGTTACATTGATGTTGTATGCTTTCCAAACTGATTTTCTTGAAATTGGGTTTTCAAAAATTTTCGGATGTCAAATATGTCACATTAGCGTCTCGTTAGTGTATTTCATTGTCTTGATTGTTTTGGCCGTCACAATTTTGTGACCAGTGCCGAAGTAGTCTTGATAAAGTGTAGACTACCTAGAGATACTTAGGAAGATTTTTTGATATTCACAAATTTATTTGAAAATCTAAGTGAATAATAGTGTATTCATCGATTTCAAGTTTTTCATATATAGTATGATTATACATGGTAAGCATGATACAATGAAAGTGTTTCATTGGTACATCAAAGTAAAGTATATTACACTTGGTATTGTGAATTGGAACTGCACGGATTGAGAAATTAGCCGATTAGAAAGCAATTCCACATATATAAGTCGACTTACACACGCATAAGTCGACTTGTATTCTCAGGTAAGTCGACTTACACATGCATAAGTCGACTTGCTCGTGCACATAAATCGACTTGCGCAATGGTATAAGTCGACTTGTACGTGCACAGTAGCATAAGTCGACTTGCACAATTGTATAAGTCGACTTGCACAATTGTATAAGTCGACTTGCATGTACACAGTAGCATAAGTCGACTTACACATGCATAAGTCGACTTACATATGCATAAGTCGACTTACATGTTTAGATAAGTCGACTTACAACATGCTTAGGTGGGATGATGGATGATTATAGGTATAGATTCAATGTGATTGATGAAATGCCCCAAATCATTCCATATAGTCCTGGTGACTATAATCCTACAGCTTGGATGAGACCAGAGTTTGAAATCCCTCATATATAATATGAAAACTAACGCCTTCCATTAATATGGGGAGAGCCAGAGTTCTTATAGAGTTCGGGTTGTTGGGTAAACCCAAGCTCACTCTATACGGATATGTTCGAACCATGAAAATAAGATTTTCGGATTAATGGGTCAGTTTTCACTAGAAGCGCTGATTTGTTGAGTAAACTCAAGGTCAATGTAGACCGAGGCGAAATTGGGTAGTGTACATCAGATGTATGCGCATCAAGAGTTGATAACCCAATGTGTGTGCATACATCACAAGTTGATAGCACTAGTCGATAATTGTACCTGTGATGTAACTGGTATGACCGATACCTGCCGATTGATCTAAGGTGGCTTGTTGGGTAAACCCAAGTTCATTTTTAGTAATGTCGGATATCTATGATGCAATTGGTATGACCGATACCTACCGATTGACCTAAGGTGGCTTGTTGGGTAAACCCAAGGTCATTCTTAGCAATATCGGATATCGACCCACTAGGACATTTTGTCATAATGTTTCTTGGATTCGTAATGAGGGTTATGGATTCTTTGAAACTTGTGGGAGCCATATGCATGTCATGCAAGTCCTTATGATCATGCATGTAATTCTATTCTAACATTCTTTCTCTCTTTCCCTTTAGGTTGACTGAAGATGACTTCCAGTGTGAATTTGCGCTCACTAATGGACTCAAATAAATTAACTGGACCAAATTTTCTCGATTGGCTGAGAAATATGAGAATTGTTCTCAGATCTGAGGAATTAGGATATGTCCTAGATGTTCCACTTCCTGATCCACCTACTGCTGATGCTTCTGATGAGGATCAGAAAGTATATCGAAAGCATCTCAAAGACAGTGACATGACTACCTGTATTATGCTTGCCTCGATGTCACTAGAGCTGCAGAAGCAACATGAGTCTATGGATGCTCATACCATAGTGTATCATCTTAGAGAGCTTTTTGATGAGCAAGCTCAGTCTGAAAGGTTCGAGACCTCGAGGTTACTCTTCACTACTAAGATGACTCGGGTTCATCTGCGATGCGATATGCTGCGAAGATGAATGGGTATATTGAGAGGTTGGTACATCTTAGGTTTTGTTATGGATTATGAATTAAATATTGACTTAATTCTCGTTGGATTGTCTGATAGTTATTCACAGTTTGTGTTAAACTATCGGATGAACCAAATATCCACGACAATCCCTGAGTTGATCAATTTGCTCAAGACATCAGAGCAAGCTGTCAAGAAGGATAGCAAGTAAGTGCTCGTGGTGGACTCTACTTCTTCTGGTTCAAAGAAAAAGAAACTGAAGAAGAAAAGGTCTAAGAAACCGAAATGAAGTGCAGCCAAGAAGAAAACCAAAGAAACTGCACCAAAAGGAACTTGCTTCCATTGTGGCAAGACTGGCCACTGGAAGCGAAACTGTAAAGTCTATCTGGAAGAATTGAAGCAGAAGAAGGCATCAGATGCCTCAGCTCCTTCAGGTATGTTTGTCATTGAGGTTAATACTATTTCTGACCATAACATATGGGTATTAGATACCGGTTGTAGCTCACACATATGTAATGATATCACGAGGCCTCGAGGGACGATGAGCGACTCGTGAAGGAGAACTAGACTGCGTGTAGGAAATGGAGCAAGAGTTCTTTGCATTAGCCGTAGAAGCACTTATTTTTGTCACTCCCAATGGGCTTGTAATTAAATTGGATGAATGTAATTTTGTACTGTTTTAACAAAGAACATATTATGCATTTCTTGTTTAAATAGAGTTGGTTTCCATTTGACTTTTAGTAACAATGGTTATTCTATTAGTTTGAATGGAATGTTTTATGGTGCTTGGTACATTATGCTATGGAATTTACATATTAGATATGTCACATCCAATTATGAATGTCAATGACACGAAAAGACATAAGCGAGATAATTTAAAATCAACTTACTTATGGCATTGTCGCATGGCCATATAAATGAGAGACGATAGCTAAGCTCCATAAGAATGGAAGTTTAGCGTCATTTGATTATGAATCATATGACACATGTGAATCTTGTTTATTAGGCAAGATGACTAAGTTACCCTTTAAGGAAAAGGGTGAACGAGCGACTGGAGTATTAGACCTAATACATTCAGATGTATGTGGTCCGATGTCCATCCATGCTAGAAGTGGTTGTCTTTACTTCATTACCTTTATCGATGATTATTCTCGATATGGGTACCTATATCTGATGAGATACAAATCTGAAGCATTTGAAAAGTTCAAACAATTCAGAAATGAAGTAGAAAACCAACTTGGAAAAATTATCAAGACATTACAATCCGATCGTGGTGGGGAATAGTTAGACCAACAGTTTTTGGATTATCTCAGAGATAATGAGATTTTATCTCAATGGACTCCACCTTACACACCACAGCATAATGACGTGGTAGAAAGGAGAAATCGAACCTTGTTAGTCATGGTACGATCGATGATGGGCTTTGCAAATTTACCAAATCCTTTTGGGGGTATGCAATCGAGACAACTGTTTACTTGCTAAATAGAGTTCCATCAAAGACAGTTGATGTTACTCCATATGAGATGTGGACTAACAAAAGACCCTATCTTACTCATTTGAAAGTTTGGGGTTGTCACCTTATGTGAAGCGGACACGCTTAGATAAACTTGATGCAAAGTCGACAAATGTTTGTTAGTAGGATATCTAAAGAAACAATGGGATATCAATTCTACCTTCTTTGAGGAATAAAAGGTGTTTGTTTCAAAGCATCTGTCTTTTTGAGAAAGAGTTTCTTTTACAAGAAGGCGGTGGGAGCAAAATTGAACTTGAAGAAGTTCGGGATGCTCGAGCAGAGCGCAGATCAATCGCTGAACACGAAACTATGACTCATATAGATGAAGTAATAGTTCGACCTTCTATAACACACGAAATTAAGTGAGGTCACGTAGGATCGCTCTGTTCAGAGATATGAATTTCTCGTGAATGAACAGGATGACGTATTGCTCATAGAAGATAATGAGCCTACCACCTATGAAGAGGCACTGAAGAGTTCAGAGTCTGATAAATGGCTTCATGCCATGAAGGCTAAAATGGATTCCATGTATGAAAACCAAGTATGGACTTTGGTTGAGGCACCCGAAGGAATAAAACCCATAGGGTGTAAATGGATTTTCAAAAGGAAAACCGACATGGATGGTAATGTGATTACCTATAAAGCAAGGCTTGTGGCTAAAGGTTTTCGTCAAAGACAAGGAATTGACTACGACGAGACCTTCAGCCCAGTAACAATGCTTAAATCCATTAGGATAATCCTAGCCATTGCCACTCATTATGATTATGAGATATGACAAATGGATGTGAAGACAGCTTTCCTAAATAGAAATCTAGCTGAGGATGTGTATATGACACAACCCGAGGGCTTCATCTCTATGATGATTTAAAAGGTATGCAAGCTTGAAATCCATCTATGGATTGAAGCAAGCATCCAGGAGTTGGAATATCCGTTTTGATGAGGTAATCACGAGTTTGGTTTCTCACAAAATCCGGATGAATCTTGTGTGTATAAGAAGGTTAGTGGAATTGCAATCGTATTCCTTGTGCTATATGTAGATGACATATTATTACTAGGAAGCGATGTCTCTATCTTCTGTCGGTGAAGATTTGGTTGTCCAAACAATTTGCCATGAAAGACCTTGGTGAAGCAACTTATATCCTTGGGATAAAGATTTATAGAGATACATAAAAAAGGTTGCTTGGTCTTTCACAGTCAACGTACATAGACAAGATGCTGAAGAGGTTTAGCATGGAGCAATCCAAGAGAGGGTACCTTCCCATGACTCATGGGATAACACTCTCGAAATCTATGTGTCATAGGACACAAGATGAGAGGATGCGCATGAATATGATCCCGTATGCATCTGCGGCAGAATCTATCATGTATGCAATGCTATGTACGAGATCCGATGTATCATATGATCTAAGTGTTCTGACGGATACCAATCGGATCTGGTGAGGGTCCTTTGGGTGGTATCGAGAATATCCTCAAGTACTTGCGAAGGACTAAGGATGTTTTCTTGGTATATGGAGATGGAAATCTCGGTGGCGGTATCTGATGCAAGTTTTCAATCGATAAGGATGATTCTAAATCCCAATCAGGTTATATATTCACACCGAGCAATGGGCGGTTAGTTGGAAGAGTTCAAACAAGAGGCATTGCCGATTCAACGGCCGAGGCGAGTACATTGCCGCTTCAGATCAAAGAAAAGGCGGTTTGGATCGAAAGTTCATTACTAAACTTGGTGTGGTTCCTAGTGTGAAGGGCCCATCTGATTGTATTGTGACAACAATGGGGCTATTGCGCAGGCGAAGGAACCAAGGTCTCATCAACGATCCAAACACGTACTCCGCAGATATCATCAGATCAGGGAGATCATTAGACAAGGTGATGTCCAAATAGAGAGAATTCCCACCGAGCAGAATATTGTTGATCCGTTGACAAAGCCATTGTCACAAAAGATTTTTGATTCTCATGTACTCGCCTATAGTATTAGATATCAAGGCGATTGGCTTTAGGTCAAGTGGGAGATTGTTAGAGTAGTGCCCTAAAGGCAATCGCCTTTAGCGCGTTTTGTACAAAGTTTTGTACATACTTTATGAATAAATAAAGAAATGCATATTTCATTAATTTGATGTTCATTATTTATGAACTGATATTGATCTATAAGCAAATTAATGAAGTCCATGATATATGACATAGCATGAAGGAAATTATGATGTGATCATACTCTGAGATTCTATCATGTGCAATTATGTCAATATCTAAATTATCCCTAGTCGTAGGATTCTTGGCTGGACATCGGTAATCCGGAGACTAACATCTCAAGCTCCTTGATTTGATCAGCGGTGGATCTCGAAGCGTAAATATGAGATATTTAGGGTTGAGATGTGAATGCTTACTAGAGGTAGTAAGTACATTGGATGACTGCTATGAGATCATCACATGGATGTCTATTCTAATGTCGGTGATAATCTCATCATAGCAATGGTGCAAGTATCCTTAGACTTGAGGTGCTCGAGGATATCTTGAATCTTGATTACGTGCTTTGACTCCATTCCTTGTTGCCTTCTGAGAGGTCGCTCATAGGGTGGTGATTGGAGTGCGGCTTGAGGTATTGAAGGTAATTGAGTAGTCAAAAAGGATTCACCACTTACGTGATAGCGAAAGATGATACCCATAACCTCTTGTCGGGGTCATTACTTGGAAATCTCGGCGGAGTACATATCTCATGAAGAGTGTCTTGATGACATATAAAGTAATGAGTCCGGGACAAGAACTAATATCACTGGACTAGATTTGATTTAGTCAGTCTAGTAAGAGTTGACACTTTGCCCATACTCATAGCCAAGTGGGGTATAGCATGGTGAAAGGACGAATTGAACGGTAATTGTCTATGGAAAGGTTCGTGATATGGTTCATGATGAATATAGGTTCATTCGTTAAACCAATTACTTTCCGGTCAATTGGGGGTCATGATGTGTTGCTAGATACCGCTCATGACTTGCTCAGATTAAGTGTTAATCTAAGTGGCCAACATAACCGGAAACCTAATGGGTCACACGCATAAGAGTGACTCGAAGGACTCGTAAAATAGTTTTGGACAGAGATCCAATAAAGGAGAGCAACAGGATTAAATGGATCCCAATGAGATCGAGATATGTCCCGATGAGATCGCGACATCGATATTGCTAAAAAAGGTTTCCGGTGGTTTTTTTCATACCGGGACCCGGTAGGCCGGTAGGACCGACCCCAGTGTGACTGGACTACTTCAGCATTTATATATATATATATATTATTAATTAATTAATATATATACGTGTATACGTGGATTGATGGAGAGGAGAAGAAGTTTCTATTTTCATGCTTTGTCATCAAATGCATTTAATGGCTAGAAGACAAAAATTGAAAGTATGAAGGGTGATCATCGTTGGTTTTTTTAAGATGATGATCTTCGTGGCTTTTGGAGGAAAGAAGTAAGAAAGGATTTTGAGAAAATCCTAAGCATCTTCTCTTCTCACCATCGATCATCAAAGCTTCATCTCCAAGTTTTTCATCTTCCTTCATCGTTGATTCCTAGCTCTCCAAGAACAAAGGTAAGATCTAGCAGTCTTTAATTTGTTCTAGCTATTCCCGGATCAAAGGGTTTGTCCCGGTTAGGTTCTCCGAACTCTGCGTGGATACCGTTGGAGACGGTCTCCTTTGGCCGTTATGGTTTGAGTTTGTTATATAGACACATGGATCCTGGCTTTCGGGAAGGTCCCGGAACAGAAATTTTTGTTTTCCGCACCGTTAGCATGTGATGTACACACCGGGATTTTCCTACAGTTAGGTTCTCCGATCTCTGCGTGGATACCGTTAGAGACGGTCTCCTTTGGCCGTTATGGTTTGATTTCGATATATAGACACATGGATCCTGGCTTTCAGGAAGGTCCCGGAATAAAAATTTTTTGTTTTCCGCACCGGGTGCATATGATGCACACACCGGGATTTTCCTACAACCAAAATCACTCAATTTGGTTTAGTAATTTGGAAGATATGACTCAAACATTATTGGGTTATCCATATTCAAAAATAGTGTACTATGCACAATTTCCATCCAAAAATTCAACATCTTAGAGACTGAATCAAAATTTGACTTTTTCATATGATTTATGGCCCTACATCTTTAGTTTACTCCAAATTAAAAATCCCCTCATTTAGAATCCTATAGATTCAGATATAATCAAAATACTGAAGTATATTTAATGGAATAACATCAGTTCATATTACTGAAGAGCACATTCACTGTACCCGTCCCACATTTTTCACTCAATCTTTCTTAATTCAATTTAGAGGGCTATGATTTTTGGTGAAAATGTAGATCAATGTATTACAAGTCCAATGTTTAAGAATCAATTCATTTGGGCTTCTAGAGAAGTTAAGGCCAAAAGAATCAAACAGGGTTTTGTCCCAATCATATTGAACCTGTCTCGGGATAAATGGCATAACTCTCACTACAGATATCGGATTAAGACGTTCTTTATATGATTAAGAAGAGGACTTCAAGATATACAACTTTCATGAAGAGCTTGAAGACAGATTCTATCTTTTGAGGGGTCAAAAATAGAGTAGAAGATAGGTATAGAAGAAACAGAAGACAGAAGATAGCAAAAGACAGACGACACATCATTACAGAAGACACGTCATCACAGATGGCACGTCATCACAGAAGATACGTCATCACAGACTACACGTCATCACAGAAGATACGTAAGCAAAACACAGATGACACGTAAGCAAAACATAGATGACATGTAAGCAAAACACAGACAACACGTCATCACAGAAGAAGCAAAATATAGAAGAAAACGAAAAGACAGAAGATACATCTTCCCTTATAGGGACCATAACTTTCAGACTAGAAGTCCAAAAATTTCATACTATATATCATTGGAAAGATAAAAGAAAGATCTAAAACTTTTTAGAAACATCTTTCTCTAATTTAGCCTAGAACAAATCCATAATCGCCCTCGAATTCAGAACATAAATTTTTACATTCATCCACCAATGTATTGCACCCAATTCTCAACTTCATGATAAATTTTTAGATTCTTAAAGATAGAATTTAAATTTGATGTCTTAATAAGAAATGTAGCCATATGTTTCTAGTTTAATCCAAATTAAGAATCATCTCATTTGGATAACTAGAGAAAAAGTTGTGGCTAAAAGACTGAAACATACTCCAAAAATATTTTCCAGATCAACCATCCATTTTGTTTCACAATCTTTCCTTAACACAACTCATACCAAGGTCACCTTTTCTACTTTATTTGAAATCAATATCATCCATAAGAAAATATAATCCATGATACATGTGATGACAAAAATTCATCAGTTTATCTCAAAAATTTAACTCTAACAAATTTATCCACTACTTACTCGTTGAAAACTCCTAAAAGCTTCAACTATCTTCAAGCCCTACTCCATGCAAAAGTCACGTTCCACTGTGATCACTATCCAACCTCTGGTTTTTTCTTAAGGAAGAAGAAACACTTAGCAGGAGGGTAGAGGAAGGAAAAGAAAATAAAATTTTCAAAGGAATTTTGATGGAAGAACTCTGTGTGTTTTAAGAAAATTAAAAGGAGTTGATAACAAGGAAAGAAACTTAAGAAATACTAAACCCCTTTTTGAACTCTCGGATATCAAGACTTACTTTTAACAAAAGTACAAAAAACAACTTAACATTTGTCACTTTCCTATGGTCTAATCTCTAACTTAGTTTCTTTTGAAACTAACTCCATTTAGCTCTCCTCTTTACAATACAATTATCATCTTTACAATCCAATTATCCCCAAAATTCTTTTGATTCCTTTTTCCTATTTTATTTTTTATTATCCATAAAAATTTTAAAATTTCTAAAATTATCCCTAAATTCACCAAAATTAAAAATAATACAATTCTACTAACTCGAAAAATTTCCAATATAAAACATTTATAATTCTCAAAATTCACAAATCAATCCAATTATACCTAGAATTATTCATGAATGCATGTACACTTATTTTAATGTGCAGATAAATTCACTATTCATGTATATGTATATGTATATGACATATTATACATGAGCATGAAATGTGTTTCCTACTTTCTCAACATTTTCTCTCATTTATTGTTATTCCTTAACATGGGTAGTGAGATGTTACAATTCTCCCCTCCTTAAAAGAAATTTCTTCCTAGAAATTAATATCTAATTAATTAATAAGGTAGGGTACTATTACTTCATGTGCTCCTCCGTTTTTCATTTAACTTCATCATTCAAATAATTTCTTTCAATTGACCATAGTCAATGAAATCAATCAATCCTCTACTCATTTATTCATATATCACACTATCTTAACAGTTTCATCAATATATTTCAGATTATGCATATTTTTTTTGTTTTGTAAGCTGTCAATACATATGTATCAAATCATATCGTTATTTCTTAGCATATTCACATATCACATATTATGAATCTAAGACATCCTTTTATCAGTAACACTAACTCATAATAATTTCTTACAATCAATTCATATCGGGTTTGCTTTATCCTTTATCCTTATTTGAATCAATTCATATCGGGTTTGCTTTATCCTTTATCCTTATTTGAGCACACTTTTTTGTCAATCTAAACACATCTCGGCAAGGTGATAATCTCAAAGACATTCCTCTTTCGCTTGATACTTCACATCTCTTTAGTGTTAAAACACTCGACTCTTAAGTCTACCTCATTATGTTCTATAACATCGAAGTTGATCCATTTATCTCATTTGTCATTCATCAATCACTTAACTCCTGTTACAGCTTCATTTCACTCATCAATAGTATCCCAAATCAATTATGGCCTTAAACCATTTTTAGGCCCTTTTCATTTCAATGTAAGGGTGAACGAATCTTTTTGTCATTTTATGCCTCATACAATATTCTAAAGGTATCACTATGATAATGATTGTTATGCTTAAAGTCACTTAGAACTATATATTGATCTCATATTCCTATGAACTCCCAATTAAAAGCTTTGAGTATATCTCCAATATGTAAGACTATTGGTAATTCAATCATTTAGTCACTTGATTCTAAATTCTTAGCTGTTAAATGCTGTTTATGTGAATTCCTACTAAGATGTATAACTTAGGTTGTTATTTGGGCTTTCATTAATAATCTCCTTGCTCAATCACCTTTATCGTATACACATATTTCTTATTTCGATCACAAGCATCATGTTTCCAATTCAAACTCAAAATTCATATTCATTTTCGATTTCTCAATAAGATTCACAATTCTGGATCCTCACTTCGGGCTTTGTCAATCTTTTCATGTGAAACTGATCTTAAATTTCAAAGTGTCCAATACTACTTCATTTTACCCTAAAATTCAACTCGACATTTTATTCTCTTTATTGCACTAGAATTGGTGACCTCAATATCAAAATTTGTGATACACTGTTATGGATTTTTTTGTCCAATGCATCATATTATAAAACTAGCTTTATTAGGAAATACTCAATTACACAATCCTTTCAATCTTTTCAAGCTCAATAATTACCTCAATCTTTTCTGATTTATATATTCATATATATATATATATCCAAAATGTTTCTATACAAATAATGTCTCCAAGCTTTCAAAGCAATTACTATTGTAGCAAGTTTCAAATCATGTATCAAAATTCATCTCATGAGGCTATAATTGTCCCTATGTACACAAAATCATTTTATAATATTGCAACAGATTGCATCTTAATCTCTAATGGGCAACTCTATTATATATACTACAAAATCTTCAAATCCAAGTAGCATAATTAACATTGGGTTATAGTCCCTCAAAAATTCTTTGTACAATTATCACTTATACGGTTTATACTCTTTTTTTCCTTGAGTATTCAAAATGTTCTTTTTACTTTCTGAACACACTCAAAATACCATCTATGATCATAGTCACTAACTAGTATAATTTTTCTTGAATCACTTTAACCTTCAATATCATAATACTGTAGGGGGCATTATTAACTCTAACAGATATAACGTAAGACTCTTCATGCCCATGATTTGTTCTTGTAATTCTTTAAGTATCTAATTCCTTAAATAAGGTAATATTTTCTCATGTTATTTTTAGTTTCCTAATTAACCCCTTTTCTCGAATGATTTTCTCAATTCATTCAATTTCCTGTTTTGGTAACCCAGTCTTATTTGTATCTTTTACATTTAATGTCACCTTAAATTCAAGAATCCATCACTTATTTGGATACTTTACATCAACAAAATGCATACACTCTTAATAGCATTTTCTACCTCTTATGCTTGAATCTTCGTTAGGGATATGACTCCAATATTTACTTTTGACTCATTAACTACTCATTTATGATTTGTTTCTTTATTAATCATTCTTAAATTGAATCATCTGGTTTACTGAACCTATCTCAATGAAATTCTTCTTTGGAAGAAGATTTCTTGATACTATCCTCGATACTGCTCACGAAATCCTTATCAATCAACTATTTTTTATGATTACTTATCAGTCGTTCTTAGTACCTCAAGAAGATCAATTTCAACTTTTCATAATATCTCAATAAGATCAATTTATGCCATAACTTATATGATTAGAACATCCTTTATAATAAGGCTCAGTAAGGCATTAAGCAAATTTGTTTACTCTAATGCCTTGGTATATACCAGCCAAAATCAGTACATCTTATCTAGAGATGTATTTATATCAATTCTCCAATTAATAACATTCGTTAATGATACTTGAATTCCAATTAATTCTAGATAATAGTTCCATCCTTGTTCCTTCCCCATGATTGGGGTATCCCCACACGATCTTGACATAAAACTATTTTTGATCAGCCACTATCATGCCCTGCACTTTCCTCCTCTTATTATTAAACATACTAACTTCAATTTTACTCCAATTTTCCAGAATTTACCTCTTCCAAGGCTACCTCGTTTCGAAATGAGTCAACTACCATATCGAGTACATCAATTCTTCTCATTTGATTCCTCATCTTTTTCTTTATCTCATTCATACATAAAATCCTCCCTTTTATGCATTTCTAACTTTCTCCTTACTACTGGTCATTCATTTCTTATTAAGTCATTTATGACTATCTCATTCCCCCTTTTCTCTTTCCTAATTTTCATCCCATTTTCCTATTGTCATTTATTCATCTTACATATATATATTCGCAATCCACTTAGAGTTATAGATGCATATTCATCTTGAAATTCTGATCTCAACTTTCCCCTAATATCTTCTTATACTAAATTATAAACTCTTATCACGATACTCACATGACCATTTCCATTCCAAATTCATCCTTTTATGCTTATAAAAATTTTATGATTTCATTACATTCTTCCTATATACTTTAGTCTCTTCATTTATGCTCGTATCCCTATTTTCCTCACACAACCACGACAATATATTCACTTCTCTCTCACATTCAAAGGTATACCATTACAGTACAATATTGATATCATGTTCCATAATACATACACTAATACAAATGTAGTGAATCTTTATCTATCATATTGAACCTTATACTATTTCTCCTTTCCAATTATCCACATATCATTGTACATACATGTGTTTGCAATCAATTTAGAATCATAGACACCTAATCATCCTAAAATTTTGATCTCGATTTCACAAATGCATTCTTATGCTAAATCATAACGCTTATCACTTTTAACCGACATTCATTTCAAGTCCAAGTTTGACCTCTGCAGGCCATAGAAAATTTCAGTTTTTTCAACTTGGCTTATACACATTAGGTCTCATCATTCATATTGATATCACTTCTTTCCTTAATCAGTCCATGATAATGTATTCACATTTATATCACATTCGAGAATATATTACCACAGTACAATATGGATATCATATTCAATGATACAAAAATATATATGAATGTAGTGGACCTTTATCTATTATACAAAACCAGATACTATTTCTCATTTCCAATTGCCCATAAATCTTAATTGGCTTACATTCTGACAGATTATCATTTTTCTCAGTGCTGCTCACAGCTCAAACTCTTAAGGAATGCTCATGCATGTGACTTATATTGGGGATCAGTTGCCGCTGTTTACTATGACATGACAAAATGCATGTGACTTGACACATATTTAAAAAATGCCCATATAAGATAGTAATTATGGGCTCTGATGCCACATAAATGTATTACTCTATTCCCGCAAGACTCGAACCCGACATCGACAAGTGATATTCGAGTCTGTGCCCCGTGAGGGTGGCGTACTAGAATACTTAATAAGTTAAAACTCGGTATAAATTTTTTTGAATACAATTAAATATGCGAAAATCAGTAATCAATTAGGGCCCATTTTATTTCATAAATATTTTTCAAATCAACACATTACAATCAGTACACAACTCATCAGAGATTCACTAATCACTTCGCGCCCATTATAAATACAAAACATTTCCAATTCCAAAGTAATTATATACTACAATATTCAATTACAAATGATACAAAAATTTACAGAATGTACAGTTCAGTACGAAAATAAAGAAATACAATGTAGACGCAAATTGATCCCGACTTCTATCTTTCCCTTGCGTGCAGTAAGGATGCTCTCGTTTGCCTAACGGGGTATTCTTCTGAGTTTTGAAAATATTTGTAAATTTTTGTTGAGTTTTGAGAACTCAATGAGTGACCATCATTGATGGCTCACCCAATCACGTAGCATATAAATCACATCATTACACACTTCACACTTCACATTCAATACAATTTGATCACTCGTATTATGCATATGCAGTGTACATGAGACCCAATTTTTATTTGTTCCTTTGTTGTGACCGAGTACCTAAACTGTTCCATGTAGGGTTGATCGCGGCTCTGTCAATTCGATCTTACGATCGATCCTTAGAAACTGGTCAAATATAATAAGTTCCAAGATTGCGGTATAGGTTGCAATCCATGGGTCGTCTCACTTAATTGGAACCAAGCGAAAAATGTCTAAGCTAGCCTAAATGTCAAAAATTGCAATCAAGGTTGATAAAATGGGGGTTTGGTATTTCCATCGAAACTGATAAAAGTAATCACAATTGGAGAAAAAGTATAAAAGAATATTTTTGAAATTTTGGGAATAATGCAATTAACAAAAATCATATAGAAATCGAATTGATAAAATCCACTTGAAAATGGGCGCAGGCTATCACAGTTCAAAAATGATTTTTAGGGATAGAATCCACTAAGTTTCAAAAGATCAACCCTAAAGGACTCTTTAGGTCCAAAGATTTAACTAATGAACTCTATCATTTAAATCCTTGTTAAAAACCTTAGTGTGAAAATTGGACAAGTAAATGCAATCGGTCAATTGGATAAAAACACAACAATCTTAATCTAACACAACTAGGCAGATGAAGAAAGTAAATGCAATATCCAATGACATATATGAGACTTCATATATTAAGCATAAAAAATTCTACAAATTACTTTGTCCAAATCCCAACATAGTGTTCAGCACACGGTTAAACTATAACCATGCTAATCTAGCTATACAGATGCAATCTCTAACTCAGAGTTTACAAAAATATAACTAAACTTCAGACACTATATGATTACTCCCTTTTGAAGCTTCCGGTGAACTCAAGCCATTGCTACATCTTCAAGAGGAATTGTGGCTTAGCTACGCATAGCTTTGGTCTGTCTCTCGACTGCTGAAGATGGAGCTATATTCATGGTAGCAGTTGATGTCGACGGTGGCGTTGATGGTGGTGATGGTCAGTGATGATGAAAATGGAAATGGTCGAGTAGAGTGTGGACTTCCTGCTGCCTCCAGACGTCTCTCCCTCTATGCGTATTCAAGCCTCCGAGTATCCAAGTCTGCTTTGACCTAAAAATAGCAAGGTTTTATATGGTGGGTGCGGGCCAGGTCAGAGCAGTGAGACAAACTTTCCATTTAAGGCCGGATATCCGTTCGTACATCGCGACGTGTAAATGAAAATTCGTCGCGACGTGTAGAATTGCCTGCTCGTTGCGTCGTGCAAATTATCATACGTCGCGACGTGTGGAAGTGATGTGCTCGTCGCGACGTGTAGATTGATATTCGTCGCGACGTGCGGATTGACCTCATGACTGTTGACTTCCTGATGTGTTGACTCCTTTGCTCCTGCAATAAAATAAAAATTTGTAGTATCAATTGTCCTCATGAAAATTATAGAGAAATTAATATCAGGTCATGACGATTTACTGACAAACTGCGAATTAAAAAAGCGTGTTATGAGGAACCAATTTAAGCACAAAAATCATCAATTAGGAGTTAACAAATGCATAAGCAGCTATGAAAATGCAGCCAATTTATAGTGTAAACTTCGCTCAATCAAATTCCCCCACACTTAGACCTTTGTACTCCTGGACAAAGTTTACAAGAGTCAAAAAGAATACAAGAGGGAAAGAAAATATCTGCCATGCTCAAAACAATAAAAGGAAATTGACGCAATTCATTTCCCCAGAAATCAACCACAGTAAAGTGAAAGTGTGCTAATAAAACAAACATTGAAAGAATTCAAGTACAAGAGATTGAACAAAAGAGAATCACTCGGGATATAGTGTATATGCTCATCTCACTTGTGTCTAGGGATATTTTTTCTCTCAGTCTGCTTAATCCATCTCCTACCATAGGCTTGTGTCAATTCTATTTCTCCACCACAAGAACTACCATTTTGAAGATCAAGAGGACTTTTAGGGTTGTAATGTATGGTAGGCTAAATGAATGGATGAAGTGAAAGAAAGAAATAATAGTATGAACACATGCACTAAATAAGGAGCTGATGTCAATAGCTTTCTGAAACCAAACATATGCATAAACAGAATGCTTCTTTTAATAATAATAATATTATTATTATTATTATGCAATATATACTGCATAAATTGTTATTGAACTTGCTTTTTTTTTACATATTCAAAATAACTAATGACATCATAAAAATATGAATGCAAATGCTCACAACAAGAGGGCTCAAAGGGCTAGCAAGGGATAAATATGTAAGGGACTGTGTTTCCAGTGCAGAAAATGTTTGATTGAATGAAAAAAAATGAAGCAAAAGTCATTCATGCATACATGGGACGTCGCGGCGTGCTGAGGCAGATGTCGTAACGTGCGGACGTCGTGACGTATAAAATGGGTGACGTCGCGACGTATACACACTCGGAAGAATAGCTTCGCCGTGACGTGTGATCACTCGTCGCGGAGAAGAAATGCAGAATGACAGAAAGATGTAAAATGCAAAGTTTATCAACAGAATGCACCAATACATAATCATAGTGTCAACAGTCATGCAATATGGAGGATAAATGGGGAAACAACTCCCCCACACTTAAAGCATACATTGTCCTCAATGAAAATGTAGAGGAAGCTCAAATACATAGAAGTTCATGAAGGGACTGAGAAAGTATTATTGGAAAATGAAAAGAAAACAAAAGAAGTTATTTATCTAAATGGCTCTCCTCCAAACTTGTTAAGACAAATAGTAAATGCGAATCGCAAAAAAGTAAAGAAACAAGTGAAGGAGACAAAAAGCCTGATATTTACGGCGGTTGTTGATTCTCATAATAGAGCTTCAAAAGATGGCCATTCACCTTTAGTCTTGTTCCAGTTCCTTCATGTAGAAGCTCTACCATACCAAAGTTGTGCACCTTCGTGACCAAATACGGTCCTTCCCAACGAGTATTGAAAGTCCCGTGTTTAAAAGTGAAACGAGCTTTGAATAATAGGACTTTGTCTCCTTCTTTGAAACTTTTCCGCCAAATGAGTTTATCTTGCATCAATTTTGCTTTTTCTTTGTAGAGTCGTGCATGCTCATATGCGTCCAACCTTAATTCCTCGAGCTCTTGAAGTTGCAACTTCCTCTCCATTCATGAAGATTCCAAGTCCATATTGCATTGTTTGATTGCCCAATATGTTTTATGCTCCAATTCCACAGGTAAATGGCAAGCCTTTCCATAAATCAAATGGTAAGGTGACATACTTATAGGGGATTTATAAGCAGTTCGATATGCCCATAGTGCTTCCTCGAGACGAAGGCTCCAATCCTTCTTGGATGGCTTTACTATTTTCTCCAAAATGTGCTTCACCTCTTTGTTGGAAACTTCGGCTTGTCCATTGGTTTGTGGGTGATATGCAGTGGAGACTTTGTGAGTGACCCCAAATTTAAAAAATAAGTTATCAATGACTCTATTACAAAAATGGGTTCCCCTATCACTCACCACAGCTCTTGGTATACCAAATCGAAAAAAAAGGTTGGACTTAAGAAACTTAGACACTGCTTGAGCATCATCTTTTCTAGTGGGGATGGCCTCTATCCATTTTGACACATAATCCACAGCTAAAAGGATATACACAAATCCAAAAGATGGAGGAAATGGGCCCATGAAATTAATTCCCCATGTTGGGTCCGGGTCTCGGATCCCTAATCCCGAGGCGACCCCTCGGGCTGCGCCGGTGACGGGCGCCCTAAAACGTCGGACCCGATCCCAACATCTATACAACATCGTACAAACACATACACACATGCAGACCATTACTGAATTAAACACCCCATAATCCAAGGGGCTTCATGCCATTACAAGTTAGAGGAAATTCAGCAAATATTCCCAAATATAGCATAATACAAAATCAAATGTAAATCCAAAATACATGAGTATGCTCCATGAAAATATGCTTGGCGGGCTAACCAAAAATACTAACTTAATACAAGGCTCCTAACTAGCTTGAAGTTTCCGATGCCTTGCAAGGTCAACAATCGTCTCGATCTGCACCTGAGGAGGGGAGAGTAATGGGGTGAGCTGCGAAGCTCAATGGCATATACATTTATAGCCATTGGCAACGAGCCACACAATCAAGCAATATGTATATATATAGCAATCTCATAGCAAGTCAACACTCAACAATTTAATCATCACTAGAATATGTCATAAGATTGCACAATATACCAATTTTGTAGCACCCCACTCCCGACAAGACCCGAACCCGACATCAACGGTGATATCCGAGCCCGTGCCCCGCGAGGGTGGCGTACTAAAACACTCAATACCTTTTTAAATCTCGTTATAACATTTTTCTTTTATTTTTCACCTTTTTAAAACAGTTGAGTCGGAAAAGCGATAATCAATCGGCCCGATTTAATATGAAAACATTTTTCAAATATGAACAATTCAATCATTAACTAGCACTCAATAGTGCTCAATCATCATGTACACATAGAAATGTATGACCCAACCGGGTCGATGCCATTCTAAACATTTCGATAATACAATACAATGACACATAGACAAATGGGGCCCACTTAATAAATTCACTACACTAATGCAGATGTGACGACACTGATCCCGACCCTGACCTTCACTTGAATCCTGCAAACATACTCCCGTTTTACTAACGGGGTACTCTTCAATTCCTGAAAAATAGATGCAATGTTGGGTGAGTTTGCGAACTCAATGAGAAACCATCATCGATGGTTCACCCAACTCATGCATTCACAATCATATACACATAACACACAGTAGCATTTACAGTAATATCACATGCAATTTCCTTATTCACATCTCTCAGTCATTTGCAGTCAATTTACATTTTCAATCAGTCATACACATATGCAATGTACATGTGACACTTTCATTTTCTTTTCGTTGTTGTGACCGTGCTTTGAAATCATTTACGTTGAGCGGTGGCTCAAATCGTTAGGCATGATATGCCCTGCGGTGAGTCTGAGGCTCTATCAATCGTTGGTCCTGAGGTCCTGTGCGTTGAGCTTAAAGCTCTCATATACGTTGGGCGTGATTCGCCTGATAAGCCCGATGGCAGGCACGATGCATTGAGCTCGTGGTTACGCATACGTTGGTACCACCGGTCACAACTACCATTATCTGATCATTTAGTGATGCATGAATGCATGTGTCACTTCCCAATTTCAGTCATTTACAGTTCCAATATTTTCGCTAATGCATTTTTAATTTAATTCATTCATGCATTCATACATATTTACTCATCTTTGCACTTCAATATCATTAATCAAATATTTGAACACCCATGGTCCAAATCAATCAAATCAATCACACATCTATCCATCCGCTTCCTCATGGCAATCAATGCATATAATTAATAAACACATAAAGTGAGAAACCAACTAGGTTACTCACCGCACTTCCGAAACTACTTTGGAAGTCCCAATCTTGTCTGTGGAATGTCGATCCATCGAACCTCTATATCAAATCAAATAAATCACACATTACCAATCATGCCAAATTCAATAATCAATAGCAATTTCGATAAATACTATACATGTTATGACTTTCCCGATTCAATTCCCGAATTTCTCAATTGGATCACTCTCACTCTAGTCCATAATAATTCCAGATTTCATTTATCAATTTACAAATTTCCATACTCTAAGATCACATTTCAATTAGAATCACAATCACTAATCGTTTACCACTCAATTCCAATAATCATATAATTACATTCCGAATTTCCATTCTTATCCATTCAATATTCTTAGTCTCCAAATTCCAATTAATCATTTAGACACCAATTCATTTGAAGTCAATCCTCAAGCTCATTACTTGTAACAATCATCTCATAATCACTTAATTTCATTTCTTCTAATTTGCAATTCCTAGTCTCAAAAATTCAATTAGTCCATAACCAATTCATTAAGAATAAACCCTTTTAAAACAAGCAATTCACCCCTGGAATTCAGGCGTCCTCGCTTGGCGATGGTCGTCGCTCGCATGAAGTCTCCTGCCTTCGCCATGCCACACTTCCTTTCTCTCCTGGCGTAACCATCCGCTTCGCCCGCGGCGTGCACCTAGGTCTCGTCGCAAGCGTATGCAAACAAAGTCGTCATTGCGGCACACAACATCCCTCATCGCGGCGTGCAACTGATTTCAGCTCGTCGCGGCGCACAATTTCTTTATTTATTTATTCGTCGCGACGTGCACGCTGGAAAGGCTCGCCGCGGCGTGTTCATCACACGTCGCGACGTGCGAACCCAGAAAATCGTCCGAAACCCAGAAATTTCTCAGATTTTCTGATAACAATCTATCCGATTCACTTCAAATCACTCCCAATCAACTTAGTATACTACAGTCAACTCATTTCTAGCCTCAATCCATCATTTAAACCATCTTTTATCAAAAACCCAAATCAAAACCAACGAAAACCCTATCATCGCAACTTTCCAAATTTCTAAACATTTTCATACTTAAATCAATGATCAACCAAACGATTTAAGGTATAAACACATAGAAACTTACTTGATTCAAGCTTCAATCCTTTGAAAATCCTTCAAGAACTCCAAATCCCAAGTTTTTCTCACCCACGACCGTCGATGGTGAGAAATGAACATTTAAACTTATATATATATATGAGCTTTAAAGGCTTGTTTGGCAATTTAGTTGCCACAAGTCCAAACTTAGAGTCTATCAGTCTAATTCTTATTCTATTTTTCTCGCAATTTTGCAATAACCATAACTAATAAATCCTGAAATTATAATCCCAATTGTTTCATATCAATTGTCAATCAATCTCGGACCCGGAATCAATTTAATCAGTCACTAAGCCAATCTTCCGGTCCGGATCCATTACTCTAAAAATCCCAGAAAAGTTCCCATAAATTCACAAAATTAGCAAATACCCATTCCTATACTCATATTCCACTTTCCATTCCTCTAAATTCCATTTCATTCCAATTCCATATTCAAAACCTAATTTATACACTTATTACTAAATTTCCAATTTTCACAACCAATTCTCATCTGTACAATTATAACCAATTTCCGATACACAATCAATTCGGGAATTGTCATACATGTATGTACATATATATATATACTTGTGCAGTCAATAATCTGTTACCGATATCTATAAAAACAATAATGCATGCACAATGTCACATTTGCCTGTACCCAATTCTAACCCGATCCAAATTACTGACATACCCGTCACTCCGGTAACGGGATGTTACAATTCTCCCCTCCTTATAAAAATTTCGTCTTCGAAATTTTATGTACGATTTGTCAAGATGATAGGGGAGTCTTTACGATCATTGATTCTCTGATTTCCACTTATTTCCCTATACGCATACGCATAATTTCTGCCAAATCTTTCTTAACTCTACATTGCCTTTTACTCACAATTCATCACTTCCAATATTGATAACACATGTTTCGGATCCTAACAATATTTTCTAATTCAGTCTTTGTAACACTTTGGATCTGAATCATCTTTTAGGATTTTAGAAGAACTTGCCAAATTTAATCATACTACAATCACTTACTTACCTCTTTTTCCTTTCTCAAACTTTATACTATTTTAACAATTTCTTTTCGATTACTCATAATTCTTTATATCCACCACCAATAATATACATATCCGATCATATCAATATTTCCTATTTCTGTCTATATAGTACTTTACGAACCCATTTCATCTTTTAGGTTGCTACTGACTTGCCAATCCATAAATCGATTCACAACACGGTCACATCAAGGCCACTAATAACGAATTTAATTTTCCTTTTTTTTTCCTATGATATCAATCAATACATAGATTGGCCGAGGTGACACATTTAGAAATATATCATGTATCACTTATCATATTGCATCTCTCAAATGCCAATTACTAATCTCGTAAGGTTTCAATAATCTCAATAATCATCGATCTGATTCATTCTCATCAATTTGAATTTTGTTATCACCAATTTAACAATCTATATTTTTATAATCACTCTGATCCATACATCAATCTCATAACCCTATGGATTCCAGCAACATATTAGTTTCACATTTAACATCAACAATCAGTCCTGTAGGTCAGACCTACACTCAATGTCACACTCTACTTCCTATTACTCTTCTAATACCCTCTTATTATTATTCCTTGAATTTTTTTTCACTAACAGTTCCCTTAATGAATTTTACTCATACTTCTTAATCCATTCACATTACTCATTTTCTTTATAGCTAAACTATTCACAATTTCTCAATACGGTCCACTATTCAAGATTCTCAATTCGGATTTTTGCCATGCTTTCAATACACACCTGCACATTTGACTTGGAATTCCAATCGCTAATACGTTCTTTTTGCGCTTTACTAACTCAACAGTTTACACTCATTCTTACATTAGGTATCATAATCTTATCACCTCACTACTTGTTTCAATAACGAAATTCTGAAACACTCAAATGCATAGTCATTTTCCATTCACTCATATAACTTAATCATTATTGCCTTATAAGCGATATACATCCAAAACAATTTCTGTATTTAATAGAATCTCCAAACTTTACAACACTTTCTAATACACTAAAATTATCAAGTTATCAAATACCAATCGCCCATCGATTATCTTGATCTCCATACACATAGAATCTCTTTACTCTATTTCAATAGATCGCATTTTAATCTTTACGATTCATTTCCTATTATAACACCTCAAAATTTAAAATAAAACGATCAATACTCGAATTGAAAATTTCTCCAAGTGTCTCTTTTACAATCATTAGTCATACAATTCACACATTTTAGGATTGATTGTATATTGGAAAAATAACTCCAAATTCCTTATGTACTGTCCTTTACAATTTCACATTTATCCATACCTCTATTTACATTTTAATCTCCCAATACCATGTTCAATAATAATTCATCCATTACTTATTCAATCAAAATCAAATTCACTCTTATAAAACTTGCATACTATACAATTTCCTCAACTATGCCAATTTATCTTCTTCACTATTCAAATGTATTCTATCGATCATCGATGATCACAGATCCTATCCACTTTAAACTCAATCTACACATTTCACTCTTCAATAATATAATGAACTCCTTACACCTATGATCAATTTGCATAACTTTTTACATATCATACATCTCCAATGAGGAACAATTTTCTCATAACTTACTCAATTTCATCAAATGTATTTCACACGTTCCTTTACACTAGATTCTCCACATATTGCGATTTATTCCTATCATGTCAAACTGGGTTAATAATACCATTATCAAATCCACTTTATCCTTTACAATATTCACACTGAAAATATACCAGCATCGGTATTTTCCTCAAATCACAACTAATATCTTTTCTTGCTCAATAATCCTATTACACAATCAAGTCTTTACATTATCGTAACACATACCTTCTTAATAACTTATTCTATCTTTTACACTCCCAATAACGACTTTTCATTCATTTCACATTTATCTCCAATTTGTCCTTTCATTGCTAAACTTTTCAATTCTCATCATCCAATCGTAATCCAATTCAGGGAAATTCTTCTTTCAATTCCTAATCATCAACAATCGTCATATTTCTTATCGATTATTCTCAATACCTTAGGAAATCAATTTCGACTATTCACGCTATCCCGTGAAGATCAATCTATGCCATAATCCACATAACCAGAGCATCCTTTTTAATACCGTTCATTGGGGTACATACCATTTAAAATTATTACATCAATATACCAATTAGTCACTTATGCTTAGGATACCTCAATCTCATTAAAGTTTTGACCACGTTTTTCCTTTTTGCACCTATCCTCGATCAGGAGGATTTTACCATACCAATATCCTAATTACAATCTCAATTCATTCCCAATTCAATCACTATAAGCACTTTCATTTCTTACTCTAACTCACATGAATTTTTAACTATAAGACTTGGCGGTTATCCACTAACACACCAATTGATTTCCGATATCATTTCCATTATCAGGTGTGCATTCGCATAGGCAAATCCACTGACCTTAACAACTGTTCAGCTTTTTCATCTATCAATACCATTTTCTTACCTTTCGATCTTTTCATTGTTTCGTTTTACGCAATCACACTCAAATCTATATCATAGAAATCATAACTCCCATCACGCTTTCGTTGCGCCACTCTGATCATAAAACATTTTATTCCCATTTACTTTACTTATATACTTTCAATCTTGCCATTTCTCATATATCTCTATATTTCCTCTATACATATTCACATCTATTTCACGTTCACAGATTGTTCCTATATCACTCTAGTGTCGTATTTCATAATACGCCCATCGGTACCAATACACTAATTCTCCAATTTTCATATCATACCATCTACTTGTTCTTATTCCTTGATTTCCACAACTTCCATTTATCACATTTTCCATATCATCTTTTCCTAACTATTTCTAACCACTTAAATCACTAAATGCAGCTCATGTATGAGACTCATATGCTATCTTGGGATCGAGGCATCACCGCCTCACGAGACATGACTTATATGCATGCACTTTGATACATTTTCTCGAACGCCATGTAAGATTGTACTTCGGGCTCGATACCACATATGTAGCACCCACTCCCGACAAGACCCGAACCCGACATCTACGGTGATATTCGAGCCCGTGCCCCGCGAGGGTGGCGTATTAAAACACTCAATACCTTTTTAAATCTCGTTATAACATTTTTTTTTATTTTTCACCTTTTTAAAATAGTTGAGTGCGGAAAACGATAATCAATCTGGCCTGATTTAATATGAAAACATTTTTCAAATATGAACAATTCAGTCATTAACTAGCACTCAATAGTGCTCAATCATCATGTACACATAGAAATGTATGACCCAACTGGGCCCAATGCCATTTCTAAACATTTCAGTAATACAATACAATGACACATAGACAAATGGGGCCCACTTAATAAATTCACTACACTAATGCAGATGTGACGACACTGATCCCGACCCTGACCTTCACTTGAATCCTGCAAACATACTCCGTTTACTAACGGGTACTCTTCAATTCTGAAAAATAGATGCAATGTTGGGTGAGTTTGCGAACTCAATGAGAAACCATCATCGATGGTTCACCCAACTCATGCATTCACAATCATATACACATAACACACAGTAGCATTTACAATAATATCACATGCAATTTCCTTATTCACATCTCTCAGTCATTTGCAGTCAATTTACATTTCAATCACCATACACATATGCAATGTACATGTGACACTTTCATTTTCTTTTCGTTGTTGTGACCGTGCGCCTGAAATCATTTACGTTGACCCAGTGGCTCTGAAATAGTTGGGCATGATATGCCCTGCGGTGAGCCTGAGGCTCTATCAATCGTTGGTCCTGAGGTCCTGTGCGTTGAGCTTAAAGCTCTCATATACGTTAGGCGTGATCGCCTGATAAGCCCGATGGATTCGACATAAAGGCATTGAGCCTGTGGCTCTGCATACGTTGGTACCACCGGTCACAACTACCATTATCTGATCATTCAGTGATGCATGAATGCATGTGTCACTTCCCAATTTTAGTCATTTACAGTTCCAATCATTTTCGCTAATGCATTTACAATTTAATTCATTCATGCATTCATACATATTTACTCATCTTTGCACTTCAATATCACAATCAAATATTTCGAACACCCATGGTCCAAAATCAATCAAATCAATCACACATCTATCCATCCGCGCTTCCTTATGGCAATCAATGCATATAATTAATAAACACATAAGGCTAAGAAACCAACTAGGTTACTCACCTGCACTTCCGAGCTACCGCCTGGAAGTCCCAATACTGTCCGTGGAATGTCGATCCATCGAAACCTCTATATCAAATCAAATAAATCACACATTACCAATCATGCCAAATTCAATAATCAATAGCAATTTCGATAAATACTATACATGTTATGACTTTCCCGATTCAATTCCCGAATTTCTCAATTGGATCACTCTCACTCTAGTCCATAATAATTCCAGATCTCATTTATCAATTTACAAATTTCCATACTCTAAGATCACATTTCAATTAGAATCACAATCACTAATCGTTTACCACTCAATTCCAATAATCATATAATTACATTCCGAATTTCCATTCTTATCCATTCAATATTCTTAGTCTCCAAATTCCAATTAATCATTTAGACACCAATTCATTTGAAGTCAATCCTCAAGCTCATTACTTGTAACAATCATCTCATAATCACTTAATTTCATTTCTTCTAATTTGCAATTCCTAGTCTCAAAAATTCAATTAGTCCATAACCAATTCATTAAGAATAAACCCTTTTAAAACAAGCAATTCACCCCCGGAATTCAGGCGTCCTCGCCGCGGCGAGTCTCCTGCCTTCGCCGCGGCCACACTTCCTTTCTCTCCCGCGGCGTAACCACATCCGCCACATGCGACGTGCACCTAGGTCTCGTCATGGCGGCTGATGTAAAAGTCGTCACGGCACACAACATCCTCATCGCGCAGTAATGATTTCAGCTCGTCACGGCGCAATTTCTTTATTTATTTATTAAATCGACGTGCGCTGGAAAGGCTCGCCACAAGTGTGTTCATCACATCGTCATGACGTGCGAACCCGAAAATCGTCCAAACCCGAAATTTCTCAGATTTTCTGATAACAATCTATCCGATTCACTTCAAATCACTCCCAATCAACTTAGTATACTACACTCAACTCATTTCTAGCCTCAATCCATCATTTAAACCATCTTTTATCAAAAACCCAAATCAAAACCAACGAAAACCCTATCATCGCAACTTTCCAAATTTCTAAACATTTTCATACTTAAATCAATGATCAACCAAACGATTTAAGGTATAAACACATAGAAACTTACTTGATTCAAGCTTCAATCCTTTGAAAATCCTTCAAGAACTCCAAATCCCAAGTTTTTCTCACCCACGATCGTCGATGGTGAGAAATGAACATTTAAACTTATATATATATATGAGCTTTAAAGGCTTGTTTGGCAATTTAGTTGCCACAAGTCCAAACTTAGAGTCTATCAGTCTAATTCTTATTCTATTTTCTCCCAATTTTGCAATAACCATAACTAATAAATCACGAAATTATAATCCCAATTGTTTTATATCAATTGTCAATCAATCTCGGACACGAATCAATTTAATGGTCACTAAGCCAATCTTCCGTCCGGATCCACCGCTCTAAAAATCCCGAAAAGTTCCCATAAATTCACAAAATTAGCAAATACCCATTCCTATACTCATATTCCACTTTCCATTCCTCTAAATTCCATTTCATTCCAATTCCATATTCAAAACCTAATTTATACACTTATTACTAAATTTCCAATTTTCACAACCAATTCTCATCTGTACAATTATAACCAATTTCCGATACACAATCAATTCGGGAATTGTCATACATGTATGTACATATATATATATACTTGTGCAGTCAATAATCTGTTACCGATATCTATAAAAACAATAATGCATGCACAATGTCACATTTGCCTGTACCCAATTCTAACCCGATCCAAATTACTGACATACCCGTCACTCCGGTAACGGGATGTTACAAATTTAATATGCGCCATGCTCAACAAATCAATCATGTGTGCACAAACAATTGGCTTGAGAGTTCCGTAAAAATGATCCTGATAAACCAAATTTTATTTCGTAAACTATCCGAGTCCGATTTTTCAAGGATCTCGTTGCCTCAAGCGGGCAGCCGGGAGAAGGCTTTATCTCAACGTGCACGTGACTCCATCCGTAACTCTCTTACCCAAATAAAACAAATAACCATTCGTTTCATGCTCAAAGCATTTTATCAAAGCTTTCATTCTTTCCATTCTTGCCAAATATGCCAAATATGCATAACCATAATCACAATGTATGTTCAATATTTCAACACCAGTAATGTCACACAATGCAAGCAAGCATACACAAGGCAATTTGCCCATACACACAATAACCATAAACATATTACCCACCTAAAATCGCTTGAGAAACCAACTCACTGTTGTCCTTCCTCTTGCGATTGGATCTGGTCAGCTTGGTTTCCTATAACAAACCAAGTTCCCATTCAATCAATATTCAAAATAAATATTCCATAAAGCTTGGCAATCAAAAGTAAAGCATTAAAAGTCTATATTCGACCTCCTCCTAATATTTCGAACCTTTCGAGGCAAATTTCGAACTTCCTTTCTTCATACAACTTGTAGCCCTTTATTTCTAGCTCACAACGAATCTGAAATCACCTCATTTGGACATCTACAGCCCAAGATAGAACCAAATAACAAAATCCATCGCAGTTGGAAACAGGGGGTTCGCCGCGACGAGGGCCACGCTCGCTGCAGTGAACGATCCATACAGGCCACAAGCGCCAAGACGCATGTGTGCCCCATGCTAACACGCCCCACCTCGCCATGACGTGCACCTCCATGTGCGCCACGACGTGCACCCTGGTGCACGTGACGAGCCTCCACCTCACACGTCGCAGCGTGCTCATGAGCACGTCGCGACGTCTGGGTCGAGAAACCGACCCCGAACTCTAATTTTCCAGCTTTTCTCACTTCAATCCTTTCTCAAACTCAAATGCAACACACCTAAACATTAGATCATGACTTATACTACATTTCTAACCCAACAGTAACTTAAAAACATCCATAAAATTATCAACCCAAAGAAATCTCTACATTTATGCCCTAAAACCCTAAAACCTTCGATTATGCTACATTCAACATTCTCTAGGTTTAAATCTAACCAAACCAAGTTCAAACAAAGCAAACCTTACCCGGAAACTTCCTAGATCGGTCGAAAAACGTCAAAGGTTGAAAATCCCTTCTCTTCTCTTCTTCTCCCTTCACGAAGACTTCTCCTCTTCTTCTTTCTTTCTTTTCCTTCTATTTTCTAATTTCTTCTTAAACCTAACCTAAAGAAAGTACAAAGACCAACTTACCCCTCTTAGCAAAGCTTAAACCATTCCAATTCAAGTAAACTTCCCAAAATGCCCTCATAAACTTTTACCCTATATTCCTCATTTTAACCCACAATAAACTTAGCAAAACCGCAAGTATCCACTAATACGCCCAAATTAATCATACTAAGTCATAAACACACAATTATCACCATTTATGCTTAATGACATCATAAAAAAAATTTCGGGGCCTAACATTTCTTCCCCCCTTAAAAGAAATTTCGTCCTCGAAATTTACCTGAATCATCGAAGAGATACGGATACTTCTCCTTCATGGCTTCCAAAGGCTCCCAAGTAGCCTCCTCCACCGAATGGTTCCTCCACAGGACTTTGACTAACTGAACTGTCTTGTTCCTGAGGACTTTTTCCTTGGTATCCAAAATCTCCACTGGAAGCTTCTCATAACTTAAATCATCCTGCAACTGAACCTTACTAGTCTAAATGATGTGAGAAGGATCCGATCTATACCTCCTCAACATAGACACATGGAAGACATCAAGAATCTGCGACAATTCCGGAGGTAATGCCAATGTGTAGGCGAGTGGCCCAATCCTCTCAAGGATTTCATAAGGACCCACATACCTCGGACTCAACTTACCCTTCTTGCTGAACCTCATCACTCCTTTCTAAGGAGACGTCTTAAGGAACACTTTCTCACCGAATTTGAACTTCATCTCCTTTCGGTGAGCATCAACATAACTCTTCATCCTATCCTGTGCTGCCTTAAGCCGCTGCTTAACCAAATTTACTTTCTCAACTGTTGTCTGAATCAATTCTGGTCCGACCAGTTCCCTCTCTCCTTCTTCATCCCAACAAATCGGCGTCTTACATCTTCTCCCATACAATGCCTTATACGGAGCCATCTGGATGCTCGAATGGTACGAATTATTATAAGCAAATTCGACTAACGGCAAATGCTCATCCCAAGCTCCTCTGAAATCCATCACATAAGCCCTAAGCATCGCCTCAAGTGTCCGAATGGTCCTCTCAGATTGACCATTTGTCTGAGGGTGAAAAGCCATACTAAAATTTAACTTCGTCCCCAAAGCTTCCTGCAAACTACCCCAAAACTTCGAAGTAAACCGAGGGTCTCTGTCAGACACTATGGAATCTGGGATCCCATGCAACCTCACTATCTCATCAATATACTTCTTTGCCAGCACATGCAAAGAATCATTCTGCTTGATCGCCAAAAAGTGAGCTGACTTCGTCAAACGATCCACGATAACCCAAATGGCATCATGCTTCCTATTGGTCTTAGGCAAACCCAACAGAAAATCTATGGTCACTCTTTGCCACTTCCATTTTGGGATGGAAAATGGCCTCAGCTTGCCTGAAGGTGCCTGATGTTCAGCCTTGACTTGCTGACATACGAGACACTTACTCACAAATTCTGCTACATCCTTTTTTATGCCCTTCCACCAGAAATGCTCTCTCAAATCTCGATACATCCTGGTGCTACCGGGATGCATGGCATAAGGCGCATTGTGTGCCTCATCCATAATCTCGTCCTTAACCTCCTGCACATCTGGAATACACAACCTGTTTCCCACTGTCATCAGCTCATCATCTCTCACTACTATTTCAGAAATCTTACCACGCTGAATTTCATCTCTGAGTCTGCTCAAATATGCATCTTGTGCCTGCAATTCCCTAACTTTCTCCCTGAGAATCGGTCTCAATCGAAAGGTAGCCAGAAGACAATCCGGTTCCTCCTGCGTCAAGCTTATCTTAAGCTTGGCCATCTCTTCCAATAAAGGAAGATAAACTGTCCGAACATGAGCAATCGAAGACTTCCTACTCAAGGCATCCGCCACTACATAGGCCTTGCCCAGATGATACTCGATCAACAAGTCATAGTCCTTAAGAAACTCGATCCACCTTCTCTGTCTCAAATTTAATTCCTTCTGGCTCAACAAATACTTAAGACTCTTATTGTAGCGCCCCCTCACCGTAGGGTACACATCGGGAAACCCGAAGGTCGCACCGATACATATCCCATGATAAAGGTGCACCACCAGAACATTTCCCAATAATAATCCACATGGCATCGCAATAATTTAAAACCATAACATAACACAATATCAGAAACCGCTAAATTTTAAAATCACAATATCAATCGACATAATCATCCAAAGAATGAATAGACAAGTCTATCAGTCCCCTAAAAAAAACCAAAAAGGAAACTGATATAAACATCTATCCTAAGTCATCCTTAAAATCCAACCCACCGACCGACACAGCCATCGCTTCTCCGCCAAAGACGCTCAAGCCTTTAGGAAAAGGCTATCTCCTGAGCTAGGGTCTATTCTATCATCTGAAAAATAGGTTGCAATTTTGGGTGAGTTTGCGAACTTCGGTGAGAAACCATCATCGATGGTTCACTCAAATCATGCATTACGCAAATTGTATACAAAGATGGCACAAGAATATTCAATTAACGGTATTATATAACAATTTACGATGATCGGTAACAATTTACAATAGCATAGAATAGTTCACAGTGTCACATCACAATTTACAGCAAATCATGGCATCACGCAGTTCAGTAATCGTCACACAATTTGGCAATTCAATCAGTCATGTATATAATGCATATGAGACTCTTTCTAGTTATTGATATTGTGCCCAAGTGCTCATCGAGAACAGCGGGGGGGCGCGTGGGGATAAATCCTCGGGCTATGCCCGTCGAGATGATGTGAGAGCTCGAGGCTCTTTTCGGTGATAATAGCAACTTGGGACACGTGCATTATCGATCATGCATTTATGCATGCAATGCGATGTTTAATGATTTGCGATATCGGCTATAAAAGCCCGAGATTACGAAGACTCGGAATCCAAAGATATGGCTATAAAGCCCGATTGCATTTCTCGGTGTCATATAGTAATCCAATCAATACGGTGAAAGCATGCAATTAGAGCGTATACCATTCAAGTAGTTCTCGATATTATCAAATGGTCCAACCGTATTCAAGAAAAGCATGCCATTCAATCACGTACATTTCAAAGAATCATGCAATTCACATTATCCAATCCCATGCAGTAAGAGCATGCAATTCGGTCACATACATTTCAGTAAGCATACCATTTGATCATATTCTTTGCAGTAATCATACAGTTCAATCTTATAAACTTCAGTAGTTATACAGTTCACATTGGCAAGTCATTCACATTAGGCATCTAGACAATCAGGAATTTGAGAAACCATCTAGGTTACTCACCTGTAACTTCCGAGCTACTGCCTGGAAGTTCCAGCAATGTCAGTGGAACAACGATCCAACGATGCCTCTATAATAGTAAAAATACAGTCCATTACTAATTGCTCAATTAAACAGTGCAGTAATGCATATGTCTCAGTGAAATGATGTACAATGCATGTCCACGATTTTTCGGTGCTAAATCCCAATTTCGGTACTTTAAGCCCAATTCTATCTCTTTGTTCAATTGATCACTAATAAATGATCCATTCCTAAAATCCAGTCAATTTTCCTCAATTCGAATCACCTATAGCAATTTCCTATCCATCGGGTCAAAACCTCTATTGAAAATCCCAATCAAAACTCCAATAGTCTCAATTTGACATTTAGGTCACACCATAACCCATGATTGACCTTAATCTCTATAATTCATTACTAATTAAATCAATTCTAACTCCCATAATTATCCTCAATTATAGACCTCTTTCTCTAGTTCACAATGAATCAGGAATCACCTCAATCGGAGGTCCATACCATAAGTTATGCCCAATAAACTAATACTCATCCATTCAGAAATCATCCCTTTGCCGCGACCTATTCCCTTTGCAGCGACGAAGAGAAGATCGCTCGCCGCGGCGCGCAACCCTTCGCGCCTCTCGCCGCGACGTCCAGCCCGCTCGTCGTGACATGCAAATTAATTAATTTTATTCGTCGCGACAAAGGCCTCAGCGCTCGTCGCGACGTGCGACGGTCCGATCGTCTTCTTCGATCGATTTCCGCCATTAATGCTATTTAAAACCTCCATTAACACTCTAACTGTAACACCCCACACCCGTAAGACCCGAACCCGATATCGTTGGTGATATCCGAGTCCGTGTCCCACGAGAGTGGCGTACTACATCAGTCGATTTAAAATTCAGTATACATTTTTTTTCTCTTTTCTTCTTGTAGCCATTAACTCCACGTTCACACGGCAAACACAGTAAGTAAATAAAATCCGTGTTCAATATACACCAGTTTCGGTTATTACAGTCATCCAGTAATAATTACAATCAGTCAGTGCAGTAAAACATTCATACCACAAAGGGCTCAGTAAATATACAAAGCCTTGTTATACGATGATTGCGGAACACAATTTACTAAGACACTAATGCGACGCGAACTCGATCCCGATCTCTAACCTTTACTCGTCTCAAGAGACATACTCCGTGTCAGCCGGGTATTCTTGAGACCTGAAAATAGATGCAAATTTTGGGTGAGTTTTGCGAACTCGGTGAGAAACCATCATCGATGGTTCACTCAATTCATGCATGTTCAAACACTTTACCAATTATCACATACGATCACGATTTACAAAAGTAATACCAAATAATACGTATAATCACATTTCACAAATGTAAGGCGAATCGCCTATCATACAATCCACGATTAATCATACCATATATGCAATGCACATGAGACCCTTTCCATTTTATTATGTTATTGTGACTGCATACTGAAACCTGTCCCAATGAACGGGCACATTGCGTTGAGCGATGGCTCAAACATTGGGCTTGAAGCCACGATACATCGAGCCCGAGGCTCAATACGTTGGACACGAGGTCACATGCGTTGAGTAAAAGCTCTCACATCGTTAGGCGATATGCCTGACACGGTGGCGCTGCTCGATCCTGGCGCTTTTATCGATCATGTCCTTATGCATGAATGCATATGTTCCAATTTCCATTTACGCTTATTTCTATCACTTACATTCAATGCCATTTCCCATTTCCTCGGACCTTGGTCCGATTTCAATCATATATTTTTCCAATTTATTCGTCATACCATATCGCATTTACAAATACATCCCATGTATCGAGACAGATAATTAACACTTCGATATCAATCCCTATTTCCTTGGACCTTTGGTCCGAGATCTCCAATGTAAACATTCACAAACAATCACACACAAGTAGCACCGTTATCTCATTCCCAATATTTGAGACACCTATGGTCCAAATCAATCAAAGTCAAACACACATATACCCATCCATTATCTCCACATGGCATAATCGCAAATATTAAACACATAAAAAATTGAGAAACCATCTAGGTTACTCACCTATTGCTTCCGAGCTAATGCCGAAAACCTCGTGACGTCGGTCAATCGACGCCCAATTGGACCTCTATATGAATCGAGAAAAATACGAGTCACTAAATATGAAATTTGTGCTCATGATGATGAGATATGCATGTTCATGAATTCCCAGTCCTAATTCAATATTTTCCCATAATAAAATTCTATGAAAAATTAGAAATCCATAGCGCCGACGGTTTGCAATTCGGACCTCTATAGGTCCTCAATTAAATAAAACAGTGTTTACATGTTCCGTCAATAGGCTACGTCAAATTCCGTCTAAAAATTCCCGTTTTCTCATAATATGAAATTAAATATTCAACGAATCCGATGCCTCTGGAATCAGGTCAATCGGACGTCGGACGGGAAAGAAATTGACAAAAGAACAATTGTACCATTTAATATCAAAATAATAATCAAAAATAAAATAAATATATATATATACGGAAGCGCCCGCCTCGCGGGGGCGAGACGCCGCCCTCGCGAGGCGAAATCGCCTCACTTCATCGCGAGGGCGAGGCGTCGCCCTCGCGACCATCCTCCTAAATCTCGCCCTCGCGAGGCGAAACGTCGCCCTCGCGAGACGGCGAGTTTCCACTGCTGCCTTGCCCTTTTTTTTTTCCAGATTTCAATCTTAATTTCCATCCACTCTAACTTTTAGCACACAAATCAGAAAAATACCCACTATACCTCATTGGAAAGCTTATGAAAAGCTCTACAATTCTCTAGAAGACCATAAAAATCAATTCCAACCCTAAGGGTATCAAATAACCCATCAAACCTTCTGCCTACTAAATTTTCATCAACACAGGGCAGTACATTTACAATGTCATAACTCACTGATTCTTCAGTACTAAATTACCACAAAAATATGGTCAACAAGTTCACAATGTCCTCTACAACTTTCATGAACAATCCAAAATCAAATTCTATTTCTAAACTAGTCAATTAATTCATTCATTGTCACTGTCCCTGAAATCCTTCACTTTGGGCAGTAATCTTACAAGAAGCATAACTTCCAGTATACAAGTCAATAAATTCAGAACTTTATATCCCTGTAAAGATAACATCTCAAAATTCAATTTCCATGAAGCACTCAACCTCCAATTCAATCTCTAACAATTTCAAAACTGTTATGGAAGTTTCTGTTATGATCAGCCACTCATAACCTAATGTAGGGTTCACTTTTGAAAAATCATAACTCCCAATTCTGACTTCTAAAAATTACAAACCATATGTCATTTTCAAGGTAATCTTTTCCTCTACAACTTTTCAGAAGCTCACTCACACCAA
Source organism: Erythroxylum novogranatense (assembly GCA_029891385.1). Lineage (NCBI taxonomy): Eukaryota > Viridiplantae > Streptophyta > Magnoliopsida > Malpighiales > Erythroxylaceae > Erythroxylum > Erythroxylum novogranatense. Next base: position 26,111,322 of record CM057234.1, on the reverse strand, counting down.
TTCAGTCTACATAAAATGTTAAAATTGCCTCCAATCAGTAAACTCACAAAATCACACTTAAGCTAGGTTTCATCCAAACTGCTCAAAACCAGTCATTAGTAATCAATTCATATCTCCCAATACACAATTCCAAAAATAGCAAGATCCATAGCAATGGAAAGATAATCAAATATGCTACAACTTCCATGAAGACCATTCTCCCTAATTCCATCTCAATTAATTCATAAAAATCAACAAAACTCAGATGTCATGGTTGCGGTTACTGTTCACAGGCAATGGAACAGTAACTTTCCATGCAAAATTTCACCCTTCTATCATTGGAATTCAACAACACCTATTTCACACTAAATTGAATCCAACATCCCAAAGTTTAATTGGGCACAAACCTTGCCTCATTTGCATATCTACACAATGAGTTATGATTAAATCAGTAACATCAATTATAATTCCAACTTTCCAGATTTAAGGTTAACCTTAGTTCAACCACTTCCAATGCCTTTTTCACATGACTAGACATCAAAATAAATACAAATTAAATATAAATACAGTCATACATATATTAGGGCTAACACTGAAAAATTGGCAGCATTAAAATCCTCCATTCAAAAACTCAATTAATTACCCTTATTCAATTCAAAAATCAAACCACATCATTAACTTCAATGCATCTTCATCTAACCTCATCCCCTTTTCATCAAATCATAATAACCATCACTTTAATGCTTACCTCAACCTAATACATGCTTTAAACCCTTTTAGTAACTACCCACACTATCATGACATTTAATCCATATAAAAGACATCATTTAAACTCAAAACTATAATGAAAACTTACCTAACACAATTCTCCTTCAAAGCTCCAACTTCCAACTTTTACCTTCTAACCTTTATACCAAGCTACCACCTTTTCCTTCTCAAGTATATACAATACTCATCATCTAGCTTTGATGAGCTCAAAGAACTTTGCTTAAAGCTATGGAGAAAATGGAGAAAAGGAAAGCAAAAAATCGATGGTTTTCAATGGAGGAGAAGTTTGTGTGTTTGTATCTTCGGATGGCTATAAAACAAAGCCTTAAAAAAATCAATCTTTAAAGACCTTAAGATATACCCATCCGTAAGCATTGAAGGAAGCATTTTATAAATGGCAAAATACCATTGGTTACTTTGTATTTGGAAAGTCAAAATAGTCATTTAATAATCCAGTCCAAAATTTTACTCCATTCAACTCCAATGACCCTACTTTCAGTCCCAAAATAATATACCCCATATTCTTGTGCCATGGTAGCGATTTTTGCTACCGAGAAACTACTGTTACGCTGAATTGGCGATTTTGCGATCCGGAATTGTCTCGAAAAATTCCAGAAAAATTCCTAAAATCCTAAAATCGAAAAACGCTAAACAAATAAGACTCGAATAATTTTTCAAATCCCATAACCACGTTAATCACAATAAAATACCGTTAGACCCAATTACCGGGAATGTCATGAATGCATTTACCGTAATTCCATGTACACAATTGATACTGTGTATCAATCCTATTATCTGCACCTAACAAGACTAATTATTCCTTATTAGTCTCATCCTATGCCAATTTTACTATTTTACCCTTCTAGGAGGGGGTAGGATGTTACAATTCTCCCCTCTTTATAAGAATTTCGTCCTCGAAATTCTCAGTCAACGATTCCCTATGACAGTAATCATATGATTCTTCATATCCCATATACTTTTCCACTTAATGATTCACTTTTGGAGTGATCGCAGTAATCACTCTCAGTCCGTAACTCAGTTACTAATTTGGCTAACTCATTATCACTTAGTACAGTCAACGGATTTGACAAGACTATCAGTTGACGATCTCATTTTCTTAGCTATCTCACTTACCATTTCTAGAATAGTCACGACCTTTGGTTCCGATATATTACTCAGTTCAGTATTTTCAACTCTATTCGCTGATCACATTTTATCCGTCTAATACCTTTTTCCCACAGTGCCATATAGTCCAATTCGTATTCCATTGAGGACATCTCCATGTCTTTGGTACCTCCCTTAATCACGTCAGGGACGATTTACATTCCTTTGGTACCAAGACAGTGACATTTAATTCCAATTTACTATCATCGAGAACAATGTACCTAATGCGACCCTTAATATGCCATTCACTTTATGTTCAAATTCGATTCTCGTAAGACACTTCATTTGCTCTATAGTGTTCACACACTTCATCCGGATATCGATTTACTCTATCTCATTTGTCCGATCCGATTCCACTTTAGCTAACCATACAGCTTCCTAAGTCACTTTCCTTTTCTCACACATTTTAGTCTCAAATCCATTATGGTCATTAACTCTCGGTAGGCCTATGCAAAGTGTAACAAGATATATTCTCCATGAATCAAAACTCTATTACAAGAACATAATCAAACCTTTTTCTTATTAGACATTCAATCTATAAACTCTTGAGCCAAGAATCACTTCATTCTATACCTACAATTACTCAATTTCACTTTTCACATATGCTTACTAGAATGTCTAACTTCAACTGTTCACTTTCTTGTTCTAGTACCCTTTTATCGGTTCCACATACTTAGACTTTTGTTCACTATAGTTTTCCAATTCCATTCGTATATTCAAACTCATCATAAGATTTCCCCCTTTTTCTTTCTGCACTCTTAACCTTTCTTATCACTATTTTTACAACTTCAATTTTCCAGAAACTCCTCACAATAACCCATAATCTGCTAGACAATCATTGACAATCCCAATATCTGTAATGGATCTGTTCATTAAAGCATTATCTGTTCACTAGTTAAGGGTAGTAGGCAGAATTGTTTGTTCATTCTAGCATTGTCGTATCTATACCCGTCTCTTCCCTCAAATTAACACAGTGTATGATTATAGGAATCTACAGTCTCCAAGGCTTTCAATCATGAGAATGGCACTAATACCATTTATCACAGTCAGTTCAATTTATTTCATACTCGTTCAACATATTGTCACAGTTCAATACTCGCTGCCCACTCTTTCCAATGTATGTATATCATCAGTATCAGATTCCTCAATTAGTCCCATCGTTCTTTTCACTTTTCACTGTTCAACACTTCCAAACATATTCTGTCTCTAATCACAGTTATTACCATTTTCTTCCTTCGCATAAATCCCTACTAGGGTCTTATTGACTTTACCGTACATCTTTTACCCTTTTCATTAAGTCTACAATGAGTGTATCTACAATTTCTTTATGGAGGTGTCACTACATCACCTCATTGTCAGTTTCCCTTTTTGACCCTCTTGTCTCCATTCAGTTACTCTTTTCCATTTTCTCTTCTCATTTGTTTTCATATCATTCCTATCAACATATGTTAATACCTTGTCATCTATATTTAAACCTCCAAAATTTTCCATTTTATTTTAATATCTCTCTTCTCAGTTCGGGACTCTTTTATTTTTCGTTTCAAATCTAGATTCCTCAGCAGCTTTTACATCATAACGGAGATCGATTCACTTCACATTGCAATAGAATCACCTCAAATTAAAATCTCACTCATATGTAATTCTTTACATTTACGTACATACAATGCGATAATCTCAAAGAAGATGAGCTATGACCCAATTTCACTTTTAATTTTGTCCACAAAGTCTCATCAACCAATGATTATTCCTAATTGTGTTTCAATCCTTCTTCACTATAATGCATAATCTCAATCAAGACACTCTTATGTCTTCATTTAACAGATCGTAACATTCCTTTCGCGAAGGTTCCTTGTGGCGATCCTTAAACACTTTCTTTACCACTTATTCAAGAATCTATACCGTAATCACTTTTCGGTTCCTCTCATACAGTACACTCATTCCACCTTTGTCTTACTTTAACCTCTTAAGAACTTCACACTTATAATCACTCTAAACATTTACCGCTCATTTCCTTTATGATTTCCATATATCATCACATACATTTCATTAGTCACAATCAACATTATTGTCAATAGATATCCCCAACAAGAATCGACTTAAATACAATAACTCTTTTCATATACCGCTATCAGGGTTTCATTCTTTTCAAGATCTTTATTTCATTCTCACCATATCATTAAACTGTATGTCTCATTCCCCTATCCATTACGTGCAACTTGACCTTATAAGGTCATATCAATTTGGCTTATCAGCTTATGATCATTATTCCTTTATTCTTTTTTTTTTTTTCAGTTTTCTGCTACTTATCTTCTATTTCCTCAAACAGTCTATGATCGGGTGTTCACAGTCCCCAATATCCGACAAAGTCGTTGATACTACTCCATTTTATCTCTATCTATATACCTATCCATTTACCATTTTCGTGTCCATATACACCTAATTCAGTATTTCTCGATACTCCATCAGTAGAAATCATCTGTCTGTCTTTTTCCTTTACGATTTTATCATACGAATTTCCAAACTCGTAGCATAATAGTCACATAATCATTTCAGTTTCAAACTTATGCGGTCTAGTTCATAACCATTTCCCGAATTCATTTCAGTCTATCTGTACACTTTTATCTCACTCAAATAGGCACTGAACATCTTTCCTTTTCGATTCTTTCAGTTCTCAATAAACCGTTAGAATACTTTATTGAGCTTCTTTCCATTTCGCTATTATCTCTACTAATCTCTAACTTGAATACAGTGAATCAAAATATGCCCGATTGGACCATCTACATTTTACTCAATTCCAATATTTCCTTTCATGTCATATCAATGTAATCGTAATTACCTAACTATCCCGGGCTTTTTAATTTCACTTAGATCTACTATAACCATTATGCTTCCATATCTCTAATGGACCTCTCCAAGTTCTCAACATCTTCATTTTTTTTTCTATCACCATAATATTGTCAATTTAATTCGGAAATTCTTAATCAGTCTAGGCCAACACAGTCATTCTACTATCACTTATAAGGGTTTCTAACCCAGTACAATTTCAACCTTCTTATCCATTTTTTTTTCCTTTATCCTTTCCTAATTGATTATCCCCTTTTAGGGATTTTCACTCTAATCCAGTCTCACTCTTCTCTCACTTAGTCACTTGACACTTATGCACCGTAGGATTTATCCTCGGCGACTCGACTAGGGATCGCTTACCACGGTGCCGCAACGACGCGACTCAAATGCATGCAACCTATATTCCAAATCGTGCCTGATACATTACGTCATCATCGGGCTCGATACCACCTAAATGTAACACCCACACCGTAAGACCCAACCCGATATCGTTGGTGATATCCGAGTCCGTGTCCCACGAGAGTGGCGTACTACATCGATCGATTTAAAATTCAGATACATTTTTTTCTTTTCTTCTTGAGCCATTAACTCCACGCTCACACGGCAAACACAAGTAAGTAAATAAAATCCGTGTTCAATATACACCAGCCAAGTTATTACACCATCCAAAGAATAATTACAATCGATCGGTCAAGAAAACATTCATACCACAAAGGGCTCAATAATATACAAAGCCTTGTTATACGGTGATTGCGGAACACAATTTACTAAGACACTAATGCAGACGCTAACCGATCCCGATCTCTAACCTTTACTCGCTCACGAGACATACTCCCGTGTCAACTGGGGTATTCTTCAGGACCTGAAAAATAGATGCAAATTTTGGGTGAGTTTTGCGAACTCAGTGAGAAACCATCATCGATGGTTCACTCAATTCATACATGTTCAAACACTTTACCAATTATCACATACGATCACGATTTACAAAAGTAATACCAAATAATACGTATAATCACATTTCACAAATGTAAGGCTAATCGCCTATCATACAATCCACGATTAATCATACCATATATGCAATGCACATGAGACCCTTTCCATTTTATTATGTTATTGTGACTGTGCGCTGGCTGTCCCAAGAACGGGCACATTGCGTTGAGCCGATGGCTCTCAAACATCGGGCTTGAAGCCACGATACATCGAGCCCGAGGCTCAATACGTTGGACCCGAGGTCCATGCGTTGAGCTAAAGCTCTCACATACGTTAGGCGGATATGCCCCGATACGGTGGTTGCTCCAAATACAATCGCTTTTTATCGATCATGTCCTTATGCATGAATGCATATGTTCCAATTTTCATTTACGCTATTTCTATCACTTACATTCAATGCCATTTCCCATTTCCTCGGACCTTCGGTCCGTATTTCAATCATATATTTTCCAATTTATTGCGTCATACCATATCGCATTTACAAATACATCCCATGATCGAGACAGATAATTAACACTTCGATATCAATCCCTATTTCCTCGGACCTTTGGTCCGAGATCTCCAATGTAAACATTCACAAACAAATACACATAAGTAGCACCGTTATCTCATTCCCAATATTTGATACACCTATGGTCCAAATCAATCAAAGTCAAACACATATACCCATCCATTATCTCCACATGGCATAATCGCGAAATATTAAACACATAAAAATTGAGAAACCATCTAGGTTACTCACCTATTGCTTCCGAGCTAATGCCGGAAAACCTCTGTGACGCTCGGTCAATCGACGCCCAATTGGACCTCTATATGAATCGAGAAAAAGTACGAGTCACTAAATATGAAATTTGTGCTCATGATGATGAGATATGCATGTTCATGAATTCGGTCCTAATTCAATATTTTCCCATAATAAAATTCTATGAAAATTAGAAATCCATAGCGCCGACGGTATGCAATTAGGACCTCTATAGGTCCTCAATTAAATAAAACAGTGTTTACATGTTCCGTCGATAGGGGCTACGCCAAATTCCGCCTAAAATTCCGCTTTCATAATATGAAATTAAATATTCAACGAATCCGATGCCTCTGGAATCAGGTCAATCGGACGTCGGACGAGAAAGAAATTGACAAAAGAACAATTGTACCATTTAATATCAAAATAATAATAAAAATAAAATAAATATATATATATATATACGGAAGCGCCCGCCTCGCGGGGGCGAGACGTCATGAGGCTAAATCGCCACACTTCTTGAGGCGGGCGTCGCCTCGCGACCATCCTCCTAAATCTCGCCATGAGGCTGAACGTCGCCTCGCGAGGCGGCGAGTTTCCACTGCTGCCTTGCCTTTTTTTTTTCCAGATTTCAATCTTAATTTCCATCCACTCTAACTTTTAGCACACAAATCAGAAAAATACCCACTATACCTCATTGGAAAGCTTATGAAAAGCTCTACAATTCTCTAGAAGACCATAAAAATCAATTCCAACCCTAAGGGTATCAAATAACCCATCAAACCTTCTGCCTACTAAATTTTCATCAACACAGGGCAGTACATTTACAATGTCATAACTCACTGATTCTTCAGTAATAAATTACCACAAAATTATGGTCAACAAGTTCACAATGTCCTCTACAACTTTCATGAACAATCCAAAATCAAATTCTATTTCTAAACTAGTCAATTAATTCATTCATTGTCACTGTCCCTGAAATCCTTCACTTTGGGCAGTAATCTTACAAGAAGCATAACTTCCAGTATACAAGTCAATAAATTCAGAACTTTATATCCCTGTAAAGATAACATCTCAAAATTTAATTTCCATGAAGCACTCAACCTCCAATTCAATCTCTAACAATTTCAAAACTGTTATGGAAATTTCTGTTATGATCAGCCACTCATAACCTAATGTAGGGTTCACTTTTGAAAAATCATAACTCCCAATTCTGACTTCTAAAAATTACAAACCATATGTCATTTTCAAGGTAATCTTTTCCTCTACAACTTTTCAGAAGCTCACTCACACCAATTCAGTCTACATAAAATGTTAAAATTGCCTCCAATCAGTAAACTCACAAAATCACACTTAAGCTAGGTTTCATCCAAACTGCTCAAAACCAGTCATTAGTAATCAATTCATATCTCCCAATAAACAATTCCAAAAATAGCAAGATCAGTAGCAATGGAAAGATAATCAAATATGCTACAACTTCCATGAAGACCATTCTCCCTAATTCCATCTCAATTAATTCATAAAAATCAACAAAACTCAGATGTCATGGTTGCGGTTACTGTTCACAGGCAATGGAACAGTAACTTTCCATGCAAAATTTCACCCTTCTATCATTGGAATTCAACAACACCTATTTCACACTAAATTGAAGCCAACATCCCAAAGTTTAATTGGGAACAAACCTTGCCTCATTTGCATATCTACACAATGAGTTATGATTAAATCAGTAACATCAATTATAATTCCAACTTTCCAGATTTAAGGTTAACCTTAGTTCAACCACTTCCAATGCCTTTTTCACATGACTAGACATCAAAATAAATACAAATTAAATATAAATACAGTCATACATATATTAGGGCTAACACTGAAAAATTGGCAGCATTAAATTCCTCCATTCAAAAACTCAATTAATTACCCTTATTCAATTCAAAAATCAAACCACATCATTAACTTCAATGCATCTTCATCTAACCTCATCCCCTTTTCATCAAATCATAATAACCATCACTTTAATGCTTACCTCAACCTAATACATGCTTTAAACCCTTTTAGTAACTACCCCACACTATCATGACATTTAATCCATATAAAAGACATCATTTAAACTCAAAACTATAATGAAAACTTACCTAACACAATTCTCCTTCAAAGCTCCAACTTCCAACTTTTACCTTCTAACCTTTATACCAAGCTACCACCTTTTCCTTCTCAAGTATATACAATACTCATCATCTAGCTTTGATGAGCTCAAAGAACTTTGCTTAAAGCTATGGAGAAAATGGAGAAAAGGAAAGCAAAAAATCGATGGTTTTCAATGGAGGAGAAGTTTGTGTGTTTGTATCTTCGGATGGCTATAAATCAAAGCCTTAAAAAAATCAATCTTTAAAGACCTTAAGACATACCCATCCGTAAGCATTGAAGGAAGCATTTTATAAATGGCAAAATACCATTGGTTACTTTGTATTTGGAAAGTCAAAATAGTCATTTAATAATCCAGTCCAAAATTTTACTCCATTCAACTCCAATGACCCTACTTTCATCCCAAAATAATATACCCTATATTATCGTGCCCTTTGGTAGCGATTTTTGCTACCGAGAAACTACTGGTTCGCTTAATTGGCGATTTTGCGGTCCGGAATTGTCTCCGAAAATTCCAGAAAAATTCCTAAAATCCTTAAAATCGAAAACGCTAAACAATGACTCGAATAATTTTTCAAATCCATAACCACGTTAATCACAATAAAATACCGTTAGACCCAATTACCGGGAATGTCATGAATGCATTTACCGTAATTCCATGTACACAATTGATACTGTGTATCAATCCTATTATGCACGAACAGTACTAATTATTCCTTATTAGTCTCATCCTATGCCAATTTTACTATTTTACCCTTCTAGGAGGGGGTGGGATGTTACAATAACCACTCAATCTAACCCAATAAATGCCATAAATACTTGAAACAACTACTAATAAAAACTTTAAAACCATAACCACTTACCAATCACACTCAAATCCACAAATCTCTAAGAATTGCCGTAAACCCTAAAACTTTCTCAAACCAACGATAACTCACTCCAATCCTTCTCAACCTTCATCAATCACAATAAATCAGTTAGGCTAGCACAATAGGAAGAAAACCATAGAGGAAAGATTGAAGAATCCTTACCTATGGAGGAAATCGAAATCACCGTGGAGAAGAGGAAGAAGAAGAAGAAAAACGTTAATGCCTTAGGTAACTTTCCCAAATCTCAAACCTAGGCTATATATATAGACCTAAGTCTTCAAATCAGTCCAAATTTCAGTCTCAAAATTTCAGTAGCTCAACATATTTATTTCCTATTAGTAAATTCTAAATTTTCCATTGCCATTGGACAGTTCTTTCAGTACTATACAGTCAATCGGTCTGTCACCCCAAAACTTCCGATCCGGGAATTTTCTCCCAAATTTCTCGAATATTTCTCATAGACCACTATCAGTTGCCAATCACTCTTAGATTATTCTAAATCAGTCATTCGGGCTCACTTACTCTTAATTTCTCAATCAATTACAATCCAGTCAGTCCAGTCAGTTCATGCTCACAATCAAATCCCGGAAATCATGAATGCAAGTACCTATGAATAAATGCATATGCAATAAACCTGTTCCTCTATAATTAGAGGCCAGTAACATGCTCAGTCAATGAATGCAGTAAAATCCAATCAGTTCAACCCAATGACCAAAATACCCTTGCTAACAGTAACGGGATGTTACACTTATGATCGGTAAAGATCCTCGTCTGAACTCCATACAGATAATGCCTCCAAATTTTCAAGGCAAAGATCACAGTTGCCAACTCCAAATCATGCGTCGGATAGTTCAACTCATACGGCTTCAACTGCCTCGAAGCATAAGCAATCACCCGATCTCCCTGCATCAAAACACATCCAAGACCCTTCCTCGAAGCATCACTATACACAGTATAACCCTCATCTCCAGAAGGCAACATCAGAATTGGAGCACTCGTCAATCTGTGCTTGAGCTCCTCGAAGCTCCTCTGACACTCATCACTCTAAACAAATTTTTGATTTTTTCTCAGCAACTTCATCATCGGAGCGGATATCATAGAGAATCCCTCCACAAATCTCCTGTAATATCCTGCCAAACTCAGAAAACTCCTCACCTCTGCTACATTTTTTGGAGCTTCCCAATTAACCACAGCTTCTATTTTCTTAGGATCCACATGAACTCCTTGCTCTGAGATCACGTGTCCAAGAAATGAAACTTCTCTCAGCCAAAATTCGCATTTATCAAATTTGGCATACAGCTCATTTTTCCTCAAAGTCTCCAAAGCAATCCTCAAACGCTCCTCATGCTGCTCATCACTCTTGGAATAAAACAATATATCATCAATGAAGACAATGATTGTAACATCCCGTCACCGATGGGATGTGTACAGTTCATTACATTCGTATTTGTACATGTGCATGCATTATAGTATATTGTATAATTGGCCTTTGTACGTACATGCATGTATGACATATTTCGATTTGATTTGGAAATTTATTTGGGTTAATTGATGCGTGAGAAATTTAATTGGTATAAGAAATGAGAAATTGAGATTGTAAAATGAAATCGGAAATGATTAGGGCAAGTATGATAATTAGGTCAAATTAGGTTCGAGAATTTGATTTGAGTTAGAAATGAGATTTGGGAAGTTGAATTGTGAAATTGGAGTATATGCTAATGAGTTTTCTATTTTGTGGATTTATAGGAATTTTTCTGAATTTTGAACAATAGGCTTGATGGAAAATTTGATAAATGATCGTTGATTGAATATCCGGTTCAAATTGATTATCCTATGGCACGGACAGGTTAGAAATTTGATTTGAGGAATTATGGTTTAGCCATTAGAATTGGAAGAAATTAGAATTTGAAATTGATTTGAGGTGGTTTGATCCTGATGGTGGTAAGCATTCTAGCCAAACAAGCCCTTGTCTTTATATATATATATATATATGCCCTACCTTTGAATTTCTTCACCCACGACATTTGCTTCTTCTTCTTCGTTCTCTTCTTCCTCTTCTTGACCAATTTCTCTTGGAGATTTGAGGTTCTTCATCAAGTAAGTTACTTAACTTGTTTTATATAGTTTGATTGGTTGATTTATAGAGTTTATTAGAGGATTAAACATGAAAATCTAAGGATTTGGGTTTAAGATTTCAAAGTTGGTTTTCGTGGTTTTAGGGTTGAATTTTAGGAATTTGATTGTTTGATGAAATAGAAACTAAAGACTTGTTGTATGATATGTATGGATTTATTTAGAGTGGTTTGTGAGAAGAAAATATGGATTTAGAACTGAAATCATCGAAAACTGGGTTTTCCGGGCGTATACGCAATTGCTTTCATTGCGACGTCTTGTGACGTCTGAAGAACACGCCGCGACGAACAGAATTGCTTCAGACGCCGTGACGTAATGGAGGCTTGGCGAGGAGGACAAGGCATCGTCGCAATCGACGCGCGTGTGTACGTCGCGACGTGGGATGCCGATTCGCCTCGGCGATGCTTGCGCGAGGAAAGTTATTTCACCGATAATGAAATTAGGTTTTAATATTTGGGGTTTAGGCAATTGAGGATCTATTGGCTATGTATTAAATTCAATTTGAGATTTTGAATTTGGAAATTAGAAATTTAGTTCGGGAATTAAGGATTGAGATCGAAATTGAATTAGGTCGAAATGTCATAATTTGCATAGTATGTACATGATTTGATTCATATGCATAATTAAGCATCGAATTGGTACCAGAATAATGTTATGTATATTTTGATTGGTATAGCGGCTCAGCGGATCGTCGATCGTCGACATAGGCGAGACTTCCGTGATGCTTCGGAAGTTCTGAGGTTAGTAACCTAGTTGGTTTCTCAATCTCTAATGTGCTATGTGCCTTGTATGTGAATTATTTGTGATTCTGATTAAATGATTTGCATGAGATATATCGGTATAAATTGTGAAAGCATGCTAGGCATGATTAGAAATCAGTAACTGACAGTTGTGACTGGAGCACATTCTGATCTGAGTGGAGCTACAAGCTCATCAATTGTGATAAGTGAAAAGGGATTAGTGAATACCCAGAGGGCTCTCCTATCCCTAGTGCGCGTGGGCTGTAGTGTATACCCAGAGGGCTCTGCTACCCCCAAAAACGCAATTCTGTGTGATGTGCCCAGAAATGGGATAACTCTGACGCCCAGTCACAACACTAATAATGAACTGGAAATCATTGTGCATACAGTCTGTGTTCATGCTATGAATGTGCTATGGACTAACTGCCAATGTGTGATTTTGATGTTGTGAATTTCTGAGTTATGATATGTGTTGCTTTGTACGCAATTGTGCGTAATGCATGAATTGGGTAAACCATCGATGATGGTTACTCATTGAGTTTCGCAAACTCACCCAAATTGCGACTATTTTTCAGGACAGCGGTAGTGTGACTCTAGCTCCGGATTTTGAGACTTTTCCTGCAGTGTGTGCCGGCAAGAGGAGCATGGCCCACAGGTCGGTCAGCTGGGGATCCTTTGGGATATTTTGGGGATGACCTGGATAGGAGCTTACTGTTTATTTTAGACATATGTAGTTGTAAATTATGACCAGATATTGTATTTAGGATTTATGAATGCAATGAGAAGTACTCTTTGGTTTTGAAATTTAGTGATTGTGATCTTACTGCTTTGATTATATTGATGCCATGAGGTTTTTAATAGAAGCGATTGTTTGGTAGTGCACCCTTATTGTAAGGCATGTATCGGTACGACCTACGGGCGTATCGGTGTATGCTCTACGGTAAGGGGGCGCTACAATGAAAAGTTTGTCCAAGAATGGCTTAAAGACCCGATTCATCAAATCCATAAACACTGCAGGGGCATTCGTCAATCCGAAAGGCATAACCAAAAACTCAAAATGCCCATACCGCGTCCTGAAAGCAGTCTTTGGCACATCCGACTCCTTAATCCTCAGTTGATGATAACCCGATCTCAAGTCTATCTTAGAGAAAACTTTTTCCCCTTGCAATTGATCAAACAAATCATCTATGCGAGGAAGCGGATACTTGTTCTTCACCGTGACCTGATTCAACTTCCTGTAGTCCACACACATCCTCAACGATCCATCTTTCTTCTTTACAAAAAAACCGGAGCTCCCCAAGGTGAAGAGCTCGGTCTAACATACCCCTTCTCCAATAACTCCTCCAATTGCTCCTTAAGCTCCTTCAATTCCACCGGAGCCATCCGGTAAGGCGGAATCGAAATCGACGCCATACCTGACAAAAGCTCAATAGGAAACTCAATTTCCCTAAGCGACGGTAGTCCTGGCAATTCCTCGGGAAAAATGTCCGAGAATTCCCTGACTACTGGAATAACCTCCAACTTTCCTCTATCTGCTTTAGTGTCTATCACATAGGCCAAAAACGCCTCACAACCCTTTCTCATTATCTTTTCTACTGTTAATGCTGAAACAATTCTGGGCGGACTTGCTTTCATGTCCCCAGTAAACACCACTCTTCTGCCATTACCCAAATCAAATTCCACTGTCTTCTGCTTACAATCCAAACGGGCATTGTACCTCTCTAAGGTGTCCATACCCAAAATCACATCCAATCCTCCCATCTTCAGTGACATCAAATCTACCACTAGAAGTTCTCCACCGATACAAAGCTCACACTCTCTATATACCTGACTGATCACAATATACTGGCTGATTGGAGTACTCACCATCAGCGGAGTATCCAATGGGCTCACAATCCTATCATACACAGGTCTACTCGAAGAAACAAACGAGTGATTAGAACCTGGATCAATCAAAACAATCTCATCATCAGAAAAGAGTCGAACCATACCAGTCACAACATCCGGAGCGATCTCAGCATCCTCCCTAGTCATCGCAAACACCCTAGTCGGTGCCTGCCCTCTGGGTCTCCCCGAAATGCTCGCTCTCTTCGCTGAATCAGAACTGCCCACTTCTGTTGCAGTCCTCTGTCCCACAGTCTCTGTCCTCCTAGGGGCTTGCATCTGGCTTCTCTCTTGCCTTGGAGGCTGAGGGCACTCTCTAGTAATGTGCCCCTTCTCCCCACAGTTGAAGCACGCTCCTGTCAACCTATAGCACTCTCCTCTATGGGCTCTCCCGCAGTGCTCACACTTCGGGATAAAAGACCTATCCCCATCTCCCCTTCTACTGTCGCCTACCGTGGAAGCTTGGTGAGAAACAGTAGAAATCCTCGTCGGCCTAGGTCGACTTGCACCATCGCTTCCTCTCCTCTCGATCAATGGAAACTCCTAGCACTCGCTCGCATAGGAGTACTAGTACTGCCTCCCCTCTTGAACTGCTCTCTTCCCTTTCTCTTCTTGTTCACTGCACTCTTGATGTTCTCAATATTTTCAACCCTCAGAACTGCCTCAACCAGCTGCTGGAAATCACAAAAGTTCTGCACTATCACTTTCTCTCTGATAGCCAAGTGCAGACCTGACTCAAACCGGCGACATCTAGCAGCCTCACTCAGCATCAGATATGAAGCATACCTTGCCAACTGAGTGAACCGACGCTCATATTCGCTGACCGTCATCTCCCTCTGGGTGAGACTCAGAAACCCTCTCTGCTTCTGCTGAATGTAAACCTCTGATAAATACTTCTTCTTAAAAGCAGCCAAGAAATTTTGCCATGACAACCCCACGGGTCTCATCTGACTGCCTGGCACGGTCTCCCACCAATGCAGAGCATCTCCCTGAAACAAACTGGCAACATAGATGACTCTCTCGTCATCCTCACACTCCATCTGATCCAGCACTCTCTCAGTCTTTCTCAGCCAAGTCTCAGCTTCCTCAGGATCTGATGTCCCAAAGAAATCAACTGCCCCATACTTTCTCAACCTATGAAACCATCTCCCCTTTTGAGCTGGGGCTGAAGCAGAAGGCTACGGCATCTGACCCATAGCCTGAACAAATGCCTGAGTGAACGCCTGGAACAACCTCGGATCCAATGGAGGCACTTGCTCCTGCATAGCTGGCGACTCCTAAGTCTACGAGGGAACGGGCTCACTACCTAGCCCTACCGAAGCCTCAGCATTTCCTGGGGCTATCGACTCATCAGTCCTCTCCTCCATAGTAGGAGAGTCAGGTGCAGCAGATCCTTGCATAACTCCTCGTGTCCTTTTACGAGGTGGCATCGTACTCCTTCAAAGGTAAACAATAAGGATTAGCTATTTGACAATCTTAATTCCTACGTGTATGCATGATATGCATGTCACTTAATGCACTAAATCAAATGCAACAAATAATCATATATCACACAATGCATCCTATTATGCATTCTAAGCCGAGGACACCTAAACCTAGGCGCTCTGATACCAAACATGTTGGGCCCGAGTCCCGGATCCCTAATCCTGAGGCGGCCCCTCGGGCTGCGCCAACGACGGGCGCCCTAAAACGTCAGACCCGATCCCAACATCCATACAACATCGTACAAACACATACACACATGCAGACCATTACTGAATTAAACACCCCATAATCCAAGGGGCTTCATGCCATTACAAGTTAGAGGAAATTCAGCAAATATTCCCAAATATAGCATAATACAAAATCAAATGTAAATCCAAAATACATGAGTATGCTCCATGAAAATATGCTTGGCGGGCTAACCAAAAATACTAACTTAATACACGGCTCCTAACTAGCTTGAAGTTTCCGATGCCTTGCAAGGTCAACAATCGTCTCGATCTGCACCTGAGGAGGGGAGAGTAATGGGGTGAGCTGCGAAGCTCAGTGGCATATACATTTATAGCCATTGGCAACGAGCCACACAATCAAGCAATATGTATATATATAGCAATCTCATAGCAAAGTCAACACTTAACAATTTAATCATCACCAGAATATGTCATAAGATTTCACAATATACCAATTTAATATGCGCCATGCTCAACAAATCAATCATGTGTGCACAAAAAATTGGCTCGAGAGTTCCGTAAAAATGATCCGGATAAATTGAAGTTTATTCCGTAAACTATCCGAGTCTGATTTCTCAAGGATCTCGTTGCCTCAAGCGGGAAGCCGGGAGAAGGCTTTATGTCAACGTGCACGTGACTCCATCCGTAACTCTCTTACACAAACAAAACACATCACCATTCATTTCATGCTCAAAGCATTTTATCAAAGCTTTCATTCTTTCCATTCTTGCCAAATATGCCATAAGGCCTATCAAGGCCATACATAAGCATAATCACAATGTATGTTCAATATTTCAACACCAGTAATGTCACATAATGCAAGCAAGCATACAAAAGGCAATTTGCCCATACACACAATAACCATAAACATATTACCCACCTAAAATCACTTGAGAAACCAACTCACTATTGTCCTTCCTCTTGCGATTGGATCTGGTTAGCTTGGTTTCCTATAACAAACCAAGTTCCCATTCAATCAATATTCAAAAGAAATATTCCATAAAGCTTGACAATCAAAAGTAAAGCATTAAAAGTCTATATTCGACCTCCTCCTAAAATTCCGAACCCTTCGAGGCAAATTCCGAACTTCCTTTCTTCATACAACTTGTAGCCCTTTATTTCTAACTCACAACGAATCTGAAATCACCTCATTTGGACATCTAAAGCCCAAGATAGAACCAAATTAACAAAATCCATCGCAGTTGGAAACAGGGGTTACGCCTGACGAGGCCACGCCATTGCGGCGATCAACCCGCCGCCACATGCGCCAAGACGTCCCACGCTCACCGCGACGTGCACCTCCATGTGCGCCGCGGCTTGCAACTCATCTCTTGCACGCCGCGGCGCGCACCCTGGTGCACCCGACAAGCCTCCACCTCACACGCCACGACGTGCTCATGAGCATGTCGCGACGTCTGGGTTGAGGAACCGACCCCGAACTCCAATTTTCCATCTTTTCTCACTTCAATCCTTTCTCAAACTCAAATGCAACACACCTAAACATTAGATCATGACTTATACTACATTTCTAACCCAACAGCAACTCAAAAACATCCATAAAATTATCAACCCAAAGAAATCTCTACATTTATGCCCTAAAACCCTAAAACCTTCGATTCTGCTACATTCAACATTCTCTAGGTTTAAATCTAACCAAACCAAGTTCAAAAAAAGCAAACCTTACCCGGAAACGTCCTAGATTGGTC
The DNA here is from genome assembly GCA_029891385.1 of Erythroxylum novogranatense. Taxonomy (NCBI): domain Eukaryota; kingdom Viridiplantae; phylum Streptophyta; class Magnoliopsida; order Malpighiales; family Erythroxylaceae; genus Erythroxylum; species Erythroxylum novogranatense. The sequence continues at coordinate 26,093,652 of CM057234.1, read as the reverse complement.
GAAAAATGTCAAAGGTCGAAAATCCCTTCTCTTCTCTTCTTCTCCCTTCACGACGGCTTCTCCTCTTCTTCTTTCTTTCTTTCCCTTCTATTTTCTAATTTCTTCTTAAACCTAACCTAAAGAAAGTACAAAGACCAACTTACCCCTCTTAGCAAAGCTTAAACCATTCCAACTCAAGTAAACTTCCCAAAATGCCCTCATAAACTTTTACCCTATATTTTTCATTTTAACCCACAATAAACTTAGCAAAACCGCAAGTATCCACTAATACGCCCAAATTAATCATACTAAGTCATAAACACACAATTATCACCATTTATGCTTAATGACATCATAAAAAAAAATTTCGGGGCCTAACACCCCAAACATCAAAGATTTCACAAAATAAGAGAGGTTGTTGTGGCATTTCATGTCGTTTGCCTAATCCTCCAAAACGTTGACATTTATCACATGACCGATAAAAGTTAAATGAATCCTTAAAAAGGGTAGGCCAATAGAAACCAGACTCGAGAATTTTCCTAGATGTTTTCCTTGCACTAAAATGCCCACCACAAACCATTGAATGACAAGCCAAAATTATATCATCATACTCTTCATGAGGCACACATTTTCGGATCACTTGGTCACTGCACATTCTCCACAGATGAGGGGCATCCCAAATGTAATGTCGAGCTTCACTCTTTAGCTTTTGAGCTTGTGCCTGAGACATAAAAGGAGGAGTGAGTCCAGACATTAGGTAGTTAACAATATGTGCATACCAAGGTTCTTTAACAATTGAAGCACATAGGACCGAATTAGGAAATGAATCACAGGTAAGGTCAGAAGAATCCACTCCCTGTGTGTCGTTGGGTAGCCTGCTCAAATGGTTGGCCACGTGGTTTGCTGCTCCCGCACGATCCTTTATCTCGATATCAAATTCTTGGAGCAACAATGCCCATCGTATCAACCTAGGCTTGGATTGTGGTTTCTTGAGGAGATACCGAACAACTGCATGATCAGTAAAAATGGTAACATGTGAGTTCAACAGATATTGCCTAAATTTTTCCAAAGCAAAAACTACTGCAAACAGCTCTTATTCAGTTGTTGTATAGTTGATCTGAGCTGGATCCAGTGTCTTCGAGGCATATGCAATAACTCTTGGTAACCTCTCCTCCCGTTGACCCAAAGATAGCCCCTACAAAGACAATTAGATGCATCACATGAAAGCTCAAAAGGTGAATTCCAATCAGGAGCAACTAGAATAGGTGGAGAAATGAGTTTTGATTTTAGCATGTTGAAGGCACTCTTGCAAGAATCATCAAATTCAAAATTTTCATCTTTTTGTAAAAGCTTGGAGAGAGGTAGCGCAATTTTACTGAAATCCTTTATGAAGCGCCTGTAAAATCCTGCATGACCCAAAAAGGAACCTATGTCACGAATACAAGTAGGGTAAGGCAAAGAAGATATAACCTCAATCTTAACTTTATCCACTTCAATCCCCTTGCTAGAAATCAGATGACCAAGCACGATACCTTCACTGACCATGAAATGACATTTCTCAAAGTTCAAGATCAAATTCTTTTCAATACATCTTTGTAAAACTCTTGCAAGGCTGGACAAACAAGCATCAAAAGAATCACCATAGACTGTGAAATCATCCATAAATACTTCCATACATTCCTCTAAAAATTCACAGAAAACAGCCATCACACAACGCTGGAAAGTTCCTGGGGCATTACACAAACCAAAAGGCATCCTTCGATATGCGAAGGTGCCAAAAGGGCATGTAAATGTGATTTTTTCCTGGTCCTCCGGTGCAATGGGTACCCGAAAGTATCCAAAAAAACCATCCAAGAAATAATAATATGATTTGCCTGCAAGCCTTTCAAGCATTTGATCAATAAAGGGAAGAGGAAAATGGTCTTTTCTGGTGGCATCATTTAATCTTCTATAATCTATACACACACGCCACGAATTTTGCACTCGAGTAGGAATAAGCTCATCCCTATCAATTTTGACCACTGTTATTCCACTTTTTTTAGGCACTACATGAATTGGACTAACCCACTCACTATCAAAAATGGGATATATTATCCCTTCACTCAACAACTTCGTGATTTCCTTCTTCACAACATCTAAGATAAGCGGGTTAAGCCTTCTTTGAGGTTGCCTCACCGATTTTGACCCCTCACTCAATAAGATCCGGTGTGTGAAAATGGCTGGGCTAATGCCGGGTATATTTGCTAGAGTCCACCCTATTGTTCTCTTGTGCTTCCTCAAAATATTCATGAGTCTCTCTTCCTCAATTTCGGACAAGGTACTAGCAATAATTATAGGTAATCGCTCATTAGACTCAAGATAGGCATACTTTAAGGTTGAAGGAAGGGGTTTGAGCTCAAGCTCAGGAGGTTTCACAACAGAAGGAGTCAATTTATGAAGTTCAAGAGAGAAGAGATCACTCCCTTTTTCTTCTGGCGTTAAGTTTGGCTCCTTGTAGGTGGTCGTAGCTAATCCTTCCTGTTTCCCTGAAACATGGTCAAAAAACCTTTTTCCAAGATCAAGTGAATGTAATCCAGTATCCAAAGAATCTTTTTGTGACTCATGTTTTTGGCAAGCATTTTCCTTAACTAAATCAACCATGTTCACACCCAAAAGTGAATAATCTTCATGTGGGTGCTTCATTGCCTCATACATATTAAAGCTCACCTGTTGGTCACCTACCTCCATGGTGATCTTACCTTCCTTCATACTGATCATAGTGCTTGCAGTCCGTAAAAAGGGTCGTCCGAGAATTAAGGAAGTATCCTGCACAACTTCAGAAGACATATCAAGCACATAAAAATTAACAGGAAATACTAAACCTTTAACCTGGACCAAGATGTCCTCAATGATACCTACTGGATGCCTAAATGATCTATCAGCCAACTGGAGGACAACAGATGTAGGCTTAATACCCTTCACTCCTAAGGCCTCATAAACTGATTTAGGCATCACATTTATCGCTGCTCCCAGATCTAACAAAGCTCTACCTATAGTCACTTTCCCTAAGATGCAAGGGATGGTGAAAGATCCAGGGTCTTGACACTTGACAGGTATCTGCGGTTTAAACAAGGCTGACACATTGGAGCTCACTTGCACTCTCTCATTTGGCCTAAACTTCCTCTTGTTAGTGCACAAGTCTTTTAAATATTTTGCATAGGCCGGAACTCTCTTCACTAAATCAAGCAAAGGCACATTCACTTCTACTTTCCCAAACAAGTCAATTATCTCTTTTTCATGTTTTAGCTCATTCATGCGCTTGCTCATCAAATATGAGTTTGGAAAAGGAAGGTCTTGAATACTTACCTCCTTACCTTTGTTGGCTTGCTTGCTCGATTCTCCATTTTCAGCTCGATCATTGGAACTCTCTGAAGTAGTTCCCTTATTCCTTGAAGCATTCCTTTTCTCTCTCAAAAGCTCTTCTTCCCTCACACTTTCTGATTTCTTAATCTTTTCCTTGGGTGGAGGTACTTCTGCACTCTCAACATCTTCGTCACATGCCTCTTCATCAACTTGAGGGTTAAACCTCACTTGCTTCCCACTCCTGAGGGCAATTGCATTCAGACTCTTTGGATTCATCACAGTATTGGAAGGAATGGTCCCACTGCTTTTCGCTTGATTTTCACTCATGTTGTTAGACAACTGAGTGACATATGAATTTATGTTCTCCGCCTTGGTCTCCCATTGTTCCATTCTCTTCTCCAAGGCATTGAATCTAGCAACAGTCTTTGAGGAATCCTGTTGAATAAGAGAAGCAATGGCATTAAACTGGTTAGCATTAGAATCCCTCTCTTCCTTCATCAGAGTCATCATACTGTGAAGCAGCTGGTTGGTGTCTTCCTTTGGTAGGACCATTAGGGCTTGTTGTTGATTTGGGAACTGGCTGGTGGAAGTACCAGCTCCTCCCCCTTGTGAAAATCTGTTTTGAGCCCTGTTCTCCTCATTCCTCCAACTGAATCTAGGATTAGACTTCCATCCTTCATTGTATGTGTTGGAGTATGGATCCCACTTCTGATTAGCTCTCCCTGGATACACCGCTGACACCTCTTCATATCTTCCAGGGCATACACTTGATATGTGCATCACCGATTGTCACAACTGGGTGCAGTAATATCAGTAGAAGATGATGGGCGATGCACATTCAAGTTCTTCAACTCTGCAGTAATACAAGACAACTGTGATGTTATCCTTTTCTCCAGCGAATCTACCTTTGTTTCCAGACTTTCCATTCTCTTGGCTTGAGCTGTTAAAGCTCCCAATTCATTCAATCCTCTGGAATCTCTCACACTGTACTGTTGATGGTTGAGGGCCATCTTCTTGATCAAGTCCCACGCTTCCAATGCCGTAAGGTCAATCAAAGATCCTCCAGATGCAGCATCTAGCATACCTTTCTCTTGACTCTTCAACCCATCATAGAAATACTGCACCAATTGTTCATCAGGAATTTGGTGATGGGGGCATCTGGAAAGAAGGTCTTGGAAGCGGTTCCACTAGTCATACAGTGATTCATCATAATCCTGGCGGGCTGAGTAAATTTCCTTCCTCATCGAAGATGTCCTAGAGGCTGGAAAATATTTCTCCAAAAGTGATTTCCTCAGGTTGGCCCAGCTATGATAAGCATTAGCCACATGCCTCGGAAGACTCATGTACCACTCATGTGCCTTTCCTTCCAAGGACAAATGAAATACCTTCCACAGCACTTGATCCAAAGTAGCTCCTACTGGCTTCATACTCTGGCAAATCATCGTTAAAGCTTGTAGGTGCATGTATGGATCCTCTCCTGCCAAGCCATGAAATTTAGGAAGGGAGTTAATCAACAAACCTTTAATCTCAAAATTAACATCAAAATTAGGGCAAGCAGCAGTAAATGGATCATAATGCACATCAGAAGTTGTTGCTTCCCTAATTGTCCTACGTCGCTAGTTCTCATTGTTCTCTCCTACTCTCTCATGCTCACCATTTCCTCCATTAGTCCCATTTCTAGGTTGGTGTACGGAAAAATCAGGATTTGGGAAAATGTTTGGATTCTCATCCATATTTTCATTATCTTGCTCAACTACTCTTCTTCTCTCTTGTTCTTTCCTCTCTTTCCTAAGTCTCCTCAAATGTCTCTCAACTTCAGGTTGGAATTTAACAAGTCTACCTCTCCTGGGCATGCACAAAAATCAATCCACAAATAAAAGGAATGGTAACAAAATTTCTCACAGTCACACAAAATTTGGATAAAAGTGTAATGCAATGAATGCGAGAGTATGAGTGTGAAGATGTATGTATGAGTGTGTATGTATGAAAAATGTGCAAAATAAGAGACAAAATCAAAGTATGAAGTATGCTTGAACAAAGGGAAATTAAACCTATACTATGAACAAATGTGAAAATTAAACTATCCTAAATGCAAGAAAAAACAATGATTCCGATTATCAACGACAATTCAAATGAATGACAATAGCTATCCAACGGTAAACCAATTTCTTGGCTCCCCGGCAACGACGCCAATTTGATCGCGGCTCTGTCGATTCGATCTTACGATCGATCCTTGGAAACCGGTCAAATATAATAAGTTCCAAGATTGCGGTATAGGTTGCAATCCTCGGGTCGTCTCACTTAATTAGAACCAAGTGAAAAAGGTCTAAGCTAGCTTAAATGTCAAAAATTGCAATCAAGGTTGATAAAATGGGGGTTTGGTATTTCGATCGAAACTGATAAAAGTAATCACAATTGGAGAAAAAGTATAAAAGAATATTTTTGGAATTTTGGAAATAATGCAATTAACAACAATCAGATAGAAATCAAATTGATAAAATCCACTTGAAAATGGGCGCAGGCTATCACGGTTCAAAATTGATTTTTAGGGATAGAATCCACTAAGTTTCAAAAGATCAACCCTAAAGGACTCTTTAGGTCCAAAGATTTAACTAATGAACTCCATCATTTAAATCCTTGTTAAAAACCTTAGTGTGAAAATTGGACAAGTAAATGCAATCGGTCAATTGGATAAAAAAACAACAATCTTAATCTAACACAACTAGGCAGATGAAGAAAGTAAATGCAATATCCAATGACATATATGAGACTTCATATATTAAGCATAAAAAATTCTACAAATTACTTTGTCCAAATCCCAACATAGTGTTCAGCACACGGTTAAACTATAACCATGCTAATCTAGCTATACAGATGTAATCTCTAACTCAGAGTTTACACAAATATAACTAAACTTCAGACACTATATGATTACTCCCCTTTGAAGCTTCCGGTGAACTCAAGCCATTGCTACATCTTCAAGAGGAATTGTGGCTTAGCTACACATAGCTCTGGTCTGTCTCTCGACTGCTGAAGATGGAGCTATATTCATGGTAGCAGTTGATGTCGACGGTGGCGTTGATGGTGGTGATGGTCGGTGATGATGAAAATGGAAATGGTCGAGTAGAGTGTGGACTTCCTGCTGCCTCCAGACGTCTCTCCCTCTATGCGTATTGAAGCCTCCCGAGTATCCAAGTCTGCTTTGACCTAAAAATAGCAAGGTTTTATATGGTGGGTGCAGGCCAGGTCAGAGCAGTGAGACAAACTTTCCATTTAAGGTCGGATATCCGCTCGTACGTCGTGACGTGTAAATGAAAATTCATCACGACGTGTAGAATTTCCTGTTCGTAGCATCGTGCGGATTATCATACGTCGCGACGTGTGGAAGTGATGTGCTCGCCGCGACGTGTAGATTGATATTCGTCGCGACGTGCGGATTGACCTCATGACTGTTGACTTCCTGATGTGTTGACTCTTTTGCTCCTGCAATAAAATAACAATTTGCAGTATCAATTGTACTCATGAAAATTATAGAGAAATTAATATCAGGTCATGACGATTTACTGACAAATTGTGAATTAAAAGAGCGCGTTATGAGGAACCAATTTAAGCACAAAAATCATCAATTAGGAGTCAACAAATGCATAAGCAGTTATGAAAATGCAGCCAATTTATAGTGTAAACTTGGCTCAATCAAGGGCTCATTGATAACTGTCCCTTATCTGCTTGGGGGATACAGGACTCATTAAACGTTGAGCCTGAGGCTCTGAATCGCTTTTGAGCTCGAAGCTTGTTTTCACTCGTTGAGCTTTAAGTTCTGATCGGTGGCTACTCTGGTCACAACAGTCATTATGTTTCATGCATTCATGAAATGAAATGCATCAATCACATATGATCACTTATTCACTTTCACATATCATCGAACCTTAGTCCGGTATTCAACATTTATGTTGAGACACACTTTGTGATCATGCATTCATGTTATGAAGCATTTAGTTCATCACATGTACATACAATTAGCACTTCAATATTACATTCAAACATCAGAAACCTCGGACCTTCATTGTCCAGAATCACATAATCAACTTACATCTCATTCATAATCACTCAAGTCATAACATAAACGAAACAAACAATACGGTAAGACCATTTAGGTCTACTTACAGATTAGCATTTGTTTCTAAATTATGGGAACGCTTGAATGTGGAAATTTAACCTGCACAACCCATTTATGCAAGATACATGCATACATCATAATTTGTACAATCATAAGTGTTTAATAATGCACATGAATGAAATGAAATATGCACAATGCATGTTCATGACAATTCCAGGTATTTTACCATTAATTTTCTCACAAAGTCATTCTCATATTAAAACTCCTCTACGTATAGTTTATACTTAGGTTTATGCCTCACTAAAACCATTAAAATCTCCATTCCTTTCTCATTGACTCACTTCAGAATTTTTTTCCAAGTCACACTTTCGGGTCTACTATTTGAATTCAATCAGAAAGTGGAATTGATCTAATTTGGTCACACTCTCTTTTAGAAAAGTGTTCCTCTATGTCTTATCTTTCATTGACACCAAAATCACTCAATTTGGTTTAGTAATTTGGAAGATATGCCTCAAACATTATTGGGTTATCCATATTCAAAAACAGTGTATCATGCACAACTTCCATATAGAAATTCAACATCTTAAAGATTGAATCACAAATTGACTTTTTCATTTTATTTATAGCCCTATGTCTCTAGTTTACTCCAAATAAAAAAATCTCATTTGGAATCCTATAGAGCTAGATATAATCAAAATACTGAAGTATGTTCAGTGGAATAACACTAGTTCATATTACTAAAGAGCACACTCACTATACCCGTCCCACGTTTTTCACTCAATCTTTCTCAATTCAATTTATAGGGCTATGATTATTGGTGGAGATGTATAAAAATGTATTATGAGTCCAATGGTTCAAGAATCAATTCATTTGGGAGTCTAGATAAGAAGTTAAGGCCAAAAGAATCAAATAGGGTTTTGTCCCCAATCATATTAAACATATCTCGGGATAAATGTCATAACTCTCACTACAGATGTTGGATTATGGCGTTCTTTATATGGTTCAAAAGAGAACTTCAAGATCTAAAATTTTTATGAGACCTTGAAGATAGATTCTATCTTTTGAGGGGTCAAAAATGGAGCAAAAGATAGGTATAAAAGAAGCAGAAGACAGAAGATAGCAAAAGATAGACGACACGTCATCACAGAAGACACGTCATCACAGAAGACACATCTTCATAGATGACATGTCATCACAAAAGACATGTAAACAAAACACAAATGACACGTCATCACAAAAGACATGTCATCACAGAAGAAGCAAAACATAGAAGAAATAAAAAGATAGAAGATACATCTTCCATTATAGAGACCATAACTTTCAACCTAGAAGTCCAAAAATTTCATACTATATATCGTTGGAAAGCTAAAAGAAAGATATACAACGTTTTAGAAGACACCTTTCTTTAATTTAGCCTAGAACAAATCCAAAATTGCCTTTGAATTTAGAACACAAATTTTTACATTCATCCACCAATGTACTGCACCTAGTTCTCAAATTTATGACAAATTTTGAGATTCTAAAGACAGAATTTAAATTTTATGTCTTAATAAGAAATGTAGCCATATATTTCTAGTTTAATTCAAATTAAGAATCATCTTATTTGGATAACTAAAGAAAAAGTTGTGGCTAAAATACTGAAGCGTACTTCGAGAATATTTTCCAGATCAACCACCCATTTTGTTTCACAATCTTTTCTTAACACAACTCATACCAAGGTCACCTTTTCTAATTCATTTAAAATCAATATCATCCATAAGAAAATAGAGTCCATGATACATACGATGACAAAAATTCATAAGTTTTTTTCAAAATTTTAACTCTAACAAATTTTACCACTACTTACTCGTTGAAAACTCCTAAAAGCTCCAACTATCTTCAAGCCCTACTCCATGCAAAACTCACGTTCCACTGTGATCACTAACCAACCTCTGGTTTTTTTCTTAAGGAAGAAGAAACACTTAGAAGTAGGGTAAAGGAAGGAGAAACAAAGAAAATTTTCAAAGGAATTTTGATGAAAAAACTCTGTGTGTTTTAAGAAAATTCAAAGGAGGTGATAACAAGGAAAGAAACTTAAGAAATACCAAATCCCTTTTTGAACTCTCGGATATCAAGACTTACTTTTAACAAAAGTACAAAATGCAGCTTAACACTTGTCACTTTCCTATGGTCTAATCTTTAACTTAGTTTCTTTTGAAACTAACTCCATTTAGCTCTCCTCTTCACAATACAACTATCATCTTTACAATCCAATTATCCCCAATATTCTTTTGATTCCTTTTTCTTATTTTATTTTTTTCTATTATCCATAAAATTTCCAAAATTATCCCTAAATTCAGCAAATTCAAAAATAATACAATTCTACTAACCCGAAAAATTTTCAATGTAAAAACATTCATAATTCTCAAAATTTCACAAATCAATCCAATTATACTCGGAATTATTCATGAATGCATGTACACTTATTTTCATGTGCAGATAAATTTACTATTTATGTATATGTATGTGACATATTATGCATGAGCATGAAATGTATTTTTTACTTTCTCAACAATTTATCTCATTTATTGTTTTTCCTTAATATAGGTAGTGGGATGTTACAAGAGGTACTATATGGAGATAGTATATAAGGATATAAAAATAGAGAGGATATATATAAAAGTAATTCATGTAACATAATATATATAATAGAATCATAATAACAACTCTCTTCACATTCTCTCTCCTCTTCTCTCTTTCTCGTCTCTCTTTTTTTCCCTTCTCATTTCCTAATTCCTCTATCAGTTGCCTCTCTGTCATCCCCTTTCTTCTCTCTCTTCACTAGAATTCTTATGAAAAACCTTAATTTCCAATTTAATTAGAATTAGAACGCCACAAGTCCTTAGAATCAGAAATGAGAGATGAACTTTCCCCTTATGTCATTTTGCAATAAGGGTGTAAAGACACCACCATACACTTTGGCGTATCATTAGACAAAACCCATTATTGCTAATAACCTTTTCAACCAATACATTATGAATGAGTCGCCTCTACCAAAGTTTAAATAACATAACCTAGAAGTATATAATGATATTTTAGACCTTATATATCAAGTTATTAGCTTGAAAATGACGGATCTATAAGTTGCTGTAGATAATTTAAAGCGCAAGGCCTTTTCTTTAACTATAGTTGAAGTTATATAAGATTGGTATCATAACAATTTAAAGGGGTCAATCTCAAAATTTGGCTAACTCAAACTCAATTTTATGCTCATTTTTCGAGCTACAAAAGAAGATAAGGACTCTTTTACCCTTTTTGATGTGATACAAGAATAGAATGAGAGCCTCCACCTTTATAATTAAAGATTCAATATAGAATTATATAAGTATTGAGTCTGAATTCTAGTATAATAGCCATTTCCTTTGATAAAGGCTTACAAAACCACTAACCCTTTTTTTTTCTGGTTAGTTCTAATGGAGAAACTGTATGCTTTAGAAGAGGTAAAAAAATGAACACAATGATTTATTCCATTAAATAGGCAAAATAATCTCTAGAGAAGGTTCATTAATTATCCTACGCAAAAAGGGGATAAAAGAGAAAAAAAGGAATATGCGGGGATAGTCCAGAAAGAAAAATTATATGGAATAAGATAAATAAAGAAAAATAGAGTTTAAAGGTTTAAGGGAATCTCATTATCGTAACACTGTAACATCCCATCACCGATGGGATGGGTAAAATAGTAATTTAGAATGGGTTATGAGTGTTTAAATTTGTCTTGATATGTTCATGCATTCATATATACACATGAATAGTAAATTTTGCACATGTAATGACTGTATATGCATTCATGACATTTTTCTGTATATTTGGTCATCAATATGCTTATTGTGAAAAATGTGATTTTTATGTTTGGAAAATTGATTAGAGAGGATCATTGAGGTTTTAAAATTGTTAGTGATTTTTAGTGAAATTTTTGTGAAATTTCCGGGTACTTTTCCGGACTAGGAAAAATGTCAAGTGACAAACTGATTGTTTCCTAATAGTAGAAATTACTGTCAAATAGCACTGAAAATTTAGATATATGACTTTAGGATTTATTCAAGTGAGCCATTGAAAATTGGGAGATGATTTGTGTAGAAATTGAACTTAGGTTTTAAAAATTGAATTTGTGGAGCCAAACGTGGTCTTAACTCCACTAGCATTATTTTAATTCAACACTTTCCCCTTTTTGCTTTATCTTTTCACGATGGTTCTTCTTTCATAGGTCATTGGTGTTTTAAATGAGAGTTTCTCCATAATATACGTAGCCTCCCTCTTCTTTCTTCCTTGTTGGCTTTCTTCTTCTTGTTAATGGTTACCAACCTCTAACTACATAAAAGCTCTCATATCCTACTTATTTTCTCTTCTTTTGTTTACAAAAAACACAAACCTAAGCTTTTCCCCTTAAGAAGATGATGGTTGTGTGTGGTAGGGAAAGTTAGGAGGATTGTGGGATTTTGAAGTTTAGAAGTTTTGGAAGCTTGATTAGGTAAGAATTGTGTTTTATGTCATGAAATACTAGTTAAATGCATTATTTATGATGTTATTTAAAGTTAATTGCATGAAAATTGAGGTTGGAGTATATGGGTGTGTGTGTGTGAATTTCTTGCCTAGATGAATGATAAATGATGTAGAATTGGATGAATGTATATTAGAAATATTTTGGAAGTGAAAGTAGGTGTAGAAGAGTGTAGGAAATGTATGGATGTTTGAATGTGTGTTGCTGCCATTTTATGGCTAATTGTTTAAGTGAAGGTCTTGATTAAATTGTGGGTGATTTATTGACTAAATCGGATGCTTATTGGTGTAGAAATGGTATTGAAATGATAGGATTTGAGTTAGGTGTAAAAGCTGGAAAATTGAATTTGTACATGTTTCAATGTTAGTGCCATAATTTTTTATGTGGTTATGCAATTGTGATGGGGATTGGCTTGACTTAAACTTGAGGGGTTTGGCTACATTTCTTGTGAAGGGGGTGTTGTTCAATTTTGGCTTGAGGAGTTCTAAATTTTAACTTAAAAATGACAAAGTGTGTAGGAATAAATAGTGTCATATTAGTGACACTAACTTTGAAATTGTGATCTGAAACTTTAGGAATTTTTATAGGTTGTTTGAGGCTGATTTTGCTAAGTTGGTCTTCATTAAAGTTGTAGCTCTTCTTGATAGCTTTCTATCGCCATGAAATGTGCTATTTTTCAACATTAGAGTTGGTAGTTATAAGTGCTTGAACTTTGCTTATGGTTTAGGTGATGTTTAATAATATGAAAACAGGGCAGCAACAATCATGTAGGAAATTGACCTCGTTAGAGGTAGAATTTGCTTCTAAGTGCTTCATGAGAATTGTAGAATGTGTTCTGAACTTTCCATTGATATAAAGTATGGAATTTTTTGCTAAGGGGATAAGAAGTTATGATTTTTAGAAGATTGTGGTACTGTTAGGATGACATATGTTGGGCAGAAACTTTGATTAAGATTTTGACCCATTTAAAGGTTCAAATTGCTTTTAATGCTTCATGAAAGTTGTAAAATGTGTTTTGATATTTCCATTGATATCAAGCATGGAATTTTTGGCTAATGAAATATGAAGTTATGATTTTTGTAAAGTTGTGTGATTGGTTAGGATGAGATTTACAGGGTAGAAACTTTGATTGAGATTTTGACCTTTTTAGAGGTTGAATTTGCTTCCAAGTTGTTCATGAAAGTTGTAGAATGTGTTTTTATGTTTCAGTGATCTAAAGCTTGGAATTTTTGGGCAATGGAAGAGGAAGTTATGAGTTTTAGAAGATGTGCTTTTGTTTAGGATGACATTTGCAGGACATATATTTTTGAAGTGCATTTTGACCCCTTTAGAGTTGGAATTTGTCTGTGATTCCTTCATGAAACTTGTAGGAATTTCTGTTATCTTTCTAATGATACCAAATTTGTCAAATTTGGACACTTGTATGAAAAGTTATGCATTGTGATAGAAGAGAGGGAAATAGGTGCAAATGTTATTTTCTTTTCATTTTATTTTTGTTCTAATTTGACCATTTTGCCATTTTTTGTGTATAACTTTTTCATCCGACCTCTGATTGACTTGAGTTTCAAGGCGTCGGATTCCTAAGTCATTTAATTGCCTCTCCATGAGAATTTGTAAATTTTGGAGATTAAATTGAAAATGATGGATTAGATTAAAGTGAGGGGACCGAGTAATTATTTTTTTGGTCCGTGTTTTGACAATAATTGGACCTATAGAGGTCCGAATTGAGTGATTTTGGTGTCTATGAATTTCTAAAACTTAGATAAAAATTTTGTGATGAGAATTTTTGGAATAATGCCAAGAATGTCACGAACATGCATTGTACACATTTTAATTTCTCCATGTGCATTATTAAACATTTCTGATTGTACATTTAGTAATATTTGTGTATTTTAACTGTTATAGAGGCACATTTGGAATGTCAACCCACAGACATTGCCGAGACTTCCAAACATTAGCTTCAGAAGCTATTGGTGAGTGACCTAGACGGTTCTCTCAATTATTAATTGCTTATAACTTTGTGGTGAATAATGGTAGGTTTTAGATTGATTGTGAATGTGGATTCCGGACAGAAGGTCCGATGTACTGGGGAGCCATGACATAGAAGTGCTACTTGTATGTGAATTTGAGAACTACTTGCTTGTGATGTGATAAATTGTGAAACATGTGTTGATTGTGATGTATATACTGCTTAATTTTCACATATGCATTTCATACATGAATGCATACTCAGATAATGACAGTTGTGACTAGAGCAGCTACCGAAAGCTAAAAGCTCAACGATTGTATTTGGGCCTCGAGCCCCACAGTGACTTAGAGCCTCAGGCTCAACGATTAATGTGCCCATATTGGGATAGTTCAGGCACTCAGTCATAACACCGTAATAAATTAGAAAAAATGGTCACATGAGCATTTCATATGCATTTGCTTACATATATTTGATTGAGTGAAAGGCAAAATGCCTTATGCTTATGTGAAAATAAAACGTGTTAATGATGTGATTGATCGCGGCTTTGTCGATTCGACCTTACGATCGATCCTTGGAAATCGGTAAAAAATAATTTATACCAAAGATTGCAGTATAGGATGCAACCTCGGGTCGTCTCTCTTGATCGGAACCTAATGAAATGGACCTAAGCTAGCTATATGTCATAAAATGCAAGCAAAATTAGTAAGAAAAAGGGGTTTTGATTTTGAGAACACTAATGAACTGAAAAGCGTGTAAAAAGTATTTTTGGATTTTTGAAAATAGAAAAAGAAAATACTAAAACAAGTGATAAAATCCTTTTGAAAATGAGCTTTGGCTATCACAGTTCAAAACTAAGTGTGAATGGTAAACCTTAAAGGACTCTCTTTAAGTCCAGGGTTTTGATTAATGAACTCCATTTCTCAAGACCCCATTGAGTGCTCTTGAGCCTCAGAACCTTAAAGGACTCTTTAAGTCCAGGATCTTGATCAATGAACTCCATTGCTCAAGATCCTGTTAAACACATCTTAATGTGTGCGGTGGATTCAAAATCACTAAGTTTGAAATGATAAACCTTAAAGGACTCTCTTTAAGTCCAGGGTCTTAATTAATGAACTCCTGTAACTCTTGACTCCATTTCTCAAGACCCCATTAGGTGCTCTTGAGCCCTAGAACCTTAAAGGAACCTTTAAGTCTAAGGCTTTAATCAATGAACTCCATTGTTTAAAACCTTGTTAAAGGCATCTTAGTGTGTGCGCTGGATTTGCCAATGCAATGGGTCAAATGAAATCTAGCATCAACTCAATATCAAACACAACTAGGCAGATAAAAGAGAATCAACAATATCACAAGTTGACATATATGAGACTTCATATATTTAAGCATAGAATTCTACATAAACAAATTCACAACACCTTACATTGTTCAACGCTTAATTAAACTCTAATTAATCAAATATAACTACAAAGCAATAAACCCCAACTCGGCTGTTCATAACAAAGTAGTTAAACGTGACAATGTAAACTACTAATCCAAACAACACATTAAAAGTCTAACATTTAATTAATCTATAATCGAGTAGCTTCACTACAAATTACAAATCCTAAACCTAGGATTTCATAAATCATAGCTAAACTATGAATTAAGCTACTCCCCTTTGAAGCTCGGTGAACTCCAACCATCACTGCATATTCAGGAGAAAATGAATGCCTAACCACGCATTGTAACCGGAAACTTCACAACTCGTGACGAATCCACGCTACCCATGATGGAGTCAGCAGTGAAAATGGAAACAAAACCGATGTGAAATTGTCCCTTGGGAACCCCAAAGGGAGCCCTGGATGGTAGACGTGAGGGCTTCCTCTTCTCCTCTCTTCGCTCGCCGGTCTCCTTTTTCTCCCTGAATAAATGTCGATCCTCCAAAAGATGATTGTTCTAACCTAATTCGACAAGATTTAAAGGATGGGTCACGGGCCGGATCGGTACAGTGAGAGAAATTCCTATTTGGAGTCCGGGTATTCGTCTGCACGTCGCGACGTGTGAATTAATTCTTGTCGCGACGTGTGCTCTAGCTTGCTCGCCGCGACGAGTTGAATTATTGATGTCTCGACGTACGATCTTGTGTTGATGCGCTGCGACGTGGGAATTACATTTCGTCGCGGCAGGCGATTAGTTCACGCCGCGACATGCCTTAAGGACTTCATGCCGTGTTGACTCTTCTGATCCTTTTTGACTCCTTTTCTCCTACAATATAAAATAATAATTTGCAGTATCAATTGTTCTTAGAAAAATTATAATGCAATTAATGACAATTTGTACAATTTTACTAGCAAATTGCATAAAACATAAGCTCACCGTAAGATGTTGGACCAATGGTGGTTGACAAATTAAATCCCTTTATGTTTTGATAATAATAAAATATCTAGAAATAGTTAAGAAATTATTTCAGGTATTATTCAATGAAAGGATTGTGCAAATCAAGATGAGCAAGTGTCTAATCAATGGAGAATCAAGATGGGAGTTGTCCTCTACGTGAAAAATGACATAAAACATGAGGATTATAAAGGATTTGGTCGGATGTTACCATTGAAGGAAATACAAGTTGACTTACAAAACACAAGTCGACTTACAGATGAAGCAATGTCAATACAAGTCGACTTATCAAACACAAGTCGACTTATCGAGTACGACAAGTATACATGGAACAAGTCGACTTATTGGAGAGCAGAGATGAAACTTTTACGTAAATGGTTGAAACAAATCAACTTATACATTCGACAAGTCGACTTATGGATGCACGAAATCAGCTCCAACGGTCTAATTTGATAAAAATGGAATAGAGATTATCAAGGAACGGCTATATCCAATTAAGCAACGGCTAGTAGAGCTCCAATAGCTATATTTCTTCAAGTATAAATAGAGGATGATGGAAGAAGAGTATATACAAGTTCTACAAGTTCAAATACTCTTATACTGCTTCTAATTGCTCACTATTGCTCTTATTTTGTTACAAATTGTATTGAGCATTTGTTCTTCAATCTTTGTATTGTTTTACTTACAATTTGAGTGACTAGGTCACGTGGGGTAGGATTTGTGCCAGAAGACAAATCGAGTGTAAAGGTTGCTTGAGCCGGAATTCAAATGGGATTGTAAAAAGTTCACACTCAACTACAAAGTGTGCAATAAAGTGGTTGGCAAAATCCTAAGTGGGAGCTTAGGTAGAGGACGTAGGTCTTAGCACCGAACCTCTATAAAAACAGTGTTTGACCTTCTTCCATACACTTTTTAATTAAGTTTATCAAAATTGTTTTTGTGTGTTTTAACTTCTGATTTTCTTGTAGAAATTTTCAAAGTATTTTAAAGATCTATTCAACCCCCCCTTCTAGATCACTTACAATTGGTATCAGAGCAGAAGTATCCGGGATGGCACACAACAACCTAGCGGAAGAAGGTAATACTAATAATCGCCCTCCTTTATTTAATGGTACTAATTATTCTTCTTGGAAAAATCCTATGAAGTACCACATCATTAGCGAGGAGTTGAATCTTTGGAAGATCATTATCTTGGACTTGAAGCCCTACGAAGAAAATGGTGAGTTGAAAGCGAATTGGAGTATGATGATAACGATTGGAGGCAAGCGTACATCAACGCCAAAGCTATGAAGCTGATATATTGTTCATTAACGATTGAGGAAAGAAATCGGGTAAATTCTTGCACCACTGCCAAGGAAATGTGGGAGAGACTTCGAGTTACTCATGAAGGGACAAATCAAGTCCGGGAGACTAAAATCAACATGCTGCTTCATGACTATGAAATGTTTGTCATGAAGGAAGGTGAGTCTATTTCAACTATGCTTGATCGTTTTGCAGAAATTATAAATGGATTAGGCAACCTTGGAAAGCATATGACGGACAGTGAGAAGGTAAAGAAAATCCTTCGCTCACTACCGAAGGAATGGGATTCACAAGTCACTGCCATTATGGAATCCAAAGATCTCAATCATCTGGATTTCAACGCCTTGGTGGGATCACTTATCAACTATGAGATTATTCTCAAATCCAGAGGAGGTAGAGGTAAGCCTAAAAAATCTATTGCTTTTAAAGCTAACACTTCTTTCGTTGATGAAAGTGATGAGGAAATAGATGAAGATGAGGAAGACGAAGAAATAGCGATGTACGCTAGAAATTTAAGGAAGTTCAAGGGACTTCTCAAAAATCGAAGAAAAGAATTAAATGGCAGAAAACAGGGAGAAAGAAAGAGGTTTGGCGTGGAAAGAAAATCAAAAGGCTATGACGAAAAGAAAGGCAACGAAGAATGTTGGAGATGTGGAAAACGGGGACATCTCGCAAGAGAATGCAAAAGCTCATCCTCCACATCAAACTTTCAGAAAAATGATAAATCTGAAAAGGTAAAGGAAAACTAGCCTGGTGGCAACTTGGAGTGATGAAGAGGATGCATATCAGTGATGATGAAAACAATCGGCACTTATGGCAAAAGTTCATCAGTGATGATGAAAATGAGGTAATTTACGATGACCAAGATCTAAAAGATTCTTTTGATGCTTTGCAAGCTGATTTTGAAGAAGCCATTGAGATTAACAAAAATTAAGAAAGAAAATCGAGAATTGGTTGCTGAAAATAGTGCCTTACATGAAACGATTGATGATTTAGATAGTCGAAGGAAGATCATTCTGCATGTCTTATAGAAAAGGAAAAACTTGTTTGTGAGCTTGATAGACTCAGAAAAGAATTTTCGTATGTAGTTGGAAAATTTGCGAATGGAAACAAACAGTTTGAAAAATTGTTATCACTATAAAGATATTCCATTTCTAAACATGGATTAGGATATGACCCTTTTGATCGAGATTGCTCTTTAATTTTCAAATTTATTAAGGATGGAAAAATCGCTCAATGTGCTAAATGTTTGAAAGATGGTCACATAGAAATTGCTTGCAAGAGTACTAGAAGATGTGTTAAGATTAAAAAAATTTGGGTTATTAAAGGCACATTACCACCTAATGTGGTTTATATGGCTAACCAAAATGGACCCAAAATGGTTTGGGTACCTATAAGAAGAAAGAACGTTGATATTGTAGGTACAAGCAAGGGATGAAAGGCCGTCAAGCACTTGGTACATCGATAGCGGATGTTCAAGACACATGAGTGGAGACAAGAAACTTTTTCCCGAAGTTAAACCAAAGAATCAAGGTTATGTCACTTTTGGAGACAACAACAAAGGTAAGGTCATTGGTATTGGTAAAGTGGGTAAGGAACCTCTGCCAACCATTGACAATGTTTTGCTTGTTGATGGGTTGAAACATAATTTGTTAAGTGTTTCTCAACTTTGTGATATGGATTTTAATGTAGTATTTGAATCATCACATTGCACTGTTAGAAAGGATGGACATGTTGCTTTCATTGGTTTGAGACATGGAAATACATACATTGTAGATTTGCATGATGATAGTTCTTTTAATGAAAAGTGTCTAGTAACATTAGAAGAAAATGCATTTTTGTGGCATAGAAAATTAGGACATGCTCCTTTGCCATTAATTTCTAAACTCTCGAAAAATGACATAGTAAGGGGATTGCCTAAAATCAAATTTGTTAAAGATCACTTATGTGAATCTTGCTTAAAGGGCAAACATGTTAGAGAATCTTTCAAACCAAAGAAAGAAATTTGCACATCTAGAATTCTTGAACTTGTGCATATGGATTTGATTGGACCATCTAGGCATGCTAGTCTTAGTGGAAAATTATATGTCCTTGTGATTGTAGATGATTTTTCTAGATTTACTTGGGTAAGGTTTCTTGCGAATAAAAGTGATGCCGTTAATGAATTTACCAAGTGGTGTAGATTGGTTCAAAATGAGAAAAATTTGTCGATCGTTGCAATTAGAACCGATCATGGAGGAGAATTTGAATGTGAACCTTTCGAAAGTCTTTGTGACAAATACAGGATGGAGCACAATTTCTCGACACCAAGGACTCCGCAACAAAATGGTGTTGTAGAAAGGAAGAATCGTTCTCTTGAAGAAATGAGCAGAACCATGTTAAATGAGTACAATCTTCCTAAATCATTTTGGTAGAAGCGATCAACACTGACATGCTACGTCATTAACAGGGTGCATTTACGAAGAGACAAAAATAAGACACCTTACGAGCTATGGAAAGGTAAGAAACCTAATATCTCTTATTTTCATCCTTTTGGCTGTAAAGTTTTTATTCATAATAATGGAAAGAGCAATTTAGGAAAATTCGATTCTAAATCCGATATTGGTGTGTTTATTGGTTATTCTCAAACTAGTAAGGCTTTTAGAGTTTATAATAATAGGACTAAATGTGTTGAAGAAAGTATACATGTTAAATTTGATGATATGATTTCACCCCCGAGAAAGGCTTATTTTGATGATGATGCAAGAAGTTCAGGAAATAAAATTGAAGAAATTGAATCCAAGATTGAGGAATTGAAGCTAGACGAAGAAAATCATGTACCCGACATTAAATCATGGGCAAAAGCAAAGAATCATCCTATGGAGCAAGTCATTGGTGATTTAAATGTTAGTGTAAGAACTAGGAGAAATATCTATGAGAATATGAGTAATTCAGCCTTCATTTCATTGGTAGAACCCAAAAATATAGAAGAAGCTCTTAAAGATGAAAACTGGCTTTTAGCTATGCAAGAGGAGCTTAATCAGTTCAAGCGAAATGATGTATGGGATTTGGTAGCTCCACCAAAGGACAAGACCATCATTGGAGTCAAGTGGGTAAATCGGATAAAATATGATGAGAATGGTGAAGCGATTAAAAATAAATCAAGGCTAGTGGCTCAAGGATTTTATCAAGAAGAAGGCCTTGATTACAATGAGACATACGCTCCTGTGGCTCGTTTGGAGGCAATTAGGCTACTATGTGCATTTGCTTCTCATAAAAGGATCAAATTAAATCAAATGGACGTCAAGAGCGCATTTCTCAATGGGTATATTCAAGAGGAAGTCTATGTCAAACAACCACCGGGATTTGAAGATCATGAGCATCCGGAATATGTCTACAAACTCAAGAAGGCACTTTATGGACTAAAGCAAGCACCAAGAGCATGGTATGAGAGGTTAAGTACTTTTCTAACTCAACATGGATGTGTTCGTGGTAAGATAGATAATACGTTGTTTATTAAACATGTTGATAATGATATGTTTATTTGTCAAATTTATGTTGATGACATTGTGTTTGGTGCCACTAATGAATTTTTGTGTAAAGAATTTAGCAATTTAATGCAAGGTGAGTTTGAAATGAGCATGATGGGAGAACTCAAGTTCTTTCTTGGATTGCAAATCAAGCAACACAAAAATGGAATATTCATCCATCAATCAAAGTACACAAAGGAACTTCTTAAGAAGTTTAAAATGGAAGGATGCAAAGTGGCAACAACACCAATGGCAACAAATGTGGTCTTGGAGAAAAATGAACATGAAGAATATGTTGATCAAAAATTTTATAGAGGTATGATCGGCTCTCTCTTGTATTTAACTGCTTCTAGACCTGATATAATGTTTGCCACATGTCTTTGTGCTAGATTTCAATCTTGTCCTAAGATTTCTCACTTGAGTGCTTGTAAAAGAATTTTTAGATATTTGAGTAGAACTATTAATCATGGTTTGTGGTATCCTAGTTGTGATTCATTTGATTTGTATGCTTATAGTGATGCTGATCATGGTGGCTGTAGAATTGATAGAAAAAGTACTAGTGGATTATGTCATTTCTTAGGATCATCTTTGATATCTTGGGCTAGTAAAAAACAAGTTAGTGTAGCCATTTTCACTGCTGAATCTGAATATGTAGCAGCTGGGAGTGCTTGTGCCCAAGTTCTTTGGATTAAACATCAATTGCTTGATTATGGTATTGTTGTTAAAAACATTCCTATCTATTGTGATAATACCAGTGCTATTTGTTTGAGTAAAAATCCTATATTGCATAGTAGAACAAAGCACATTGAAATTAGACATCATTTCATTCGTGATCATTGTTTGAAAGGTGACATTGTTTTGAAACATGTTTCGTCTAGTGATCAATTGGCTGACATTTTTACTAAGCCTCTTAAGGAAGATGTGTTTGTAAATATTAAATTAAGGTTAGGCATGTGTGATTTGAATTCTTTTGGTTGAATTTGATTTTGCTACATTAAATGGTCAAAATTTGAGGCAAAAGTGCAATCACATCCGAAGATACATTCATCGTGTTGGTTACTTGGGCTGAATAAGTGACTTATTTGGAGTTTTGGACACACCTTTTATGCCTTGACCAACATTTTGACTTCTGTTTTGTTTTATGTTGTATTTGTGTTTGTTTGACATTTTCTTGTAATGACTATTACTATCATTTGTGTTTGATGTTATGTTTGGTTCTAAATTTCATTACTCTTCATTTTCTCTAATTTTTTGATTATGACAAAAGGGGGAGTAAGATTGAAATTGATATTTGATTTAGGGGGAGTGAAAAGTGAAAATGAAAATTTCATTGATTTGCATTTTAAATTTTTACTTTATAAATTAAGGGGGAGACAACCTAACCATCAAGATAAGGGAAACCTTGATCAAATTTTATGTCCTTCAAATTTCTTGTCAATTTCTACATATTTTGTCATTATCAAAAAGGGGGAGATTGTTGGACCAATGGTGGTTGACAAATTAAATCCCTTTATGTTTTGATAATAATAAAATATCTAGAAATAGTTAAGAAATTATTTCAGGTATTATTCAATGAAAGGATTGTGCAAATCAAGATGAGCAAGTGTCTAATCAATGGAGAATCAAGATGGGAGTTGTCCTCTAAGTGAAAAATGACATAAAACATGAGGATTATAAAGGATTTGGTCGGATGTTACCATTGAAGGAAATACAAGTCGACTTACAAAGCACAAGTCGACTTACAGATGAAGCAATGTCAATACAAGTCGACTTATCAAACACAAGTCGACTTATCGAGTACGACAAGTCAACTTACACGGAACAAGTCGACTTATTGGAGAGCGGAGATGAAACTTTTACGTAAATGGTTGAAACAAGTTGACTTATACATTCGACAAGTCGACTTATGGATGCACGAAATCAGCTCCAACGGTCCAATTTGATAAAA
Organism: Erythroxylum novogranatense; assembly: GCA_029891385.1. Lineage (NCBI taxonomy): Eukaryota > Viridiplantae > Streptophyta > Magnoliopsida > Malpighiales > Erythroxylaceae > Erythroxylum > Erythroxylum novogranatense. The sequence goes on along the minus strand of CM057234.1, from coordinate 26,070,579 downwards.
ATGGAATGGAGATTATCAAGAAACGGCTATATCCAATTAAGCAACGGCTAGTAGAGCTCCAACAGCTATATTTCTTCAAGTATAAATAGAGGATGATGGAAGAAGAGTATATACAAGTTCTACAAGTTCAAATACTCTTATACTGCTTCTAATTGCTCACTATTGCTCTTATTTTGTTACAAATTGTATTGAGCATTTGTTCTTCAATCTTTGTATTGTTTTACTTACAATTTGAGTGGCTAGCTCACGTGAGGTAGGATTTGTGCCGGAAGACAAATCGAGTGTAAAGGTTGCTTGAGCCGAAATTCAAGTGGGATTGTAAAAAGTTCACACTCAACTACAAAGTGTGCAATAAAGTGGTTGACAAAATCCTAAGTGGGAGCTTAGGTAGAGGGCGTGGTCTTAGACCAACCTCTATAAAAATAGTGTTTGACCTTCTTCCCTACACTTTTTAATTAAGTTTATCAAAATTGTTTTTGTGTGTTTTAACTTCTGATTTTCTTGTAGAAATTTTCAAAGTATTTTAAAGATCTATTCAACCCCCCCTTCTAGATCACTTACATAAGAGACTCATTTAAACACAAAAATCATGAATTAAGAGTCAAAAAATGCATTAACAACCTTGAAAGTGTAGCCAATTATATATTAAACTTGGGCTCAATCAGTGATCATGTGGTACTTCTGATGTATGTGAAATTATGAAATAATTGTGATATGCCTGATTGTTGCATGAATTGAGTGAACCATCGATGATGGTTACCTCACTGAGTTCGCAAACTCACCCAAAATTGCAACATTTTTTTAGGACCGAGAGTAGACTCCTAGCTCCAGAGGGACTTTTGGAGCCGTGTATATCATTTTGGCGGGAGAAGTCATGGCTCACAGGTCGGTCAGCTGGGACTTTTGGGATGATCTAGATAGATCTGCAGTATTTCTCCTCTTTCATGTAGCATATTGTATTAGGGTTTTGGAGTGTTGTACAGATAGTGAAAACTGACAGATGTGTAAACTTTTGGTTTTTATGAAATGAAATGAGGAAAAAAGAAAATTTTGGTTTCAAAAAGTTTGTGATTTTTATATTAATGTTTTATTATGATGCCAAGTGGAGTGTTTGTAGTGATTGTTCGTAGCTCACCCTTATCGGAGGATATGTACCGAAATGACCTGCGGGTGTCCCAGTGTGGACCCTGCGGTAAGGGGACGCTACAAACACAATGTGTCCTTTAATCATATTCTCAATTATACATTTAGTAAGGACTTTATCAAGTACTAAAACTTCTAGTAAGCAGTCCTAAAGCAAGACCTTTAGACAAATTTTATATATTTGGCCAACATTACGGGCACGAGATTGAGGAGTGTCAAAATCTTCAATAAGTAGTTGATTCTTTATTAAAAAAAGATAATTGGAATAATTTATGGTACATTTTCCCAAGCCTGAAGGTAGTGGGAGATGACACGATCGATCCTATTCTAGAGAATGTGGTAGTAGACATATAGTATCATCACGTAGGCTTGGGGTTATTAACATAAAATCCTAGGAAGACTCTAGAATGAGAAAGTCAAAATTGAAAATATATGATCGTAGGTCTAAATCTTTGATCATTCTTGTGCGAGAGGCAAAGAGTTAAGAAATATCATATTTAAAAAGGAGAATTTTGAAGTGGCCAACCTTAATGACCTTATGATGTTCATCACAATAACACTTTCCAATTACAAAATATGAAAGATTTTGGTCATTAATGGGAGTTTTATTGTCATCATATTTTATAATGTTGATATGGGTAATTTTCGTAAACAAGAATTTTGTGAGAAAATGCAGAAGAGAAGGAAGATTTTTAGGGAGAAGTAAGATTTTGCATTCTATCTTCGTTGCCCTTTATTGATTAACTTGTGCCAATATATAACACTTTTCTAAACACACATGAACGAAATAACGAACTGAAGCAAATAATGGGCCACGCCCACCTTCACACAAGGAAAGGAAATAAACAGATTTAAACGTGACTAAATAATGGACTCCTGAAAGAACTCTAAGAATTAAACATGACTAAGTAACGAGCTCCTAAAATAACTCTAGCAATAAGATTAAGTCTTATTTAATCACAACAACCAAGAGACCACGTCTGCATGTTGCATTTTTCAACAACTCCAACTTCCTCTATTCTTCATTCACAAAACAGGGGCAAATATAGTACCCATGCATGGCCATACAATCCATACACGTATCAGTTTCCTCCCCTCTTCAAGAACCCTTGTCCTCAAGGTTGAAACAAGGATAGGCTTTCTGCAGCCTTCTAACGTCTTCCCAGGTAGCATCTTCAGGGGGAGCACCAATCCATTTTACAAGGACCTCCTCCTTTGGCCCATATTTTCCTTTTTGTATGATCCAGCGTGTAAGAATTTTCTCCAGTTGAGGAAGAACAGGACTCTCCTCCGTTGATGGTGGAAGACTAGGAGAGGCTACGGGTCTGTCACCCAAGAACTTACGAAGCCGATTCACGTGGAATACATTGTGGATTCTTGCTCCTGGTGGTAACTCCAAATGGTAGGCAATGGACCCGATTCTAGCTATGACTCGAAAAGGCCCATAAAATCTTGGAGATAATTTCATAGAGGCTCGGAATGCAACTGAAGACTACCGGTACGGCTGCAATTTGAGATATACATAATCACCCACCTCAAATTCAACATCCCGTTGATGTTGATCTGCAAGAGACTTCATACGATCACGTGCTTGCTTGAGATTGATTTTCAGCTATTTTAACATATCATCTCTTTCCCAAACGAAAAAATCAACAACTTCCACCCTAGCTGTTAGCGGTACATACCGAAGCAATGAAGAAGGTGGGATTCCATATACTGCTTGAAAAGGAGAAACTTTGGTGGACGAATGGGTTGAAGTGTTATAGCTTTATTCAGCCCAAGGAAGCCATTCTTTCCACCGTTTTGGTTGATCACTAGTGAAGCATCGTAGGTATTGTTCCAAGATCCTGTTTACCACTTCCGTTTATCCATCGAACTGCGGATGGTAGCTTGAGCTCATGTTAAGCTTCGTTCCTTGCATCTCAAAGAGCTTACTCCAGAAGTTGCTCATAAATATGTGGTCCCTGTCACTCACTATGCTTGATGGAATGCCATGTAAGCGGACTATATTTGCAATAAAAACCTTTTCCATAGACAGTGAGGTACACGGCTAAGACATGGAAATAAAGTGTGCATATTTTGACAATCTATCTACAACAACCATTATTACCTGGCATCCTCCTGATGTTGGCAAGCCATCGATAAAATCAATAGACACATCACTCCAAATTCGATCTAGAATCGGTAATGGTTGAAGAAGTCCAGCAAGTGCAAGGTGATCAGTTTTGTTCCTCTAGCATATATCACAATTACGAATAAACTCCGAGAGTGAGTTCCGCAGCCCTTTCCAATAAAATTCAGTTTGAACTCGTGCTAATGTTTTGTGGAACCCAAAATGATCCCTAACTGCCGAATCATGTAGTTCCGTCAAAATCACAGGAATAAGAGGCGAAGAAGGATTGAGGAGGACCTTCTCCCCAAGAAACCAAACACCATCTCTCTTGATTGCTTTTGGGTTGGATGCCACTGAAGCATAAAAAGGATGGCTGTTGCATTCATGTTGGAGTTTTTGCCACCAAACTATTTGGGGTGTAGATACAGCAATAAAACACAACTCGGCCTTACGTGACAAAGAATCTGTTGCTGTGTTCTCCGCTCCTTTTTTATATTCGTTTCGATATTCATATCCCATCAACTTGGGCAGCCAGCGAGCTTGAGTGGAAGTGGTGATGCTTTACTCCAGGAGGTATTTCAAGCTATGGTGATCAGTACGAATAATGAAGGAATTGCCAAGTAAATAGGGTCACCATTTTCTAACCGATTTAATGACAGCGAGCTTCTCTTTCTCGTAGGTAGAGTATTTAAGGGCTGCTCCCTTGAGTCCTTCACTGAAAAAGGCTATTGGTTGGTTCTGCTACATTAGTACCACTCCAATACCACTACCACTGGCGTCACACTCTATGACTAACGGCTGGGAAAAATCTGGCAATCTTAGAACAGGCGCATGAGAAAGACTTTGTTTGAGGTGTTCAAATGCTTTGGCTGCCTCCTGGGAACAATTAAATCCTTCTTTACTTAACAGGCGGTTCAGGGGTGCAACAATCATTCCATAATGCTTGATAAACTTTCGATAATAACCATTCAATCCCAAAAAGCCGCAAACTGATTGGACTGAAGTGGGAACCCGCCAATCTAATACAACATGTATTTTGCTCGAGCATGGCTCAATTCCATCGCTTGTCAAGAAGTGGCCGAGATACTCAATCCTTTCCATACCAAAAATGCATTTTTCTTCTTTGGCAAAAAGTTGATGCTGGCTGAGTATGGTGAGAACGGTCTGGAGATGTTGCATATGCTCTTCCCACGTTTTGGAATAGACGACTATGTCGTCAAAGAAAACCAAAACAAATTTGCGCAGGAAAGGGTGAAATACCTCATTCATCAAACTTTGTAAAGTTGAAGGTACGTTTGTGAGGCCGAATGGCATCACCAAAAACTCATAATGGCCTTTGTGTGTACGGAATGCTGTCTTAGGAATGTCCGGTTCATAGACCCGAATTTGGTGATATCCAGCTCTTAGATCGAATTTTGAGAAGTAACACACTCCAAACAGTTCAGTCACTAATTCGTCTATCACAAGTATTGGGAATTTATCCTTTATTGTAATCTCGTTGAGAGCATGATAGTCCACACAAAACCTCCACTCTCCATTAGCTTTACGTACCAAAAGGATTGGGGAAGAGAATGGGCTAGAACTTGGTTGAATTAACCCTGACGACAATAACTCACGCACCTGATTTTCGATCTCTGTCTTCTAGTAGTACAGGTACTGGTTGGGACATACGTTTACGGGCTTAGAATCTAACAGTAGTAGAATTCTATGGTCACGGTCTCGTACTGGCGGCAGAGCTCTTAGCTTTTCAAAAATATTTTGATGAGGCTTGAGGATCTTATCAATATCTGGATGAAGTTTAAAGGAGTCTTCAATTTTTAATTTTGTTGAAATCAGGTGGATAAAAAATCCAGTACCTAATAAACTGCTAGAAAGTAGGTGGTGGGCCTCTTTATCTGATAAAGCCTCCAATTCTCTCTGTTGCAATCCTTGGAAAGTATGTCTCTTACTATTTAAATTAAAAGCCATTGTAAGCTTACCGTAATCAGTCTTAATCGGCCCCAGATTTACAAGACATTGGACTCCCAAGACCACGGAACACGCTGCTGATGGCAAAACAGAAAAATCGGCCACAACCCAACAGTCATGCACGAGCAATTTCATTCCTCTACAGATTCCTGTGCAATCCACATGATCCTTGTTTGTTATCATTACTTAGAAGAGTCTATTGGTGTCGATTGGTATTCCTAGCTTGGTTACAATTCCTTGTTCAATGAAGTTATGGATGCTTCCCCCATCTATGAGTACGATAACCTCCTTTTCTTTCTCTTTCTTTTGACTCAAAGGGTTTGAGGATTCGGAACATCCGTTATAGCATGAAATGAAATTTCGGGTTTGTGAAACTCTCCTTCTTCTTCATTCCCAGTCTTCTCCTCTGGTTCCTCAAATGGAATTTTCGTTGCAGTCTTCAATCATAAAAAGTTGGGGACGAGTGCAACAATGACCCAGCACGAATTTCTCATCACAATAGGAGCAAAGTCCCCTTTCTCTTCTTTCTTTTGCTTCTTGGGAAGACAACCTACGAAAATTGGGGATTCCTGATTTTTGAGTCGGTATTGGTCCAAGAACACCGGTACTCGAAGTTCCAGGAAGTTTTGGCGTCATCATGGAAATCCTAGGTGTGATGTTGAAGCGTCTGTGAAGTCAATTTTTCTCCTCAATTATCCGAGCTGCTCCGATTGCATCGTTGAGAGTACGAGGTTTCTTAAGTTTAACCTCGAGACGTATTTCATCTTTCAAACCAGCAGTAAAGCTCCCAACCAAGAAGGGTTCGGGTAAGCCATCTACTTGATGAGATAGTCTCTCGAATGCATCCTGGTAAGCTTCCACTGTAGTTATCTGTTTAAGCCTTGATAAAGCTTCAACTGGGTCTTCATATTCTGTGGGTCCAAATCGTTGCAGGAGGGCTCGGGTGAATTCTGTCCATGAGAGTGGTCCACGAAACTTGGTGAACCAACGGAACCACTGTAGTGCCAATCCTTCTAGATGGAAAGAAGCCAATGGCATCCTTTGTTCAACATTTATTCCCTGATACGCAAAATATTACTCAGCTTGAAAAATCCACTCTGGTGGATCCTCAGCATTAAATTTTGGAAAGGAAAGCTTGAGAGAGGATTTTGGAATTTAAGTACTACCACATGAAGTTTCTCCAATAGAGAGGAGATTTTCGTCAGGTGTTGGACGAATGGGGGTGGAGGTAGAGTTTGAATTTGGCCCTATTGTGAAGGAGTGGAAATCGGAAAATAACGTCTGAATAAGAGAACTGAGTTGGTCGTAGTTGGCGTTGATCTTGTCCAAGGCAGCTTCTTGTTTGCTCAATGCAACTTCCTATTTGCTCAAGGTTGCTTCTTGCTTGGCAATGAGTTCAGTAACTTCGACTCTAAATTCAACATTAGTTTTCTGTCGTGTCTCCATTTGGATAACTTGGCCCTGATACCAAATGATATGGGTAATTTTCGTAAACAAGAATTTTGTGAGAAAATGCAGAAGAGAAGGAAGATTTTTAGGGAGAAGTAAGATTTTGCATTCTATCTTCGTTGCCCTTTACTGATTAACTTGTGCCAATATATAACACTTTTCCAAACACATATGAATGAAATAACGAACTAAAGCAAATAATGGGCCACACCCACCTTCATACAAGGAAAGGAAATAAACATATTTAAACGTGACTAAATAATGGACTCCTGAAAGAACTCTAAGAATTAAACATGACTAAGTAATGGGCTCCTTAAATAACTCTAGCAATAAGACTAAGTCTTATTTAATCACAACAACCAAGAGGCCACGTTTGCATGTTGCATTTTTCAACAACTCCAACTTCCTCTGTTCTTCATTCACAAAACAGGGGCAAACAGAGTATCGATGTATGGCCATACAATCCATACACGTATCAAATATGTTCAAGGAATTAGGATTTACAAAGTACAAATTAAATTTGTATCCCCCTTTAGCTGTATGTGGAAGGGGCAAGATTCATATACTGGGAAAATTTACTTTAGTAAAGTTGGGCATCAAACAATGGTAAGTCATTAGGTTTATAGAATTTCATGTTGTAGATAGACATTTAGTATACAATGTCATCCTGAAAAGGCCCTCTTTGTATTCCATCGGAGTTTTGTTGTTACCATATTAGTTGTTAATGAAGTTTTCTACTGAAATAGGTGTAGCACAAGTTTATAGAGATCCAAAAGAAATTTGAGAGTGATATTTAACATCTTTAAAAGCTAGCAAGAGCTCCAATTTCCATAAAATCATTAGAGTAGGGAAATTAGTAGAGAATATATCTTATACAAGAAGTGTTTGGGTTGAATATAGGGAGCTTCAAGGAAGAGAAATGGGGTAAAGGTGAGAGTTGAGATCAAAAGAGCACCTTTGGAACCATCAATGCAAGAATATGCAGACATCTTTTCAAAGAAGAGTAAAGATATAAGGGAATAAATCCGCCAATGTATAGATTGAACGTCAAAGCTAGTTATCGGCATGTAAGGTATAAAAAACAAACTTTTACCTTAGAAAGACAGACAAATGTGAAAGAGTAAGTATAAAAGTATGAAGGGCTAGTTTTATGCATGAAGTTCATTATTCATAATAGTTGGCCAACATGGTAATGGTCAAAAAGTTATATGGCAAATGAAGCATGTGCATAAACTTTCTAAATCTGAATAAATCATGTCCAAAAGTTAACTATCTTTTTCTTTTTTCTTGAGATAAACCAACTAGTGGATGTAGTGGTTGTCAATGCAAACTCAAGATATAACCATAGTCCTATGATTGAGCCAAAGAAAACTTTGCTTGTTACACACAATGTTACCTTTCATTGCTATGTGGAAAATGGACTGCTTTTATTGGTCATTCACTAAGTAAAACACAATTAAAATATTTGATATGCATGTTAATCACTAGTGTTAGTGAAAAAAATGTTTATGAAATCAATGGCAATAAAGGGATTAGTGGACACCATTAGTTTTTAATGCATTAGTGGACACCAAGTAAACTTTTTAAACTAGGTTGTTACTTCTCATATAACGGTTCACTGCAACTAGCTACAATAGGGAATCTATACATGTAGGTTTAAGTCAATTATAAGAGTTGGAGTTAGAGAAATTTAGAGAGAAAACAGTCATATTTGACAAAACACAGGCTCACACACAGGTTTGTCCTACCTTACCCGTTCTTATTGTGTATAAACAACTCATGTGGCAATGGCTAAATTAGTAAATATGATTTAAATCTATTATTTAACTCTTAAACAATTTTTAATCATATTGATAATTCAATTCCAATTTAAATATGAGTTTTAAAATTTTCAATATAAACTTTTCATATTCAAACAAATATAATTTTTAAGAACTTTAGGGTTTATGATTTTCAATTCCACAACTCAAGATCAATAAAATCAAATAATTTTAATTAAGTTATGGAATTAAAGTTAGCTTTGATACAATTGTTGAAAAATTAAGGTAGGATCTGATCTTACACGTAGTGGAATAATATCAAAACCTTTTTGTAGGATTTTTCGAAAGCTAAGATCACTTAAAATTCTATAACATGATTAACACAAAATATAATAAAATGTGAATAATAATTTGTACCTTATTGTGAAGCTTGATCTTTTTCTTATCATTTTTCTTGAACCAATTTTACTATTGACTAATTTCAACCACTATAGTTCAACACATTTCTAATCTCTAATAGTGTCCATAAAACAAGTTGAAAGAACTCTACAACTGTTGTAGAGAGGGTTAGACAAAAAGTGTTAGCTCCCTTAGAGCCTAATTCTATTTATACTAAATCTTAAACTTTTAGTAATTTAATTAAAAATAAAATTTTAATTTTAATTAAACTTTAATTAGAATTACAATTATTTCTACTTGATACCAGTTGGACCCAAATAACATCTAGTATCATATATTGGTCCTTATTTATTAAATCTTATATTTAATTATAAAGATTCTCAAACTTTACAATCAAGTTCAATTTTATTAAAACACCTTTTCTATCTTCAACTCATTATTTGTATCTAACCCATTAGGTTCTCAAATATATTAGCAATGAATATAAATTATAACCTTAAACCATATTTAAGATTAATAAATTAATCTTCTCTAATTTATCTTTAATTAAATAATTTTTATCCATAAATAGATATTAGCGTCTAGCAATGTGTCATAACCACCTAAATATTTAGGAATGTCAAAGTGGTTTTGACTAACCTTTTCTTCCATAATATTTTCATATAATTTAATCATTTCATCATATCTTTGTTATATAGAAATAATGTCTATTCTATTTAAGTCCAATCATATAAGTTCTTCATCATTAGTCATTGATTATATTAATGATATTTGAAAACTATTTTCAAAGTGTCATTTCACCTTGGCTAAGGATTTTTCCAAACAATACTAATCGAGAACAACAAAATATTCTCCTTGATCACTTTAAGGTGATGAATCATATAATGATCACTCAACTATCTCCACTTAACTCATGTTATATCCACTAACAATTAATTGAGCTACCCTTGACTAGAACATGTCATAAGTAATATCAAAATATAGCAATCCCTATATGATATACTTTGGTGATCTCAAGTCAAAAGATCACTTATACAATCATCACAATGAAAATTTTCATAAATATACAAGTAATATTCCAAATGAATTTCTCATATAGGGTCAATTTAGTGAACTTGTTCTTTAACAAGTACCCATATGTTTGTTTAAGTATCCTCATGCTTTAGTCCATGAGATTGACTACTTCATTTATAACGAAGAAACATAACATGTGTTAGTCTTTTATACATTATCAATGTCTAATATTAATAGAATAATGAGTATGATAATTTTAGGATAATTTATAAATAGAATATGAATCTCATAATAATGATCTCATCATAATTTCCTTTACAATATACATTTATCCATTGGACTTTATATATGAATATGTATAAGATAAAGAATGCCTTGAAGAATAATGTTACTAAACTATAGCCAACCGATTAGTTATAGGGCATATTTGAATAATTTCTCACGTACAATAAGCCAATCATTTAGGCATGTAATACCATATCACCATATGACGATCATGCTAATGCTAGGATAGTGGTTTAATAAGAGAATTCTACAAAATTCTCTATAGTAAGCACTTGCTCAAATCTTTTAAATTTCATCTTAATTATCATCATAATTAAGAGAAACTATGTAAATACATACTTAGATCTTTGATGAGATGTTAGCTCATTTTACACGCCCAATTGCTTTTATGTTCAACCAATCATCATATCCTAAAACCATTAACTTTGACTTTTTCAAAATGTTATCATTTCATATCTAACAATAAATCTTGCTAATTGATTTTATTATAACTTAATAGTTAAGTTGTTGTACTAGGCATAACCATTAAAAATAAATATTTTGTCATGCAATATCTTATCTTGTATATTCCTCTTTACATTAATCCATACTCTTATGAAATTTGGTTGTGAAAGTGTTCACTAAAGAATCACATTCCTTATAGATAACTTAAAATTTTAAATCTCATCACATAGGTCTCATCAAAGTGTTTCAGTATTTTCAATGATTAACTTCTACTTAGATTTAAGTCATTTGATCTTTTAAAAATTAAATCAATATTCATTTAATGTGTATTACTATATCATATAAAGTCTCTAGTATAATAAAATAAAGTTATCATCCTCTTATGAATTGTTATTATATCAAACACATCATATATATAAAATTAACAATTCAATACCATCATCATTCTTTCATGAAAAAGTGATTTGGTTTTCTTCAAACTAATAAGTTTCATATGATTAATAAAAATAATACATCTATCCTTATATGTAGCATATGATTCTCGGTATCTTATTTAACTAACATGGAATAAAGGATAATCTCAATTATCTAACTTTGTATTCTTGTAACTTATGTTAACCATAAGTCGCCTTTGATTCAATTGATACAAACTACAGTATAAAACTGAAACAAATACTTTGACTTAACAATTTGTTTCTTCTCATGTTTTGAACATCGTAATAATGTTCAATTTGAATTTATATTAAATATTCATAAGTATGAATTAGAAATACATATGATCTCTATCATACCACGTATAAGTAAGAAAAGTCATGCAATTATTTTTCTTCTAATGATAATTATTATCATATCTAAGCCAATGCTTCAATTGTAATCCATGTTTAGGCCTTTAGTAGGATAAATTGAGAGAAATAATTTTATCAAAGTACAATACTATCAACGTTACTTCATACAACCTTTTGCATGTTACTATCATGATGTTGACATACATTTTATATATCATCCAAGTTTATGAGATATTATTTAACTTTAAATATTATTACATTTTGTAGCGCCCCCTTACCATAGGGTATCCACCAGAACGCCCGTAGGTCATTCCGATACATATCCTACGACAAGAGACCACTACCGACAACAACTACTACACTCCTCATGGCATCACAATCATAAGACAAGAAATAAAACCGGCTACTTTTAAAACCAAACTAGATTCCATTTCATTCATTCAAAACTTAATAATTCTGTTGTCGAGACTTTTTAAGTTACATGTTTCACATCTTGTCTATACAATAACCAGATCTAACTATCGGTCTCAAAAGAAAGCCCAATGACCGACCTTTGAGCCATTGTTTTCTCGCCAATCCATTTGTATCTGACTCTACAAATTGAGGAGCTATCTGCTCATGCTAGGCCTGAAAAATAAGTTGCAATTTTGGGTGAGTTTGCGAACTCAATGAGAAACCATCATCGATGGTTCTCCCAATTCATGCATCATATAAGCATGAAACAGTATACACGCAGTAATTATACAAAACACAACATGAATACGATCCGCGAATAATTACAGATCACGATGCGGTAAATATACACCGGTAAAAATATTGTCGATATAAAATCCAAGATGCTGATGCACACGTGACTCTTTTCCGGTTCATTTCAGATTGTGACCGAGCGCATAACGGTGATCGGTATAGGCGGCGTGCAGGGAGAAGTATCTCCCGTCGAGCTCGAGGCTCGGTTCAGTATATCGAGCTCTAGGCTCGGTTCAGTACAGTGGCGCCTCGGTTCACAATTTTCCTTTTAACAGTGTGATGTATTTGTGCATGAATGCACATGTCCCATAACAGTATACATGGTATTACACAGTTCAAGTAGACAGTCCAATTAAACAGATACCTTATGTAAATCATAGTCAGATAATACCACATAATCCCCGTAGGGCAATCAATCACAATTATAATTCATGTAGTCCCCGTAGGGCAATCAATCACAGTAAACACATAGATTGGAATAACCAACTAGGTTACTCACCTAATAACTTCCACGCTAACGCCGGGAAGTCTCTGCCAAATCTGTGGAGCGATGGTCCCTTGGAGCCTCTATAACAAATTAAATGAATAACTATTACCATTTGTGTAAATGATTAAACAATGCACGTGAAATCGATAAAATATGTATAATGCATGTTCATGGCAAATCCGGCCCTAATCAATATTTCCTCATAATAAAATTCGATGAAAATTAGAAATCCATAAGCGCCGACGGTGCATGATTCGGACCTCTATAGGTCCCCAATTAAATAAAGCAGTGTTTACAAGTTAAAATCGATAGAAATACGTCCAATTCCGTCTAAAATTCCCGTTTTCTCGAAAATGAAATTAAATATTCAACCAATCCGATGCCTCTGGAATTAGGTCAATCGGACGTCGGACGGGAAAGTAATTGACAAAAGAACAATTTTACCAATTAATATCAAATAATAATCAAAATAAAATAAAAATATATATATATATATATACGGACGCGAGGCGAAATCGCCTCTCGCAGTCGCGAGGGCGGGCGTCGCCCTCGCGACCCGACCCCCCTAATGCTCGCCCTCGCGAGGCGCAATCTCGCCCTCGCGAGATGGCGAGCCCGTCTCGCCTCCGCGAGGCGACTTGTCGCCCTCGCGAGGTGACCCCCTTCTCTTGCTTTCCTTCTTTCCAGATTACAAACTTAACTTCCAACTTCTAACTTTAAGCACACAACTTAGAAAATACCCACTATACCTCATTGGAAAGCTTATGAAAAGCTCTACAACTCTCAAGAAGACCATAAAAATCAATTCCAACCCTAAGAATGTCAAAAATCCCATCAAACCTTCTGCCTACTCAATTCTCAACTAACACAGGGCAGTACATTAACAATTTCACAACTCACATATTCTTCAGTAATAAATTACCACAAAAATATGGTCAATAAGTTCACAATGTCCTCTACAACTTTCATGAACAACCCAAATTCAAATTCTATTGCAAACCAAGTCAATTAATTCACTCAATGTTACTGTCCCTGAAACCATGCAATTTGAGCAGTAAATTTATAACCAACATAACTCCCTGTAGACAAGTCATTAAAATCAGAGCTTTATACCCTGAAAGATAGAATCCCAAACTTCAATTCTTCCTGAAATAACCAAACTCCAATTCAGCCTCTAACATTTTCAAATCTGTCATGCAAGTGTCTGACCTAAACAACACTTAATATCACAATGTAGGTCCAGATTTTGAAATTCCATATTTCCACATCTGACCTCCAAAACTTATAAGCCATATACCATTTTCAAGATCAATCTGATATCTAAAACTCTTCAGTACAATGCAAACCCCAAATCAAGTCACAAAAATTCCTAAAATTCCTCCAAACCCGAAAATGCACTAAATGTGCCAATCCAGCTAGGTTTCAGCCAATGCATGAAAACAGTCATCAGTAATCAGGTCATATCTCCTAACATACAACTCGAAAAATAGCAAGATCAGAGGCAATGGAAAGATAATCATATATGCTACAACTTCCATGAAGATCATTCTCCCTAATTCCATCTCAATTAATTCATAAAAATCAACAAAACTCAGTTATTATGTTGCGGTTACTGTTCATAGGTCAATGGAACAGCAACTTTCCATGCAAAAATTCACCCTTCTATCATTGAAATTCAACAACACCTATTTCACACTAAATTGAAGCCAACATCCCAAAGTTTCAGTAGCCACTAACTTTACCTCATTTGCATTTCTATACTATAAGTTATGAATAAAACAGTAACATCAATTCAAATTCCAATTTTCCAGACTCAAGGCTAACCTTAGTTCAATCACTTTCAATACCTTTTTCACCTCATTAGACATCAAAATAAATTCAAATTAAATATCACTACAGTCATACATACACTAGGGCTAACACTGAAAAATTGGCAGCATTAAATTCCATATGCAAACCTCATTTAAAAACTCAACCCTTAAATGAAAACTTACCTAACACCAAATCTCCTTCAAACCTACAAGAACCAACTTCTAAATCCTACACCAAGGTCTCAACTACCTTTCCTTCCCAAGCATGTACCATACTCATCATCATCTAGCTTTGATGGAATCAAAGATGATAGCTTAAAGGTATGAAGAAAGATGAGTAAAGAGCAAACAAAGTCGATGGTTTTATGAAGAGTTTAAGTTGTAAGAGTTTCGGATGAGATAACCAAAATGTCTAACCATTTATCCTTCCTTTAAACACTTACGTTCGAGAACAATGAAAAGAAGCATTAACTGTTGCTTTTAGATGGCAACATGTAATTGGCTCCTTTTCTTCTTTCTTTTTTTTTTATTATTTGAAAAGTCAAAATATTAGTTAATTAATCCAGTCTAAAATTTTACTCCATTTAACTCTAATAACCTTACTTTCAGTCCCAAAATAATATACCCCATATTCTTGTACCATTGGGTAGCAATCTTTGCTACCAAGAATCGATCGATTAAGCCAATTGGCGATTTTACGGTCAAGAATTGTCTCCTAAAAATCCAGAAAATTCCTAAAATCCCTAAAATGTAAAACAATTAATGGTGCAGTCGAATAATTTTCAAACTCAATTACTCCATTAACTTCACACAGAAGTTCAATTTAAAACCTAAGCCGGAAAATGTCATGAATGCATGTATACTATGTGCATGTGCAACCAATCAGTAATTATAGAGATGTATGTGCATGCCGAGATATAATTTAATATCCCGAACCCATCCTAATTACCAAAATGCCCTTCCTATAGGAGAGGGGATGTTACAATTCTCCCCTCCTAACAAAAATTTCGTCCTCGAAATTCTTACCTGATTGATCGAAAAGGTGAGGATACTGTCTTCTCATATGCTCCTCGGTCTCCCAGGTAGCCTCCTCAGTCGAATGGTTCCGCCAGAGAACCTTCACTAGTGGAATACTCTTATTCCTCAGTTGTTTCACCTGAGACCCGATAATCTGGATCGGCTCCTCCACATAACTCAGATTACTGGAGACCTCAATCTCCTGAGCCGATATTACATGTGTCGGATCCGACCGATATCTGCGGAGCATACTCACATGAAAGACGTCATGTAACTGAGACATCTCACTCGGTAAAGCTAGCTCAGAGGCCAAAGGTCCGATCCTCTCGGTGATCTCATATGGACCAATGTACTAGGGCTTAACTTACCTTTCTCCCAAATCTCGGTACACCACGCATACGGTGACACCGTAAGAATACTCATCGCCCACATTATACTCAATGTCCCTCTGTCTTGATCAACATAGCTCTTCTGTCTATCTTGAGCCGCCTTAATGCGACTCCGTATCAGTTGCACTTTATCAACCGTATCCTGAATCAGCTCAGGACCCTCAATCATCCTCACACCCTCTTCATCCCAATACAAAGGCGATCTACGGCCGCCCATACGATTGCCTCATATGGAGCCATCCGATGCTACTATGGTAATGATTGTTATATGCAAATTCAATCAGGGCTAAATACTGATCCCATGCTCCTCTGAACTCCAATACACATGCCCGAAGCATATCCTCAACAGTCTTAATCGTCCTCTCACTCGCCCATCATGCGAGGATGAAGCAGCATCTTGAAGTTCAACTAGTACCCATAGCAAATCGCAAACTCGCGGAACCTCGAGGTGAATCTGGGATCCCTGTCAGACACTATCGACACTGGAACCCCGTGCAGTCTCACTATCTCCGTCACATACTTCCGGGCCAACTGATCCATGGTATTATTCTCCCTCACTGCCAAGAAATGAGCCGATTTAGTCAACCGGTCTACTATGACCCGAGATAGCATCATCTTTGCCTCGGCGTCTAAGCAACCCCATAATGAAATCCATGGTGATCCGTTCCCATTTCCACTCGAATGGGCAACGAATGAAGCTTCCTCTATGGAGCTTGGTGCTCACTTAACTTGCAGCACGTCAAACACTGACACGTACTCGGCTACCGCTTCTTCATACCAGCCACCGAAATGTTGCTTGAGAGTGTTATACATCTTGGTAGTACCGGGATGCATAGCATATGTGGCCATATGAGCCTCCTCCGGTATCTCGCCTCGGATCATCTACATCGGGCACACAAAGCCTCGCCCCATCCATAGAGTCTCATCTCTCAACTCAAACTCGGATCTCGAATCGGCCTTCGCTTTCTCAATCGGTCTCACCATAACAGATCCTTATCCGAACCCTCCCGATTCATCCCAAGTAGCATCGGTCTCGGTCTCGGTGTAGCCAATAATACTCCATCCCTGCTCCATTCATCGCACATTCAAAGCTCTCAATCAGATCAAATTAGGCAACCTCATTGCACGAATAAAGCCTGCACTAGTATGTGACTTCCTACCGAGCATACGCCACCACATTAGCTTTTCCAGGGTGATACTCAATAGTACAGTCGTAATCCTTCAACAACTCAAGCCACCTCCTCTGTCTCAAATTCAACTCTCTCTGACTCAGTAGGTATCTCAAACTCTTATGGTCAGTAAAGATCTGAAAGGTCTCACCATACAGGTAATGCCTCCAAATCTTCAATGCAAATACTACTGCAGCTAACTCCAAATCATGAACAGGATAGTTTACCTCATGAGTCCTCAACTGTCTCGAGGCATAGGCAATGACTCTACCATGCTGCATCAGAACACATCCCAATCCCTGATGTGATGCATCACTGTACACTTCAAATCCTCCAGTCCCAGATGGAATAGCCAACACCGGTGCAGTAGTCAACCGATGTTTCAGCTCCTCAAAACTCTTCTGACACTCCTCGGTCCATCTGAATGGCATATTCTTCCTCAGAAGTTTTGTCGGAGAAATGAGATCAATGAAAACCCCTCGACAAACCTCCGGTAATAACCAGCCAATCCGAGGAAACTCCGAATCTCCGGCACATTCCTAGGAGCTTCCCACTGCAGCACTGCCTCTACCTTACTCGGATCTACCTGAATACCCTCACCAGTCACTATATGCCCCAGAAAGATCACCTGATCCAGCCAAAATTCACATTTGCTGAATTTGGCGAACAACCGCCTCTCCTCATCGTCGTAACACAATTCTCAAATGCTCACTATGCTCCGCTCTATCCCTCGAATACACCAAAATGTCATCAATGAAAACAATAACAAACTGATCCAGGTAGGGCTGAAATACCTTATTCATCAAGGCCATAAAAGCTGCCGGGGCATTTGTCAACCCAAACGGCATCACTAGAAACTCGAAATGCCCATACCTGCTCCTGAAGGCACTCTTAGGCACATCGGCCTCTGCAATCTTCAATCGATAGTAACGGATCGCAGATCTAACTTGGTGAACACCGAGCTCCTGCAATGATCAAATAAGTCATCAATCCTAGGCGGTGGGTACTTATTCTTTCATCACACCGATTCATTTGCCTATAATCGATGCACAGCCTCAAAGTCCCATCCTTTTTCTTCACAAACAAAACTGGAGCTCCCATGGTGAAACACTGGGTCCGATAAACCCTTCTCCAACAACTCCTGAATCAACCTTGACTCCCTCGGTTCCACAGTGCCATCCTATATGGGGTATAGATATAGGGCGGTACAGAACGAGGTCAATGGTAAACTCGCTCTCCGATCCGGTGGCAAACCCAGTAACTCATCAGAAACACATCCGAAATTCCCTAACCACGGGAATATCCTGAAGCCTCTGCTCAACTCTGGTGTCAATCACATGAGCCAGATAGGCCTCACAACCTCCCTGCATCAACCTCAGGGCACTAAGGAAAGAGATCATCCGGCCGGCATCTTTGCCTGGCTAACTCCTCTGAACACTGCTCTAGGCTGACCAGGAGACTCCAACACAACCTCCTTGGTATAGCAGTCCATGATAGCCCTATGAGCAGTAAGCCAATCCATCCCCAGAATGACATCGATCTCTCTCAGAGGCAACACTATAAGGTCCGCCTCAATCTTGCTGATCAATCAATCGAGCATCCCCTGCAGACCTCTCCCAATGCAGTAGTAGTACCTAGAGGTGTACTCACCTCTAGCCCATACTGTAACATCTCCCTATCCCCATGCAATCTACATGCCATATGAGGTGCAATAAAAGAATGCGTGGATCCTGGATCCAGCAATGCAAATGCCTCAATATCAGAGATGAGAAGCATACCAGCTACAATATCAGGGGAATCCTGGGCCTCCTGCCGTGTCATGGCGTATACTCTCGCCTGGGACTGTGGTCGGCCGCCCCGACCCTCAGTCCTCACAAAGGACCCCTCAGCTCTACCACGGCCTCTACCTCGGCCCTCCGTCCGGATCCACCACTCTCTACTGCACAGACAAGAGTGGAACTCCCGGCTCGTCCGCTACCAATGGATCGAACTCTCAATGTATCGAGGCAATCCACGACACGATGCTCCGTCGAGCCGCACCTCAAACAGCTCCAAGAATCCACCAACACTCCCATGTGCCTCCTCTCACAATGCGGGCTGCTGGAGAAATATGTCCGAGCCTCTACCACTACCACTACCACCGATCCAAATCTCCTCTCGCCCAAATCCAGATCGTCTCGAACCTCCGGAGACTCGAAAGTCCCGCTCACAGGCGCTTACTAAAGCTCCCGCCAGAGTGCCTCGACTATCACTTGGGCGCTTACCGGGACCCAATCTCACTGTCTGTCTCATCACCGCTCCACTCTAACGGCGGCCCTCAACTCAATGAATGTACCCATGTCCCACCAAGCCAACCTGACGGATCTCGGTGTTGAGGCCATTCTCGAACCTCCGGCACTTATCGGCCTCGATCGGGACCATCACGAGAGCATAATCTATCACTCATTAAATTTTACCTCATAATCACCACCGACATCCTACCACCTTAAGTTCCGAAACTCCTGCATCTTCATATCAAGATAGACCTTGGGCATATAATTATCCTTGAAGGCCCTCGAAACTCAAATTATGTCAACAAGCAAGGCACAGTGGTACCGCTCGCACGCCTTCCACCACTTATATCTTGGGCCTGCAACGTGATCTCGCATAATCGAACCTCTCATCGTTCGCATCCATCTGATCAAGACTCTCTCATCCTCTCCAACCATCCTCGGCCTCGTGGGTGCATCTTGCCATAAAATCTCTGACCCCACAAGCAAAAGTCATACCTCCTTTCCGCCTCACGGAACTCGAGGAGGCAACTCCTCAAGACGAGGCATGAAGACTCCTACTTGCTCCCACGGATCCTGGTCCGTGGCGCTCAACTGATCACCTAATCATCAAGACCTAAAACAAAACAAAAATTCTGATCAGTTTCAACAGTTCCATCTGATTCATACCTATATTGTTACTATTCCCAAAAGATGCCAAACCATGCTCTGATACCACCAAATGTAGCGCCCCCTTACCATAGGGTATCCACCAGAACGCCCGTAGGTCATTCCGATACATATCCTACGACAAGAGACCACTACCGACAACAACTACTACACTCCTCATGGCATCACAATCATAAGACAGTAATAAGAAACTGGCTACTTTTTAAAACCAAACTAGATTCCATTTCATTCATTCAAAACTTAATAATTCACAACTGTCAGTACTTTTTAAGTTACACATGTTTCACATACTGTACTATACAATAACCAGATCTAACTATCAGTCTCCAAAAGAAAGCCCAGCTGACCGACCTTTGAGCCATTGTTTTTCTCGCCAATCCATCAGTATCTGCTCTACTACGGTCCGAGGGAGCTATCTGCATCATGCTAGGCCTGAAAAATAAGTTGCAATTTTGGGTGAGTTTGCGAACTCAATGAGAAACCATCATCGATGGTTCTCCCAATTCATGCATCATATAAGCATGAAACAAGATATACGCAGATAATTATACAAAACACAACATGAATACAATCCGTAATAATTACGGTCCGAGACGGTAAATATACACCCGTGTAAAAATATTGTCGATATAAAATCCAAGATGCAATGCACACGTGACTCTTTTTCCAGCTCATTTCAAGATTGTGACCGAAGCGCATAATGTTGATCGGTATAGACGCGTCTGGGAGAAGTATCTCCGTCGCGAGCTCGAGGCTCGGTTCAGTATATCGAGCTCTAGGCTCGGTTCAGTACAGTGGCGCCTCGGTTCACAATTTTCCTTTTAACAGTGTGATGTATTTGTGCATGAATGCACATGTCCCATAACAGTATACATGGTATTACACAGTTCAAGTAGACAGTCCAATTAAACAGATACCTTATGTAAATCATAGTCAGATAATACCACATAATCCCCGTAGGGCAATCAAATCACAATTATAATTCATGTAGTCCCCGTAGGGCAATCAATCACAGTAAACACATAGATTGGAATAACCAACTAGGTTACTCACCTAACAACTTCCACGCTAACGCCGGGAAGTCTCTGCCAAATCTGTGGAACGATGGTCCACTGGAGCCTCTATAACAAATTAAATGAATAACTATTACCATTTGTGTAAATGATTAAACAATGCACATGAAATCAGTAAAATATGTATAATGCATGTTCATGGCAAATCCCGGCCCTAATCCAATATTTCCTCATAATAAAATTCGATGAAAAATTAGAAATCCATAGGCGCTGACGGTGCGCAATTCGGACCTCTATAGGTCCCCAATTAAATAAAGCAGTGTTTACAAGTTAAAATCGATAGGGCTACGTCCAATTCCGCCTAAAATTCCGTTTTCTCGAAAAATGAAATTAAATATTCAACCAATCCGATGCCTCTGGAATTAGGTCGATCGGACGTCGGACGGAAAGTAATTGACAAAGAACAATTTTACCAATTAATATCAAATAATAATCAAAATAAAAATAAAAATATATATATATATATATATCGACGCGAGGCGAAATCGCCTCTCGCAGTCATGGGCGGGCGCCCCTCGCGACCCGACCCCTAATGCTCGCCCTCATGAGGCGCAATCTCGCCCTCGCGAGATGGCGAGCCTGTCTCGCCTCCATGAGGCGACTTGTCGCCTCATGAGGTGACCCCTTCTCTTGCTTTCCTTCTTTCCAGATTACAAACTTAACTTCCAACTTCTAACTTTAAGCACACAACTCAGAAAAATACCCACTATACCTCATTGGAAAGCTTATGAAAAGCTCTACAACTCTCAAGAAGACCATAAAAATCAATTCCAACCCTAAGAATGTCAAAAATCCCATCAAACCTTCTGCCTACTCAATTCTCAACTAACACAGGGCAGTACATTAACAATTTCACAACTCACATATTCTTCAGTAATAAATTACCACAAAAATATGGTCAATAAGTTCACAATGTCCTCTACAACTTTCATGAACAACCCAAATTCAAATTCTATTGCAAACCAAGTCAATTAATTCACTCAATGTTACTGTCCCTGAAACCATGCAATTTGAGCAGTAAATTTATAACCAACATAACTCCCTGTAGACAAGTCATTAAAATCAGAGCTTTATACCCCTGAAAAGATAGAATCCCAAACTTCAATTCTTCCTGAAATAACCAAACTCCAATTCAGCCTCTAACATTTTCAAATCTGTCATGCAAGTGTCTGACCTAAACAACACTTAATATCACAATGTAGGTCCAGATTTTGAAATTCCATATTTCCCACATCTGACCTCCAAAACTTATAAGCCATATACCATTTTCAAGATCAATCTGATATCTAAAACTCTTCAGTACAATGCAAACCCCAAATCAAGTCACAAAATTCCTAAAATTCCTCCAAACCCGAAAATGCACTAAATGTGCCAATCCAGCTAGGTTTCAGCCAATGCATGAAAACAGTCATCAGTAATCAGGTCATATCTCCTAACATACAACTCGAAAATAGCAAGATCAGAGGCAATGGAAAGATAATCATATATGCTACAACTTCCATGAAGATCATTCTCCTAATTCCATCTCAATTAATTCATAAAATCAACAAAACTCAGTTATTATGTTGCGGTTACTGTTCATAGGTCAATGGAACAGCAACTTTCCATGCAAAATTCACCCTTCTATCATTGAAATTCAACAACACCTATTTCACACTAAATTGAAGCCAACATCCCAAAGTTTCAGTAGCCACTAACTTTACCTCATTTGCATTTCTATACTATAAGTTATGAATAAAACAGTAACATCAATTCAAATTCCAATTTTCCAGACTCAAGGCTAACCTTAGTTCAATCACTTTCAATACCTTTTTCACCTCATTAGACATCAAAATAAATTCAAATTAAATATCACTACAGTCATACATACACTAGGGCTAACACTGAAAAATTGGCAGCATTAAATTCCATATGCAAACCTCATTTAAAAACTCAACCCTTAAATGAAAACTTACCTAACACCAAATCTCCTTCAAACCTACAAGAACCAACTTCTAAATCCTACACCAAGGTCTCAACTACCTTTCCTTCCCAAGCATGTACCATACTCATCATCATCTAGCTTTGATGGAATCAAAGATGATAGCTTAAAGGTATGAAGAAAGATGAGTAAAGAGCAAACAAAGTCGATGGTTTTATGAAGAGTTTAAGTTGTAAGAGTTTCGGATGAGATAACCAAAATGTCTAACCATTTATCCTTCCTTTAAACACTTACACGTTCAGAACAATGAAAAGAAGCATTAATGTTGCTTTTAGATGGCAACATGTAATTGGCTCCTTTTCTTCTTTCTTTTTTTATTATTTGAAAAGTCAAAATATTAGTTAATTAATCCGATCTAAAATTTTACTCCATTTAACTCTAATAACCTTACTTTCAGTCCCAAAATAATATACCCCATATTCTTGTACCATTGGGTAGCAATCTTTGCTACCAAGAATCGACGATTAAGCCAATTGGCGATTTTACCGGTCAAAATTGTCTCGGAAAATCCAGAAAAATTCCTAAAAATCCCTAAAAATGTAAAACAATTAATGGTGCAGTCCAAATAATTTTTCAAACTCAATTACTCCATTAACTTCACACAGAAGTTCAATTTAAAACCTAAGCCGGAAAATGTCATGAATGCATGTATACTATGTGCATGTGCAACCAATCAGTAATTATAGAGATGTATGTGCATGCCGAGATATAATTTAATATCCCGAACCCATCCTAATTACCAAAATGCCCTTCCTATAGGAGAGGGGATGTTACACATTTTATCATCCATATTATTTTAACACATCTTTAAAATTTTAACGCCAAATTCTCAACATGGATTAATAACAAAATTGCAAAATAGAAATTTAACCTTGTTTATCTAATTTTGAGAACTCTTCTCAAACTTAACCTATATCTAAGAAATTTGGTTCACTAATTTAATATCTGCCATAATAAACAAGGTAAATTCCACCAAGAACAAAATATCATTGTAAGAAAGCAGGTAATTGACTATATGCTTTGACTACCAAATAACATTAAGAATTTAATAATATATTTGGTTACTCCTATTATTTTATTCAAAATAGTAGCCCTCACTACTATTCAGGAAGATTATTCTATTCTTTTTAGTATTCTAGGATCCCATTTAAATTTAGTTAACCTTGAGTTACCAAACAAATTAACTGAACTTAGAATGTGCTTATCCTAAATCCATTAAATAACAACTCTTGTAAAAATGTATCTTATATATTATTACTAACCTTGCCTATTGGACCCCGAACTTTCCTTGAAATTTTAAAATTATCAATTGACATTAAATGAGGAATTTATGGTGAATTATTCATTTGCAAAGAAAAAGAAAATTTAAGAATGTGAATGATTATATGAGATTAAGATTGGTAAAATGTGTGTATGCTTTTGTTAGTGATGGTTATGATTAATTATGGCCTAAAATGGTGTTTTGAGTGTAAATGGAATTGATAGTGAATGAATTGTTTTGAATGGAATTGAAAAGCAAGAAATGAATAATGAAAGTGTTAGATTTTGGAGAATTGAAAATCTGAAATTTTGAGGATGAATAGTAGCAGAAAATGGCAATTTGGATCTGAAACTTTATGAATTTTTCTGGTTTGATCTAGGCAGAATTGGATCAAATGATCTTCATGAAAGTTGTAGTTTCTGTTGTAAATGATCTAGAAGGGGGGTTGAATATATCTTTAAAGCTTTTTTGTAATTTTCTACAATAAAATTAGAAGTTAATTCACACAAAAATAATTTAACCAAATTTAAATATAAAGAGTAGGGAAGAAGAGCAAACACTGTTTTTATAGAGGTTCGGTGCTAAGACCTACGTCCTCTACCTAAGCTCCCACTTAGGATTTTGCAAACCACTTTATTGCACACTTTTTAGTTTAGTGTGAACTCTTACAATACCACTTGACTTCCAGCTCAAGTCGCCTTTACAAACGATTTGTTTTCCGGCACAAATCCTACCACACTAGTGACTTTTCAATAATCACTCAACTTACAAAGATAATGAGATAAAGAAAGAATAGTGCTCAATACAGATATGAAAATGAGCTAAGAGCAATAGTCAGCAAATTTGGAGAAATAGAGGAGTCTTTTGCTTATGGAACTTCAGTTGTATTCTCCCTTGATCATCCACTCTTATATTTAGAACAAAATAGACGTTGGAACACATTCTAGCCGTTGCATGATTTTTATGACCGTTCCTTAATATTCTCCTCTCCATTTGTGACTAATTGACTTCGTCAGAGTCAGTTTGCTGTACTCATAAGTCGACTTGTCGTGGTGTGTAAGTCGACTTGTAACAACGATTTTCATAAATCTTTATCTCCGCTCTTCTATAAGTCGACTTATGCAGTGTAAATCGACTTGTGGCCTTCGATAAGTCGACTTATGGACTATTTGTCGACTTGTGTTGTTCTCAACCTGATAGATCTTCATATATTAGTCGACTTATGATGTTCTAGTTGACTTATGTTGTTCTCAACCTGACTGATCTTGATATATTAGTCGACTTATGATGTACTAGTCGACTTATGTTACTTCAAAGGTAATATATAATCAAATCTTCTATAATCTTCATTATTAATGTCTCTAACATGATGAAGATTATTTCCTTCTTGATTTCACCTTGATTTATGTCTTTCCAATTCAAGATTGATGTAGTCTTGATGTATTTGAATCCAAATTACCTGAAATAATTTCTTAACTAATTCTATATATTTTATTATTATCAAAACATAAAGGAATTTAATTTGTCAACCACCATTGGTCCAACAATCTCCCCGTTTTTGATAATGACAAAATATTTAGAAATTGAAAACAATAAACTTGATCAAGGTTTTTAATCCCTTGTCTCGATGGTTAGTTTGTCTCCCCCTTAATTAATAAACCAATGAATTTAATAACCTTGTAAGAATTGTATAAACAGAAAAGTTGAAATCAAGATAGTCTCAAATTGTAACACACTCCCCCTTAATTAAGTGACTGTGACTAAAGGATACCAATTATCAATTTCCAATATTACTCCCCCTTTTTGTCATAATCAAAAACCAATATGAAAAATAGTCGCAATGGCAGATCATAAACACAAATAAATGCAAAGTCATTACAGAACATAACATTCAGTCCAAAACTCCAAATCATTCATATTTCAGTCCAAGTGTAAATCATGATGATGGAATCTTCAGATGTAATTGCACATTTGCCTCATAATTTGACCATTTGATATATTAATAAATGTAGTCAAAAACAAATTCAACCAAAGGAATTTAAATCACACATGCCTAGTTTCAATTTAATATTCACAAACACATCTTCCTTAAGAGGTTTAGTAAAAATATTAGCTAATTGGTCACTAGATGATACATGCTTCAAGCAAATGTCACCTTTTAAACAATGATCACGGATGAAGTGATGTCTAATTTCTATATGCTTTGTTCTACTATGCCGAATTGGATTTGTACTCAAACAAATTGCACTGGTATTATCACAATAAATAGGAATATTTTTAACTACAATACCATAGTCAAGTAATTGATGTTTAATCCAAAGAACTTGGGCACATGCACTCTTAGCTGCTACATATTCAAATTCAGCAGTGGAAATAGCTACACTAACTTGCTTTTTACTAGCCCAAGATATCAAAGATGATCCTACGAAATGACACAAGCCACTAGTGCTTTTTCTATCGATCCTACAGCCACCATGATCAGCATCACTAAAAGCATATAAATCAAATGATTCACAACTGGGATACCATAAACCATGATTAACAGTTCTACTCAAATATCTAAAAATTCTTTTGCAAGCACTCAAATGAGAAATTTTAGGACTAGATCGAAATCTAGCACAAAGACAAGTGGAAAACATAATATCAGGTCTTGAAGCAGTTAAATACAAAAGAGAGCCGATCATACCTCTATAGAGTTTTTGATCAACATCTTCTTCATGTTCATATTTCTCGAAGACCACATTTGTTGCCATTGGTGTTGTTGCCACTTTGCATCCTTTTATTTTGAACTTCTTTAGAAGCTCCTTGGTATACTTAGATTGGTGAATGAAGATGCCATTTTTGAGTTGCTTGATTTGCAATCCAAGAAAGAACTTGAGTTCCCCCATCATACTCATTTCAAATTTACTTTGCATTAAATCACTAAATTCTTTGCACATAAATTCATTAGTGGCACCAAACACAATATCATCAACATATATTTGACAAATGAGCATATCTTGATCAACATGTTTAATGAACAAAGTATTATCAATCTTACCACGAACATACCCATGTTGAGTTAGAAAAGTACTTAACCTTTCATATCAGGCTCTAGGTGCTTGCTTTAACCCATAGAGTGCCTTCTTGAGTTTGTAGACATAATCCGGATGTTCATGATCTTCAAATCCTTGTGGTTGTTTGACATAAACTTCCTCTTGAATGTATCCATTGAGAAATGCGCTCTTAAGGTCCATTTGATTTAATTTTATCCTTTTATGTGACGCAAAAGCACATAACAGTCTAATTGCTTCCAATCGAGCTACAGGAGCATATGTCTCATTATAATCAAGTCCTTCTTCTTGATAAAATCCTTGAGCTACTAACCTTGATTTATTCTTAATCGCTTCACCATTCTCATCATATTTTATCCGATTTACCCACTTGACTCCAATAATAGTCTTGTCCTTTGGTGGAGCTACCAAATCCCATACATTATTCCTCTTGAATTGATTAAGCTCTTCTTGCATAGCTAGTAGCCAATTCTCGTCTTCAAGAGCTTCTTTTATAATCTTGGGTTCTACTAATGAGATGAAGGTTGAATTGCTCATATTCTCATAGACATTTCTCCTGGTTCTTAAACCATCATTCAAATCATCAATTACTTGCTCCATAGGATGATTCTTTGCTTTTGCCCATGTTTTAATATTGGGTACATGATTTTCTTCATCTAACTTCAATTCCTCAATCTTAGATTCAATTTCTTCAACTCTATTTCTTGAATTTCCTGCATCATCATCAAAACAAACCTTTCTCGAGGGTGATATCATATCATCAAATTTAACATGAATACTTTCTTCAACACACTTAGTCCTATTATTATAAACTCTAAAAGCCTTACTAGTTTGAGAATAACCAATAAACACACCAACATCAGATTTTGAATCAAATTTTCCTAAATTGTTCTTTCTATTATTATGAATAAAAACTTTACAACCAAAATGATGAAAATAAGAAATATTGGGTTTCTTACCTTTCCAAAGCTCGTATGGTGTCTTATTTTTATCTCTTCGTAAATGCACCCTATTGATGACATAGCACGCGGTATTGATTGCTTCCGCCCAAAATGATTTAGGAAGATTGTACTCATTTAATATAGTTCTACTCATTTCTTCAAGAGAGCGATTCTTCCTTTCTACTACACCATTTTATTGTGGTGTTCTTGGTGTTGAGAAATTGTGCTCCATTCCATATTTGTCGTAAAGATTTTCAAATGGTTCACACTCAAATTCACCTCCATGATCTGTTCTAATAGCAACAATTGTCAAATTCTTCTTATTTTGAACCAACCTACACCACTTAGTAAATTCGTTAAAAGTATCACTTTTATTTGCAAGAAATCTCACCCAAGTAAATCTAGAAAAATCATCCACAATAACAAGGACATACAATTTACCACTAAGACTAGCATGTCTAGATGGTCCAATCAAATCCATATGAATAAGTTCAAGAATTCTAGATGTGCAAATTTCTTTCTTTGGTTTGAAAGATTCTCTAACATGTTTGCCTTTTAAACAGGATTCACACAAATGATCTTTAACAAATTTTATCTTAGGCAAACCTCTCACAATGTCATTTTTTTGAAAGCTTAGAAATTAAAGGCAAAGGAGCATGTCCTAATTTTCTATGTCATAAAAATGCATTTTCTTCTAATGTCACCAAACACTTTTCATTAAAAGAACTATCATCATGTAAATCAACAATGTATGTATTTCCATGTCTCAGACCAATGAAAGCAACATGACCATCCTTCTTAACCATGCAATGTGATGATTCAAAAACTACATTAAAATTCATATCACATAGTTGAGAAACACTTAACAAATTATGTTTCAAACCATCAACAAGCAAAACATTGTCAATGGTAGGCAAATGTTCCTTACCCACTTTACCAATACCAATGACTTTACCTTTGTTGTTGTCTCCAAAAGTGACATAACCTTGATTCTTTGGTTTAATTTCTGCAAATAGGTTCTTGTCTCCACTCATGTGCCTTGAACATCCACTATCAATGTACCAAGTGCTTGATGGTTTTTCATCCCTTGCTTGTACCTACAATAGAAACATCCTTTCTTCTTATAGGTACCCAAGCCATTTTGGGTCCATTTTGGTTAGCAACATAAACTACATTGGGAGGTGTGGTACCTTTAATCACCCAAATTTTCTTAACATTGATACATCTCCTAATACTTTTACAAGCAATTTCCATATGACCATCTTTCAAGCATCTAGCACATTTTGCAACTTTTCCATCCTTAGTAAATTTGGAAATTAAAGAACAATCTCTATCAAAAGGATCATATCCTAGACCATGTTTAGAAATTGAATATCTTTGTAAAGAAAACATCTTTTCAAACTTTTCATTTCCATTAGCAAATTTTCCAACCACATAGGAAAATTCCTTTCTAAGTCTATCAAGCTCACAAATAAGATTTTCCTTTTCAGCAAGGCATGCAGAATGATCTTCCTTAGGACAATCCAAATCATCAATAGTCTCATGTAAAGAACTATTTTTAGCAACTAATTCCCTTATTTTCTTTCTCAAATTTTTGTTAATTTCAATAGCTTCTTCAAAATCAATTTGTAAGGCATTAAAAGTGTTGGACCCCGAACTTTTGATGATAATTAGAAATATTAAAATGAATATTAATGAGAAAGAAATTGGTGAGACAATTTATGAATTTAAGAAAATTTGCTGAAATTAAAAAAATTATGAGAAAAGAATTGTTTAGTTTTGAGGACTTTGATATTTGAATGAAGTTATATGGATTATGAGAGGAAAGAGAATGAGTTAATTGAAATGGGAGTGGAAAATCAAGAAATAAAGAAAGAAAGTGAGAGAATTTGAAATTTTTTTTTAAGAAAATTGACTTTTGGAGATAGAAAGTTTGACTTGAGATAGTTGACTTTTTGTCTGAGGCAAAATTTGAGAAAATTGTCTTCTGAAAACTTGTAGTTTATGTCAAGAGCTTTCTGTAGCCATAAAGTTTGATATTTTTCGATATCGGAAGTGAGAGTTATGATCAGTCAAAGTTCGCTTAGAGTTTGACTTTTTGAAAAAAAAGTTGACTTTTTGATTTAGGCAAAATTCGAGAAAATGATCAACATAGAAATTGTAGCCTCTATCGAGAGTTTTTTTGTGGACATAAAGTTTGCTATTTTTCGATGTCGGGATTGAGAGATATGATTTTTCGAAGATATGCTTTGTTTTGAAATTGCTATTAAGTATATATTTGTGTGTTCTATCCTTCGACGACACTCGTCGTACGAATTTAGTTTGAATTAGAGTAAGTGGTCTTCATGAAAGTTTTAGATGATATTTTTATCTTTCCATTGATATAAAGTTTGCAATTTTTCGATATCGGGGCTAGGAGTTATGAGCGATTAAAAATTGGAAGTCTTTTAAGAAAAGCTGATTTGGACGGAATCTTTGATTGAGTTTTTGACCTCTTTTGAGACCTAATTTGATTTTGAGTACTTCAGGGAAGTTGTAGAGCTTCCTTTGATCTTTTTATTGACACCAAATTTGTCAAATTCTGAGTTCGGGATCGAGAGATATGATTTTTCAAAAGTTTGGTTTTCAAGTTCAGTTACTTTGTTTTTAATCTGATCCCTTTTGTAATCTTTTGCTTATAATTCCTTCGTCCGACATTCGATTGATTTGATTCTCAAAGCGTTGGATTCCTAAGACAATTAATTTCATTTTATGAAGAATTATGATTTTTAGGAGATTAAATGGAAAGAGATTGATTGAACCAAAGTAAGAGAATTGGTTATAAGTTATAAGTTGGATAATTTTCTGAACATGGTTCAGTATTTTGCAAAATTTGGGAGCTGTACAACTCCAATTGAGTTGATTCTTATGGCGTTGGATTCGTATGATCTAGAGGAACAATTTTAAAGAAGAAAGTTTGTCCAAATTATGTCAATTAGCCACTCAAAAATAGGACGCAAGTTATCAGGTAAATGTTGGAGGTTAACTTAAATGAAGGGGCATTTAGGTCATTTACTCCCATTTAATGACCTGGCCTTAAACTCAACTATAGCTGTCTTTTTTACCCATTTAAAGCAGCAGAAAGCTCACGAAAAATCAAGAGAAAAGAAGAAGAAACGTTGGAGAAGAAAGAAGGGAAGGAATCGGCCGTGGAAGGAAAGTAGAAGAAGGATGAAGCAAGTCGGTTTTTCCAGGGGTTTTTAAGCACGATTGCGGTGGTTTTCAAGGTGAAGACATGGAAGAAGAAGGAAACTTGTTTTGGAGCTCAATAAATCCGAAAATGGTGAAGAAAATGGTAAGAGAGAGAAAGTTGAGTTTGAAATTTTTTGATGAGTTTATTGTGTTAGATGGCTTGGAAAGATTATGAATTTAAGTTTTCTAAGGTTTATTGAAGAGATTAGGCTATGATTATGTTGATTTTATGAATTTGGGGTTTATGTCAAAGTTTGGAATTATGGGTTTTTGAAATTTTTGCTTTAGAGAGCTTGGATTAATGCTGAATTTGAGATTTCTTAAGTCAATTTTGATGTATATGCTTTAGGTTGTATTTAATTTTAGATGAAAATTAATTAATGCTTAGGCTTAAATTTGTGATTTGTGAATTATTGGTGTATAATTATAGGTTTGTGAATTATGATATGAATTTTGAAGATTATTGGTTTTATGATATTGAATTTGTGAAAATTGGTTTAGGCCAATTTTGAAAATTTAGAATTGTGAAAATTGGAGATTTAAATAGCTTGAATATGTGAGGAATTGATGTTTGGGAATTGCTTGATTGAATTGAATTAATTTTGGAAAATTGTGAAGTAGGGTTTTAGGCCCGATTTTGTAAATTGGAAAAATGAGAGAATTTTGATTTAGATCTCTTGAGGCTAGTATGGCTTTATGAATTGTGAAATAAATTTTGAGGATTTAGTTATTTATGACGTTGAATTTGGATGATTATGGTTTAGGTTAAATTTCAATTGGAAGAACAAAGGACGCTTTGGTCAAATTGATGATCGGGACGAGGTCCTTGCATCATTTCGAGGTGGGTAGTATGTTTATTTATTGTATTTTAAGCTAAGCATGAATATTTGAAAATATGAATCTGAATAAATTTGATTTTATGATTGAAAGAAGTTAGTGCATACATTGTTGTGAATTTGATTGGTTCGTGATCAAATTGATGATGTAATTTGTATTAGATGTGTTACATGAATTTATATGGATATGTGAATGGTTGAAAAAAATTTGAAGAAAAGCAAAATTTTGAAAAGTGCCTTCGGGCATACTTTTGTTTTCGATATGTGTTATGTGGGTTTGGTCAGGTCCTTCTGTGAGTCAGTGCACTGTCTCTATTCGATATAGCCTTCTCCCGGCTGCCCGCTAGTGGCATGGAGCTCCGATTTCGGACTCCCTTCACGGCTATACTGGACCGCTATGCGAAAAAGTGTAGTACATTTTGTTTACGGCTGCACAGGACCTCTATGCGGGAATGTGCAGTACGTTCTGTTTTGGACCGAACCAGACCATTTGATGTGTTTTGTGTGCTTTGTTTTTGTTTATAAGTGTGTTGCATGGCATCTTTTGAAAAAAAAATGTGAAAATTTTTGGGAAAGAAATTATCGTTGTTCTTCAACTAAAAAGTGATTGAAATGGTTTTGATTATATTTTGAAAAGTGTGAGAAATAAGAAAATTGTCGAATTTTCTACTGTGGAATGTGTTTTTTTTTTTAAAAAAAGAATGGCAAAGGTTTTTGCAAATATGTTTTCACTTATTGTTCAATTTATAAACATATTATCCACGAGCTATTTTAGCTCACCCCCCTTTCATCCCCATCTCCAGGTATTCGAGCAGGAGATCAGATGAAAGACTGTCAGGACACCAATTCGATTTGTGTATGTTTTTGAGTAATTTGGATCTTTGTATAAGTTTGTAATGGCTTGAAAAGCCATTAAGGATTTGTAAGAAATTAAATTATGATGTGTATGAAATTATTGAAATTGTATAAGAAATTGTGTTATGGAAATGGATTTATATGTTGAGTTGCGTTTCAAGTTTGCATATGATGATGGGATTTGGTTATGATGAAAGATTGAGGTTTTATTTGAAATGTTAGATATAGGAGTGCGTTTGCTTATGCTGAGATCCCGGATGGAGGGTCCGGTAGATTTTGATTGATTGTGTGTTTGTTGGGTATTTTAGAAGTGTTCTTTTGCCATTTGCAGGTTTTGGGTTAGGTCAAAGGTAGCCGTTATGCTGCCGAATTTTCGATAAAAAAATTAGTACGAATGTGAATTTTAGGATTAATACCAATGTATAAGAATATGGGATTTGTATGGGTATATATAAGAAGAATATGATTTTAGTTTGTGATTGAAATTATGGAATTAGATGAATTCCAAATTGAAAAAGAGTATTGCTTTGTATGAGACCGAGTAAAATGGAAAAAGTAAGAAAGAAAGAAAAGAAAAAGAATTAAAAAATTTATACCAGATTTCGGATCGTTTTAGTCTAGGTTTCCAATGCAATCGTTTGTTCTCTAGGATTTGTTCTTGGATGTTGGACAGCTTTGTGTCACTTTTGCATGCGATTATGCTTTTGTTTTTTGTTTCGCTGTGTAAATCGCTTTGCTTCCGTTTTGCTTTCGCTTTCGTTTTGTTTTATCGATTGCTTTGTTTTTCGATTCGAAATGTCGTTGCGAAATTTCCGTTGCCATTCGCTTTCGTTTCCTTCGTTCTTCGTTTTTTAGTTGGGATCCGGTTCCCGGATTGGGTCCCAACAAAAAGAATCTCTAAGATCTTGATCAAAGAAAGTTACCTCATCTTCATCATCACTTGTTGAGGAGCTATTAGCCATAAGAACTAAGTTGTTTTCATCATTGCTTTGGTATGCTTCCTCATCATCATTCCAAGTGGCTACTAGGCTAGCTTTCTTTTTCCTTTGTCATATTTGTCACTTTTCTGGAAATTTGAAGTGGACGATGAGCTTTTTCATTCTCTAGCATGATGTCTCCTTTTTCCACATTTCCAACATTCTTCATTGCTTTTCTTTTCATCATACCCCTTTGATCTTCTTTCCATGGAAAACTTCGTTCTTTCTCCATTTCTACCACCATTTAATTCTTTTCTCCTATTTTTGAGTAGTCCTTTGAACTTTCTCAAATTTCTGGCATACATTGCTATTTCTTCGTCTTCCTCTTCTTCATCTATTTCTTCATCACTTTCATCAAGAGAAGAAGCATTAGCTTTTAAAGCAATTGACTTTTTTGACTTACCTCTACCTCCTCTTGATTTGAGAATGATCTCATAGTTGATGAGTGATCCCACCAAGGCATTGAATTACAAATGATTAAGATCCTTGGACTCCATAATAGCGGTGACTTGTGAGTCCCATTCTTTCGATAGTGAGTGAAGAATCTTCTTCACCTTCTCGCTATCCGTCATATGCTTTCCAAGGTTGCCTAATCCATTTATGATTTCTGCAAAATGATCAAGCATAGTGGAAATAGACTCACCTTCCTTCATGACAAACATTTCATAGTCATGGAGAAGCATGTTGATCTTTGTTTCCCGAACTTGATTAGTTCCTTCATGAGTGATGCGAAGTCATTCCCACATTTCTTTAGCGCTGGTGCAGGAGTTTACTCGATTTCTTTCCTTAACCGTGAGAGCACAATATATCAATTTCATAGCTTTCACATTGATGTAGGCTTATTTCCAATCATTGTCGTCGTGTTCCAGCTCCGTTTTTAACTCACCATTTTCTTTCAACGGTGCTTGTGGACCGAAGATGATGATCTTCCAATATTCTACTCCCTCGCTTATGATATGATACTTTATAGGATTTTTCCAAGAAGAGTAGTTAGAACCATTAAACAAAGGATGGCGATTATTAGTGTTACCTTCTTCCGCTAGATTGTTGTGTACCATCCCTGGATACTTCTGCTTTGATACCAATTGTAAACGATCTAGAAGGGGGGTTGAATAGATCTTTAAAGTTTTTTGTAATTTTCTACAATAAAATCAGAAGTTAATTCACACAAAAACAATTTAATCAAATTTAAATATAAAGAGTAGGAAAGAAGAGAAAACACTGTTTTTATAGAGGTTCGGTGCCAAGACCTATGTCCTCTACCTAAGCTCCCACTTAGGATTTTGCAAATCACTTTATTGCACTCTTTTTATTTTAGTGTGAACTCTTACAATACCACTTGACTTCCAGCTCAAGTCGCCTTTACAAACGATTTGTTTTCCGGCACAAATCCTACCACACTAGTGACTTTTCAATAATCACTCAACTTACAAAGATAATGAGATAAAGAAAGAACAGTGCTCAATACAGATATGAAAATGAGCTAAGAGCAATAGTGAGCAAATTTAGAGCAATAGAGGAGTTTTTTGCTTATGTAACTTCAGTTGTATTATCCCTTGATCATCCACTTTTATATTTAGAAGAAAATAGACGTTGGAACCCATTATAGTCGTTGCATGATTGTTATGGCCATTCCTTAATATTCTCCTTTCCATTTGTGACTAATTGACTTCGTCAGCGTCAGTTTGCTGTACTCATAAGTCGACTTGTCGTGGTGTGTAAGTCGACTTGTAAGAACGATTTTCGTAAATCTTTATCTCCGCTCTTCTATAAGTCGACTTATGCAGTGTAAGTCGATTTATGGCCTTCGATAAGTCGAATTATGGACTATTTGTCGACTTGTGTTGTTCTCAACCTGACAGATCTTCATATATTAGTCAACTTTTGATGTTCTAGTCGACTTATGTTGTTCTCAACCTGACGAATCTTGATATATTAGTCGACTTATGATGTACTAGTCGACTTATGTTAGCTTCAACAGTAATATCTAATCAAACCTTCTATAATCTTCATTATTAATGTCTCTAACATGATGAAGATTATTTCCTTCTTTATTTCACCTTGATTTATGTCTTGCCAATTCAAGATTGATGTAGTCTTGATATATTTGAATCCAAATTACCTGAAATAATTCCTTAACTAATTCTATATATTTTATTATTATCAAAACATAAAGGAATTTAATTTGTCAACCACCATTGATCTAACATCTGTTGATAGTTTTCTATCTCTATAAAGTATGACATTTTTCGATATCAGAATTGACATTTATGATCAGTCAAATTGAAGTGTCTGTTACTTTGTTTTTGGAAATGCTCACAAGTGTAGGATTTTGTATGCAGTGTTTTAAGGAAAATTATGGACTGATATATTTTGAATTACGTTAAGTAGTCTACATGAAAGTCATAGAAGATTTTCCTAGCTTTTCAATGATGTATAATATGCTATTTGTGGATGTGGGAATTGAAAGATATGGGATTTGGAAGTTTGGATGTTGTGTTAGGATGACAAATTTCTGGCAAAACCTTTGATTGAAAAATTGACCTAGTTAGAGGTTGAAATTGCTTTGAAGTTCTTCATGGAAGTTTTAGATTATGTTTTGATCTTTACATTGATGTAAAGTATGGAAATTTTGGGTATGAAATAGGAAGTTATGATTTTTACAAGTTGCTGTTATTGTTTGAGAAGAGTATTAGTGGACAGAAACTTTGAGTGGCTTTTTGAATACCTTAGGGGATAAATTGATTTTTCTGTCCTTCATGAAAGTTGTAGGTTGTTTTTTGATCTTTTTATTGATATAAAATATGACATGTTTGGACCTTGGAGCTGAAAGTTAGAAATTTTAGAAGTTTTGATACTGTTTAGAGAGACTTAAATTGGACAGAAACTTTGAGTGAGATTTTGACCCCTTTAGAGATGGAATTGATTTTTGAGTTCTCATGAAAATTGTAGATATTTCTTTTATCTTTCCATTGATACCAAATTTGAAAATTTTGGAGTTCTGAGTCATAAGTTATGAATTTTAGAAGTTGGAAGGTCGAAAAAAGAGAAGGAGAAGCGACCCGCTCGGTCGTCCTGGCGAGCGACCCGCTCGGTTGCTCTTGCTCGGTAGTCCCTGCTCGGTGGCTCTCGCTCGATCGCTCCAGCTCGGTCGTCCTGGCTAGGCCTCGTCCGCTCGCGAGTGCGAGCTCTGATTTAAAATTTTTCCTGATCCAACCTTTCTCCATTCTTTTGGCCATAACTTTTTCGTCCAACCTCTGATCGACCTGATTTTTGAAGCGTTGGATTCCTAAGACATCCCTCTTAAATTGAGGATGATTGATTTAATCAAAGTGAGTTGGATAATTTTATGAACATGGTTTAGTATTTTGATAAATTCTTGATCTGTGGAGATCCGATTGAACTGATTCTAGTTGCACAATAAAATAGAGACATGGGGCTACAAGTCATATGAAGGAATTGAATTCCAATTTATTCCCTAAGATTTTCAATTTATGAATTGAAGTTGGGTTTAGTGTTCAGTCTTGGATTAGTAAAAGCTGAAAGTGTATTGGCCATAACTTTTGCTCTAGTCATCCAAATGAGGTGATTCTTAATTTGGATTAAACTAGAGAAATAGAAATACAAATGTTATGAAGGATTTGAGTTTCAATTTAGTCTTTAAGAATGTCAATTTTCAGATGGAAGTAAATCGCTGGAAAATGTGTTAGCATAAGAATAGTCTGAAAAGTTTGGAGTATAACTTTTGGAGTAGTGCACCAAATTAAATGATTTTGGTGGCGTTATGAAATTGAGACAATAAGGGACATTTCTCTATAAGGAAATTTTAGCAAATTCCTTCAATTGGATGATTTGGAAAATGTCCTAAGTTAAGCATGATTTAATGTTATTTGAGACTTTGTTATATTCTTATGATTTTGAGGACTTAATTAGCATGTTAATGTGATTAATTAGCATGTTAAATTAAGTAAGAGCATATGGGATATATTGTTTTCAGTAAATTAAATTAAAGTGTTAGAAATTTAAAGTGTTAGAAAGGCATGAAGGGCAAAATTGGAAGGTTACTTAAGCTTTTAAGTTTCTAGGCTTTTAAGGAAGGGCATTACGGTCATTTCTCATTCATTAAAGGGGAGAAGAGGTGACTGTCGTTTAAGAAGCAAGGGAAACACGAAATTAAAACAGAGGAAGAAAGAAAAAAAGAGAAAGAAAGAAGAGGAGAAGGCTTTCGGATGGGAGAAAGGAGAAAGAGGAAAAATTACTAGGGTTTCGATTTTCTTGGGTTTCAAGAGTGTTTTGAAGTAGATTTCAAGAAGGAAAAAGATGGAAGAGGATGAAAGCTCCAAGATGAGCCAAGAAAATCTGAAAATGGTGAAGAATTAAGGTAAGAGAAAAATTTTAGTTGTTAGATTTTGAAAGAATTTTGGTTTAGATGGTTTAAAAATGTTATGGGTTTGTGATTTCTAAAGTCAATTTTGGTGATTGCATGGTTTAGATTATTCAATTTTGGATGGTTATTAATTAGGGATTTTATCATGGATTAGGGAATTGTAAGTGAGGCATTGGAGAAATTGAGGCTTTGGACAAGTTTCAAGCATGGAATTGAGGTGGGTACCGTGTTTATATTTTGAGTTATAAGCTAATTACGTGTTTTTGAAAAATCAAGAAAGCAAATGTTTCTAAATTATCATTTTTGAATAATTGGATAAATTGTTACAATTGTTTCAGATGATTTAATAAAATGATGCAATTGTTTCATGCATTATGCTTGAATGATTTCATAATATTGCAAAAATTGTTGCATTCTTGTGTTTGATTGATTAAAGAATAGTTATGTGATTTTGATCATCATGTGAGATTTTGAAATTGTGAAATTTTGTTTGATACTTGAATGATTGTCATGTGGTTTTTGAATATGTGAATTTGTAAATGTCAACGTGTCTGATATGACATGATATGAAAATTTAGTTTTAGAAATATGCCTCTGGGCAATCCGATTTTTCAAGTGTGAAATGTGTTATGTGGGTATGGTTAGGTCCCATAAGTTGAGTCAAGTGCACTTGTCTTTTTATAGGCTTCGCCTGCTTGCCCGCTAGTGGAATTGGAGCTCCGTTATGGACTCCCATAAGTTCACGGAAACACCGGACCGCTATGCGGGAAGGTGTAGTACGTTCTGTTCACGGTTGCACGGGACCACTATGCGGGAATGTGCAGTACGTTCTGTTTTGGACCGACCCAAACCATTTATGATGTATTATGTGTTTTTGTTTATGTTAATAAACGTGATGCATTCATGTTTATGAATTATTTTGATAAATTGAAAAATTTTGAAAAATAAGCATTTGATGAATTTTTCTACCGTGAAATGTTTAAAATTGATTATGAATGATTTGAGAAGTTGAAAAGTTTGAGAAATAAGCT
Organism: Erythroxylum novogranatense; assembly: GCA_029891385.1. Lineage (NCBI taxonomy): Eukaryota > Viridiplantae > Streptophyta > Magnoliopsida > Malpighiales > Erythroxylaceae > Erythroxylum > Erythroxylum novogranatense. The sequence goes on along the minus strand of CM057234.1, from coordinate 26,031,034 downwards.
TTTTGCCAAATTTCTACCGTGAGATTTGATGAAATGACAAAAGTTTTCAAAAATGATTTTTGCTTATTTTTTTATTTATAAACATGTTATCCACTAGCTGTAAAGCTCACCCCCTTTCATCACCATCTCCAAGTAATCATGAAGGAGATCGGATGAAAGAAAGACAAGACGTTCGTTCGTCATGTTTATGATCGCTTTTGTATTTTGGTTTAAGTTGGATTATTGTAAAAATAAGAACTTAGGCTTATTTTGTGTATTTTGGATTTTGGTATTGGTTTTGTAACATCCCGTCCCCATATTAAGGGTTGTGACCCAAAATTTCAGTACATGCGAGCTCAAAGAGAAATTAAGACAATGCATTTTCTTACTCATGCATCATGTTAGCATATATATACATAAATAAGAAATGTTTTCACATAAAAAGTGGTACATGCATTCATTGAAAACTTCTGGGTATAAATGGTATTAAATGTGATTTTTTTGAAAATGAGAAGTGGAAGGAGTAGAAAGAGTGATTTTGGTATGAGTTGTGAGAAGGAAAGATTTAGAAACAAGATTGGTAGTGATATGGAAAAATATTCACTGAATATGCTTCAGTATTTTAGCCATAACATTTTCTGTGGTTGTCCAAACAAGATGATTCTTAATTTGGATTAATCTATAGATATATGGCTATATTTTTTATGAAGACATCGAATTTCAATTCTGTGTCTAAAAGTCTCAAATATTGTCATGAAGTGAAGAATTAGGTGCAGTATTGGTGTATGAATGAAAAAAATTGTCTTCGGATTTTAGGAGCAAATTTGGGATTGATAAAGATGGATTTTGGCAAAATTTCCTTCTGAAAAGTTGTAGATCTTTCTTTTATCTTTCCAACGGTATAAAGTTTGTAAATTTTGGATATCAGGGTCAAAAGTTATGATCTTTATAAATGGATACGTTCTGGACGTGAAAAGCAAACGAAAAAAAGGTAGACGGAAAAAGCAGAAGCAAAAAGAAGATGCAAAAAGCAAATGGAAAAAGTAGACGCAAAAAGCATATGGAAAAAGTAGACGCAAAAAGCAGACGATGGAAATGAGACAATAGAACTAAGATGAAAGGAAAGTGAGACTATGCAAAAGTGAGACGATACAGAAGTTAGATGATAGAATTGGCCTTCAAGGTCTTCATGAAAGTTTTAGATCCAAAAGCTCTCTTTCCAATGGTCCAAAAACAAAGTCAATCAAACCTCTGTAGCAAAAGTTATGGCATTCGTACCGAGACATGTACATTTCAGGTGAGGATATGAACATGTTGGATTGTTTTGTCCATAACTTCTTCTCTGGACCTCCAAATGACTTGATTCTTGAATCGTTGGATTCATAAGAACTTTCTAAATATCTTCACCAAAAATCAAAGCTATCTGAATTATATGGAGAAAGATTTAGTGAAACAAGTGAGACGGGTACAGTGAGTATGTTCTTCAATAATATGAAATGTTGTTATCCTACTGAACATACTTCAGTATTTTGATGTTTTCTGGATCAGTAGAAGTCCAAATGAGACGATTTTTATTTTAAGGTAAACTAGAAATATAGGGCTACAACTTACATGGAGAAATCAAATTCTGAATCCGACTCTAAGAGTTTCAAGTTTTGGATGGAATTTGTAGATAGCATATTGTTTTGGACAAGAGCAGTCCAAAAAAATGTTTGAAGTATATCTTTTGAATCACTGAACCAAATTGAATGGTTTCGGTGGCATTAGAAACTTAAGACAATGGAGGATGATTTTGGATGAAATTGTTATATAAGAATGATTAAGGATATTTTTGGCAAGACACTTAAGTTTAAAAGAACATAAGCCTATAAGGAAGGATAAATGGGACAATTGTCACACATTAAGGGGCATAAATGGAAGAAGAAGTAATGTTCTGCTTATAAATAAAGGAGAAACGTGAATGAGAAGATTCTAGAGAAGCAAAACGAGTGGATTAGAAAAGAGATAAGAGAGAGAACATGAAAAAAAGAAATGAAAGAGAGAAGGAAGAGAAAACAAGCTAGGGTTTTAAATTCTTTGGCCTTCAAGAGAAATTTTGAAGTGTTCAAGAAGAGAATAAGGAAGAGGAAGAAAAGAGCTTCCATTTGAGCTGAAGATCTCTTCATTTGGTGAAGAATCAAGGTATGATCAATTGAATCTTTGAATCTTTGTAAAGATTCTAGTTTATGGAGTTTAGAAAATGCTTGGGTTGAAATGTTCTAGAACTAATTTCAGTGATTATGCATTGTGGGATCTTAAAGTGGATTCCTATTGAATGAGATTTTGTTTGTATGAGGAAATTAAGAGAATCCTACCTAAGTGTGTTTATAAGAATGAAGTGCTAAACCATGAATGGGAATTGGATGTTATGAGATCATATGAGGATAGATAAGAGATGATGAGAAATTGAGTTATGATATAAAGTAACCAAGTGTTCTTGTAGTGTAAGCTTATGAATAAGCTAGCATATAAAAAGGGTAAAGATTGAAAGGAGCATTTAGATTGATCATATACAAAGAAAGTGTAAGTCTAAGTTCAATTAGAGACACATGAATTTTGAAATAGAAATGAGTATAAAATGTGTTCTAAAACATATGCCCAAGATTGTCATTGAGCATGCATTGTACATAGTCCATTATTACAATTGTGTATAAATGAATGTTTTATGTGTGCAATTATTGATGAGTGTGCAATGTGTGTCTTGCATAAATGGTTGTGCAGGTCAAGTGTCTGGATTCAGGCGTTCCCATAAATTGAAAGCAAATGCTAATCTGGAGCGTACTGTGAGTAGACCTAGATGGTCTCACTTCATTGTCTACTTTATTTGAATTTTGTATACATTGATCTCTGTATGATGAATGTGTATCTAAATGTGATTGTGATTGTGATTTGGAGATTGAAGTGCTAATGGTATGTGAATGAGATGAACTGAGTGCACGGAAGTGTTTGCTAGTGAATTCTGAATGTGTTATTGCATGCAAGTTAAGTGTGAATTCTCAACTATATGTTGAATGCCGGACTACGGTCCGATGATAAGTGATTGTGATCGAATAAGTGCATGCAATGTAAGTGATGCATTCCATGGCATGAATGCATGAAATATAAAGGCGTTGTGACTTGAGTCGCCCGTATGAAGCGCTTCCACGTAGAGCTATGCTCCGTGATTATGTGATGTGACTGAGCCTACGGGCCAGTATTTTGATTCGACTAAGCCTACGGGCCAGTATTTTGATTTGACTAAGCCTACAGGCTAGTACTCTGTCTATGTGAGAGGCACTCAGTCACAACATTAAGAACGAATGTGAGTCTCATCTAAATGGCATATGCATAATACAAATGTTTAAGTGTACTGAATGGCGAATGTGAGATTGGAATTCTGCATAATGTGCGACATATGTGTTATGTGTTTGGGTGAGCCATCAATGATGGTCTTTCATTGAGTTCGCAAAACTCACCCAAAATTTGCAACTGTTTTTCAGGATAAGAAGAATACCCCGTTAGGCCAACGGGAGTATACTTACAGTGTTCAAGTGAAGGATAGAGGCCGGGATCAGTTCGCGTCTGCATTGCATGTCTATATTTTTGTATTAAATTGTTTATTATGCAACTTCCGTATGAATTGTATTTTGAAATGACTCAAGTGTTTGTATTTGTGAAAGGGCCAAATGGCCATATGGGAATTTTGTAAATGGCCTTGTATGATGAAAAAGGGCTTTTGACCTATTTGATTATTGACTTCATCATGCGTGTCTTTAAAGAGGAAAAATAGATACCGAATTTTGATTGATCGAGTGCTTCGTACACCACCCTCGCGGGGCTTGGTCTCGGATATCACCATCGATATCAGGTTCGGGTCTTGCGAGAGTGGGGTGCTACAGGTTTTGTATATGGCTTGGAATGCCATTAATGTTTTGTAAGCATTTATTTCATGATGTGAATGATTTAAGAATTTGTATAAGGACTTGAATTATGAAATTGTGTATGATGAATTATGGTTTGTGTAATGATTATGATTGATTGCGTCTGGATTCCGGCCAGGAGGTCTGATAATGTTGATTGATTGAGAATTATTGAAGTGCTATGGCATATGGATGTGTTTGATTGTGTTAGGATTCCGGACAGGAGGTCCGATGAATTGTGTTGATTGAGCTGGGAATATAGAAGTGCTTTATGTGTATGGCTTGATTGTGTATAGCAATATGTGTGATTGTATGTTTAAAGAAAAATAAGTTTTGGTTAAAAGATGAATATTGTGACATGTATGAATGTGAAGGATAAAATATTTGAGTTTGTGGACTTGATAAATTCCAAATGGGAGATTGGAATGGTTTTGAATAAAGATGAATAAAATGAAAGAAAAAAATTTATATCGGTTTCGGATTGGTTTAGTTTAAGGTTTCCAACGCGCGTTTTTCTAAAGTATGCATTCACGGATGTCGAAATTTGAGCTTTTAGTTGATTGATTGTTTTGGTTTATTTGTTTCCAAAATTTTGTAATTCCGAGCCTTTCGATTTTTTTCTATGGCTCATTAAGAATTCGATTCGTTTTCGATTCTTTCGCCTTTGATCCGATTTGATTTCTTTGACTTTAGCTTTCGTTTTCGCTTTTGATTTGATTCTGTCAGTCCAATTGTTTTGCCGTTGGGTCGACTTTTGTTTATAATCTGTTCATTTGTTTTGCTTTCTGTTTCCTTTGGTTTCTGTCTACTTTGTGATTCCATGTTTTCGTTTCCTTTCGTTTCCGCATTTTGTTTCCATTCTTTTGATTCGCTTTCCGTTCTGTTTTTCGTTTTTTTCTGGTTGGGATTCGGCTCCGAAATTGGGTCCCAACATTGCCTCTAAGTTCATATAATCATGAGTCACTCATCTAAATCATACAAATTTAGTTAAGTATGACTAATTAATTTAAAATAAAATATATTCGAGTAAAAGGGGCCTTGAGTCACTCAACAAGCTGTATAATAAATATAACTATGATGTTATGCTTAAATAATGGCAGACAACAATCATGTTTATATAAATATGCAACTTATGCACTCATAATAAAATTGTATGCATAAAATATCAAGCTTTGTTTAATTTTAGTTATTGATCTTCATAATCTAAAATAATATTTCTAACTCATTGGATAATTAAATTAGATTAAGCACATTGATTTATGAATAAATTAATTCATATTCCATATAGAAATTTAATTTGATTTAAATAAAATTTTCAAATTCAATTGAAAACTATTTTCAATTATCTTAACTCCTTTAAAAATATTATTTGAAAACAATTTTCAATAAATTAGTATTCTTACTTATTATAATTTAGAAAAACTAATTTTTTCAAAATCTAACAAGCAAGATATTTTAATCCTGTTAAAAAATATTTCTAATCTAATTAGAAATTACTTTTCTTTAATTAAACAATTATTTCTAATATTTAAAGGAAATTACTTTCAAAATTGAATAAAACACTCTTAAATTTAATTAAGAAAGTCCTTTCTATTAATTATTTAAAGATTTATTTTCAATTAATTAGAAAATATTTTCTTAATAAATTAGAAAATTATTTGAAAATATTAAAGAAAGTATTTTAATTAATAAATGAAAATAACTTTTCAAATTTAACCAAGAAAATAATTTTTAATAAATCAAGAACTTATATTTTTCATAAGTAATAAACAATTTCCAAAAATTATAATAATAATTCTCTAAACAAATAAAAATCATAAATTTAATTTATCTATCAAACTGAAAAATTATAATTAAGAAACACTTTTCTTAAGTCCTTAAGAAAACACATTTCTTAATTTTAAGGAGTCTGATTAATTAATTTCATTCTAATTGAAATATAACTAATTTTAATTCTAGAAAACAACTTTTCTCAAATTAAATTAGAAATTAATTATTAATTTTAATCATATTTAGACAATAATTAATACAATTGTGGAATTAATTTTGAAGTTTTAAAATAATTTTAAATATTTTATTTGAAATGAAATCTTGGAATACTCTATTCCAACCATGGATAACTTTATTCAACTTTGGATTACTTTAATCCAATAACCAAATATGCCTTATTCCAACACTAGAAGGGACTTATCTTTGTATCCAAACAAGCCTTGTTTTAATCTTAAGATACACTATCTTAGTAATCCAATAACCAGATATGCCTTATTCTAACACTAGAACAGACTTATCTTTGTATCTAAACAAGCCTCATTTTAATCATAAGATACGCTATCTTAGTTGCTAAACATATCTTATTCTAGTTTAAGACTTCTTTATTCCTAACCTAAAATAACAGATATCCCATATTCAAACACATCCAACACTAATGACTTACCACGAGCATCTATGTCCAGTCATCTTCTTATCACACCTCTAAGTCTCTCAAACGATAACCCACACCTCCATAATCACTTTTGTTTATGGAAACATTCCATTATTCAACTGCCGCTTCAATCTACAAGAGAATTAGTTATCGTTGTCATCATCTCACTCTTGCTAAGCAACACTTCCTACTCCTTCATGATTGATGACAACCTTCTACAACCATAGTTTACAAGCTCATGTTGCCAGTTTTTGCACAAACATATAGTTCCAACAACTCCATTCTAATTGGTCGCTAACAAGTCGTAACGAGTACTGCCAATAACTCACTGTCTAACCCTATCTTTGACATAGCTAGCTGTTAGCTCACTACAAACTGCACAACTCCAATAATAACAACATCAACAATAACAATATCCTAGTAGGAATCCCGTTGAGATGCAGGGTTTAGAGAATTTCATAAGTATGCAACCTTACCCCTATTTAGTAGAGAGGTTGTTTTTGATAGACATATAAGAAAAAATGATTTTTTAAAATGGTTGGAAGAAAACAATAGCCAAACACATAAACAAATAATTGTGTAAATAAAAATAAAATAAAATAAAATATAAAAGTAAGTAAATAAATAAAAATACTAAGTAAATAAAAAATAAGCAATTGAAAAAGAAAATATGAAATAAATAAATAATTAATTAAATGAGCAAGAGTTATAAACATAAATATTTAGGCTAAGTAAAAGACATAAGAACTAAAGGAAAATGTTCAAAAGTCCTATGAAAAGAGAAGGACCTGTCTATATAAGGTCCTCAACTTATATCATAGTTCGCCAGAGTTTCTTATTAAGAGTCAAGTCCTCGATAAGTTCTAGTAGGGTTATATTGTTCCTAATCACCTTCCTTCCTTCTCTTTTTTTGGGTCTTCCTCTTCTTTTTTTACAATCCTTAAGTATATTCTTCTTGCATCTTCTTACGGGGCCATCATGATGTCTCTTTTTAATATGGTTGACCCACTTAAGCCTTTTCTCCCTATTATCAATGTTAGCTACCCTCAATTAGTCTCTCACTACTACATTCCTGACCTTATCTCTTCTTTTAAGGTTGCACATCTAATAGAGTATCCTCATCTCTACCATCTTTAACTTAGATTATGCATTTATTTGATGGGCCAACACTTTATCCCATTGAACATGGCTGAAATAATTGCTAAATGGTTGAATTTACCTTTTAGTTTCATTGGCATCTTTTTTTTTATATAAAACTCTGGATGTAGCGCCCCCTCACCGTAGGGTACACATCGGGAAACCCGAAGGTCGCTCCGACACGTATCCCACGATAAAGGATTTACTACCAGAAAATTTCGCTAAAATCCATGGCATCGAAGTATTTTAAATCACAAAATAACAGTAATCAACAAATTGACATCCAAAGTAATAATTATCCATCAATAATCCAATCCAGAATAGACAAGTCTATCGGTCTCTAACAAAACCAAAAAGAGACGATACAAACATCTATCCTAAGTCATCCTCAAAACACTAATCCGGTGACCGACCTATGTGCCATCACGACCCTCGCCAAAGCTTTCTTTGCACGGCAGAAAGAAAGATCTTGAGCTAGAAGTCTACTCTAACAAATCTGAAAAATAGGTTGCAAATTTGGGTGAGTTTGCGAACTCGGTGAAAACCATCATCGATGGTTCACTCAAATCATGCATTACGCATTACGGCGTACTGACATAATCTGATAATATTTATTGTCGATATAATATAACGATTGCGATATCGATAGCAATTTACGATACATGTAACAATAAGCAATCTGAATCGGTTTGCGATAACAATAACGATCTACGATAATTCATGTCATCACATATTCGATGTCGTCACAACATAGTCAATCATGTAAATGCAATGCATATGTGACTCTTTCCGATTATTGATTTTGTGCCCAAGTGCTCGATCGAAGAATCGGTGTGGGCCGCGTCGAGTTTCTCCCTCGGGCTAAGCCAAGATGCGATATCTGAGCTCGAAGCTCTTTTCAGTGAAAATAGCAACTTGGGACACATTCCATTATGTGATCATGCATTTATGCATGCAGTGTCACGTTCAGTAATTTACAGTGTGTGGCTATAAAGCCCAGTACATCAGTGCTCAGTAGCTCAATGGCATGGCTATGAAGCCCAATATTCAATACAGTATCACATAACCGTACAAGTCAGTTCAGTAAAACATGCAATTCAATCCAATACATGCCAGTAGTCATACAGTAGTCATACAATTCACTTTTGCATGTAATTCACGTAGAGCATATAAGCAAATCAGGAATTTGAGAAACCAACTAGGTTACTCACCTTTGTAACCGAGCTCTTTGCTGAAGTCCCAAAGAATGTCCGTGGAGCGACGGTCCAGCGGTGCCTCTATAACAATAAAGTACAACCCATCACTTATAGCCCATAAAGCGATGCAAGAATGCATATGTCTCAGTGAAATAATGTACAATGCACGCTCACGATTCCCGGTGCTAAAAACCCAATTCTGACTCTTCATTGAGTTGATTGACAATAATTGATCCATTCCTAAAATCCAGTCAATTTACCTCAATTAGGATCCCCAATAGCAATTTCCTATTCCTTGGGTGAACACATCCATAAAAATTCCAATTTAAACTTCAAATCAAATCTAATCCTTAATCACCTCAATCGGTTAATTTCCTAAGTCCCAATGCCAAAAGCCTCAAACACTCCTCTTGGACGACTAGGGCAAAGGTTGCGACCATGGGTGTGCACAGGCGTTCACCGCGTGCCACAGTCGACTGGGCGTGAGCCCTAGCCCGCACGCTAAACCTCGCTCATCGACTAGCTACGCAGACCGCTTGTCCCATTGCTGCTTGCGCGTGCGGCGACTCCCAAGCTCGCCGCTCGATCGCTCGCATAGCCGAGCGATACGCAACTTCGTCGGTCGATCGCTTTCGGATGATCGATCGATCCGCAGCTTCGTTCGTATGTCGGGCTACTCGCGGCTCGTCCGCGTGCCGAAGCTCCTCACTTTGCTTTCGTCCGCATGCCGAAGCTACTCCTGCTTTCGTCCGCATGCCGAAGCTACTCCTTTGCTTCGTCGCGTGCTGAAGCTACTCCTTCGCTTCGTCCGCATGCTGAAGCTCCTCACTGCTAAATCGTCCGCATGCCGAAGCTCCTCACCGCTTCGTCGCATGCCGAAGTTACTCATCGCTTCGTCCGCATGCTGAAGCTCCTCACCGCTTCGTCCGCATGCTGAAGCTCCTCACCGCTTCGTCGCATGCCGAGCTCCTCACCGCTTCGTCCGCATGCCGAAGCTACTCCTTTGCTAAATCCGCATGCCGAGCTCCTCACGGCTGTGCGGTTCTCGACCTAAATCCACTACGCATGCCTCTCCTTCTTCCCCAACACATAGCTTTTAAACACACCACCGGGATTTCCAGTTTCGATTACGCAACTCACCAAGAACTCAATACACATAAATCAAGCAATATCATCATCGGCAACCTTAGCATATTCAATCATCCATATAACTCTATCCATCAACAAATCGATAATCTACCTCCACAAATCCACACTTCGACCTATACACTCCTACGGTAATCATCAATAACAAAACCCATCCATAAACACTCCCAACTATCCGATCAAATATAATAAATGCCATAAATACAAGAAGAATCATCCATAACAACATCAAAGCTCTTAAAACTTACCAAATCACAGATCAAGCTACAGTTCCTCAAAATCCTCCGAAACCTAAAATCCTTCAAGCTCGATGATTCACTAATCCCGAGCCTCTAACCTTCACCAATAACGATCAATCGCTTAACCTCATCTCAAGGAAAGAATCCATAAAGAAAATCGAGGAATCCTTACCAATGGGAGGAAATCGCAAGTCACGATGGGGAAAGAAGAAAGCGTGAAATTGCCTTGGGTGTTTTCCCAAATTCCTCAAACCTAGTATTTATAGACCTAAGTCTCCAAGTCGGTCAAATTTCAGTCTCTAAATCCCAATGGTTCCACATAATTATTTCTATCGGTAAAATTCTAATTTTCCATTGCCATTGGGCGATGCTTTCGATCTTTGTAGGTCGATCGATCGATCACCCAAAACTTTCCGGTCGGGCATTATCTCCCGAATTTCACGAGAATTTCCTATAAGCCATTATAAATTGCAGTCACTCATAAGCAAGATATCAAATCACCAATTGCACTCGATTACTCAAATTCTCAATTAACTCTCAATCGATCGATTTGATCGACTCGATCGGTTTTACTTACAATTAAATACGGAAATCATGAATGCATGTACCTATGGATAAATGCATATGCATTAAACTGTTCCTCTACAATTAGAGGCCGATAACATGCTCATTCAATGAATGCGATGAAACCTATCAAGATGACTCATAATAACCAAAATACCACTTAATAGCGGTGGCGGGATGTTACAATTCACCCTCCTAATAAAAATTTCGTCCTCGAAATTTCATACTATCTCGTCAAATAAATGAGGATCTGGCTCCTCATATGCTCCTCGATCTCCCAGTAGCTTCCTCGGTAGTGGTTCTTCAAGTACTTTCACCATGGAATCACCGGTTTATGATTGCTTGACCCGTGATCCAATGATCTGTACCGGCTCTTCCACATAACTCATATCCTTTGGCTATCTCGATATCACGAGCCGTAATCACATCGTCGGGTCCGATCGGTACCGTCGGAGCATACTAACGTGAAACACGTCATGCAATGGGACATCTCGCTCGGTAAAGCCAACTCAGTAAGCGGTGGTCCTATCCTCTCAAGGATCTCAAGCGGACCAATATATCGAGGGCTCAATTTGCCCTTACGGCCAAATCTCGGTACTCCTTTCCAAGGAGACACTCGAAGGAATACTCGATCACCCACTATACTCCATACCCGCGATCTTGATCCGCATAACTCTTACATCGCATCTGAGCCGCCTTGATGCGACTCCTGATCAACTGTATCTTATCTGCTGTATCCTGGATCAGCTCGGGACCCTCTATCGATCTCTGACCCTCTTCATCCCAACACGGTGGTGATCTACGATGCCGCCATACAAGGCCTCATACGGTGCCATCCCAATACTGCTCTGATATTGGTTATTGTATGCAAATTCTATCAGTGCCAAGTATTGATCCCACGCACCTCTAAACTCCAGTACACATGCCCGAAGCATGTCCTCAACATTCTTGATCGTCCTCTCACTCATCCATCGATCCGAGGATGGAATGCGGTCTTTGAAATTCATCAGTACCCATGCGCCTCTGAGGCTCTTCCGAACCTCGATGTAAACACAGGATCCTATGCGAAACTATCGACAACGGAACCCCATGCAATCGTACAATCTACGCCACATACTTACGGGCCAACCGATCGAGAGTATTACTCTCTCTCGGCAAGAAGTGAGCCGATTTGGTCAATCGGTCCTTATGACCAGATAGCGTCATGTTGCCTCGGTGTCTAGGCAACCACATCACGAAATCCATGGTAATTCGCTCCCACTTCCACTCCGGAATGGGCAGCGAATACAACTTTCCCATCTGGAGCTTGATGCTCGCTTAACTTTGTTGACATGTCGACACACTGGACACGTATTCGCCACTTGCCTCTTCATACCAGGCCACCGAAATGTCGTCTCGAGTGTTATACATCTTAGTCGAACCGGGATGCATAGCATAAGCGGCTACATGAGCCTCCTCTAGGATCTCCGTCTCAAATCATCAATATCCAAGCACACACGCCTCTGTCTCATCCATAATGTCCCATCTCTCAACTCGAACTCGAATGCATGCATCAACTCTATCAATCGGTTTCACTAGTCGGGTCTGGTCACGAACCCTCCGAATCTGTCATGCAAAGATCGGCTGAGCCTCGGCGTGCAATCGGTGCTCCATTCGCCCCAAATCCATCTGCATTAAGAGCTCTCAAGCATATCGACTAGGCAATCTCTCCATCGAATCAGCTACAATACCATGCGATCTCTGCCAAAGCATCGGCCACTACATTGGCCTTTCTGGATGGTACTCAATCGATGCGATCGTAATCCTTGATAGCTCTATCCATCTTCTCATCTCAAATTGAGCTCCCTCGACTCAGCAGATACCTCAAACTCTTATAGTGCATGAAGATGCAGAGCGTCTCCCCATCTGATAGTGTCTCCGGATCTTGAGCAAATCTCTGCAGCTAACTCCAAGTCATGCCTTTGGATAATTCACCTCGTGAGACCTCAAGCTGTCTTGAGGCATACGCTATAACTTTCCCATGCTGCATCAATACATCCCACCCACAGTGCGAGGCATCACTTTGTAAACCACAAAGCCTCCAGTCCCGGAAGGAATGCCCAACACCGGTGCGGTGTCAGCCGATGTTTCACTCCTTAAAGCTCTTACGCAATCCTCACCCATCTGAGCGGTACATTCTTCCTCAATAGCTTCGTCGGAGGCGGAGATCAGCGAAAATCCTCGGCGAATCTCCGGTAATAACTTGGCCAGTCTAGAAACTCCTCGACTCAGCACACGTCCTCGGAATCTCCCACTCATCATTGCCTCTATCTTGTGAGGATCCACCGGATACCCTCACGGACACCACGTGTCCCGAAACACGATCTCATCAAGCCAAAATTCACACTTAGCGAATTTGGCGAACAAGCTACCTCTCTCATGACTGCAACACTATCCTCGGATGCTCGGTGTGCTCTGTCTATCCCTCGAATAAACCAAGATGTCATCAATAAACACTATCACAAATCGATCCGGTGGGGCTGAAAATCCTATTCATCAAAGCCATGAAGGCTGCGGGGCATTAGTCAACCAAAACGGCATCACTAAGAACTCGAAATGCCGTACCTACTCAGGAAAGCACTCTTGGGCACATCGGCCTCTGCAATCCTCAATCGATAGTAACCCGATCGCAGAGTCTAACTTAGTAAACACAGGCTCCTGCATGATCAAATAGATCGTCAATCTGGCGGTGGATACTTATTCTTCTTTGTCACTCGGTTCAACCGCCTATAATCAATGCACGTCTCGAGTCCCATCCTTCTTCTTTACAAACAATACGGAGCTCCCGTGGCGAAACACTCGATCGATAAACCCTTGTCTAAAAGTTCCTGGCCCAGGCCTTAAGCTCTCTCGGTTCCACGGTGCCATCCTATATGGAGGGATCGATATAGAAGCGATGCAACGCGAGATCAATCTCAAACTCTATCTCTCGCTCGGGCGGCAATCCGTAACTCCTGGGAAAAACATCAGGAAATTCCCTCACTACGGAACATCCTCCAATCTCTGCTCAACTCGAGAATCCACTATGGGAGCAGATAGGCCTCACACCTCCTGCATCAATCTCGGGGCACTCATAAAGGATATCATCCTCGCAGCACCGCTTTGGCCGACTCCTCTAAACACCACCACAGGCTGTCCAGGGAATCCAATCAACCTCCTTGGTGTAACGATCCATAAACCTATGCACGATTAACGGTCCATCCCAATATCACATCAATCTCCAGAGCGGTACTATCAAATCACTTTTCAACACCGCTCGGTCAATCTGGACCGGACATCCTATACATACCTCTCCCAATACGGTTGTACTACTAGAGGTGTACTCACCTCTAACCCATCTGTAACCTCTGCCTATCCCATGCATCTACATGCTAGATGCGGTGCAATAAAAGAATGGGTGGATCCAGAATCCAACAATGCATATGCTTCTATACCAGAAATAAGAAGCATACCTGCAACAACATCCGGTGAGTCCTGGGCCTCCTGCCGTGTCATGGCATAGACCCTACTTTGAGGCTGCTTTGTCACTCACCCCTGGACCTCACTGAGAACCCTACTCGGCCTCGGCCTCGACCTCGACCTCTCCAGACTGATCCACCTCCACGACTCTGCTGGATCGGGGTATTACTGCCTGATCTACCAGTCATAGTAGACTGGGCTCCCAATGTCTCGGGGCAGTTCCTCACCAAATGCTCCATCGAGCCGCACCTCAAGCAGGCTCCAGATAACCATCGGCACTCTCCTGTGCCTCTTGTCACAATGCTCACGATGCAGGGCGATCTGTCACGATCCTCTGGCCTACCACCACCACTAGCGATGCATGCGAATCGCCCTCTGCCCATATCCGATCATCATCCCCTCCAGCGGACTGAAGGGCCTACTGCATCCTTCTTGTAGCCTCTGCCAGTGCTGCCATGGCTATCACTAGGTCTCTTATGTCGGGTCCCCTGTCCAGTCTCAGTCGCATTCTGCGTGGCAATTTGCTCTATCTGACATTGCGGCTCTCGGCTTCGATAAATGAGCTCATATCAGATCTGGCCAGTCGGGTGCGGATCTCGAAATTGAGTCCACCCTCAAATCTACGGCATCTGTCGTCCTCAGTAGAAATCAGTGCAGAAGCATAGCCCATCAACTCATTAAACTGAACCTCATAGTCAGCCACAGTCATCTGTCCCTGTCTCAACTCTAAGAACTCTTGCATCTTCATCTCCAGATAGACCTTGGGCATGAAATTGTCCTGAAGGCCCTCGAAAAATCATCCCATGTCGAGTGCGGGGCACAGTGGTCTTGCCGGGACGATCCTCCACCACCGATATCGGGACCACAGCAGCAGGAGGCAGAGTAGTGAACCTCTCCTCAGGGTCGCAGTCCATCTGATCGAGGACTCGCTCAGTCCTCTCAAGCCATCCCTCAGCCTCCGCAGGGTCAGTGCTGCCATAGAAATCAACTGCCCCCTGCTTGCGCAGTCGATCGTACCGTCGTTCCCGTCTCACAGGAACTCGAGGAGGTAACTCCTCTGAGAGAGGCATAGGGGACTCCCTACTAGCTCCTACCGATTCTTGGTCAGCTGGCTGCTCTACTCGATCTCCCATAACGGATGACCTAAACAGACAAGAAATTCTGATCAGTTCTGTTATCCTCACACAGTGATTCCGGCCTAATAATGCTCTATGCCCAAAAGATGCCAACCATGCTCTGATACCACTAAATGTAGCACCCCCTCACCGTAGGGTACACATCGGGAAACCCGAAGGTCGCTCCGACACGTATCCCACGATAAAGTTTACTACCGAAAATTTCGCTAAAATCCATGGCATCAAGTATTTTAAATCACAAAATAACGATAATCAACAAATTGACATCCAAAGTAATAATTATCGATCGATAATCCAATCCAGAATAGACAAGTCTATCGGTCTCTAACAAAACCAAAAAAGAGACCGATACAAACATCTATCTAAGTCATCCTCAAAACACTAATCCAAATGGCCAACCTATGTGCCATCACGACCCTCGCCCGGCGGCTTCGCTTGCGGCGAGAAAGAAAGATCTTGAACTGAAGTCTACTCTAACAGATCTGAAAATAGGTTGCAAATTTGGGTGAGTTTGCGAACTCGGTGAAAACCATCATCGATGGTTCACTCAAATCATGCATTACGCACGGCGGCGTACAGCATAATCTGATAATATTTATTGTCGATATAATATAACAGATTGCGATGTCGGTAGCAATTTACGGTACATGTAACAATAAGCAATCTGAATCGGTTTGCGATAACAAGTAATAGTCTACGATAATTCATGTCATCACATATTCGATGTCGTCACAACACGATCAATCATGTAAATGCAATGCATATGTGACTCTTTCCGATTATTGAGTTTGTGCCCAAGTGCTCGATCGATGTCGGTGTGGGCCGCGTCGAGTTTCTCCCCTCGGGCTAAGCCAGTTAATGCGATATCTGAGCTCGAAGCTCTTTTCGGTGAAAATAGCAACTTGGGACACATTCCATTATGTGATCATGCATTTATGCATGCGATGTCACGTTCGATAATTTACGATGTGTGGCTATAAAGCCCGGTACATCGATGCTCGATGGTTCAATGGCATGGCTATGAAGCCCGATATTTATCTGATATCACATAACCGTACAAGTCGATTCGATAAAACATGCAATTCAATCAATACATGCCAAGAGTCACACGGTAGTCATACAATTCACTTTTGCACGTAATTCACGTAGAGCATATAAGCAAATCGAGAATTTGAGAAACCAACTAGGTTACTCACAGTAACTTCCGAACTCTTTGCTGAAGTCCCAACAATGTCCGTGGAGCAGCGGTCCAGCGGTGCCTCTATAACAATAAAGTCTGACCCATCACTTATAGCCCGATAAAGCGATGCGATAATGCATATGTCTCGGTGAAATAATGTACAATGCGCGCCACGATTCCGGTGCTAAAACCCAATTCGACTCTTCATTGAGTTGATTGACAATAATTGATCCATTCCTAAAATCCGATCAATTTATCTCAATTAGGATCCCCGATAGCAATTTCCTATTCCTTGGGTGAACACATCCATAAAAATTCCAATTTAAACTTCAAATCAAATCTAATCCTTAATCACCTCAATCGGTTAATTTCCTAAGTCCCGATGCCAAAGCCTCAAACACTCCTCTTGGACGACTAGGGCAAAGGTTGCGACCATGGGTGTGCTGGCGTTCACCCGCGTCTGCAGTCGACACGGGCGTGAGCCCTAGCCCGCACGCTAAACCGCTCGCTCATCGACTAGCTACGCAGACCGCCCGTCATCGCTGCTGCGCCCGCGTGCGGCGACTCCCAAAGCTTCGTCGCTCGGTCGCTCGCATAGCCGAGCGATCGCAACTTCGTCGGTCGGTCGCTCGGATGATCGATCGATCCGCAGCTTCGTTCGTATCTTGGGCTACTCGCAGCTCGTCCGCATCCGAAGCTCCTCCTTTGCTTCGTCCGCATGCGAAGTACTCCTTTGCTTCGTCCGCGTCTGCGAGCTCCTCATTTGCTCGTCCGCGCGAGCTCCTCACCGCTTCGTCCGCATGCTGAAGCTACTCCTTCGTCCGCGATGCTGAAGCTACTCTTCTTCGTCGCGTGCCGAAGCTCCTCACCGCTTCGTCCGCATGCTGAGCTACTCCTTTGCTAAATCCGCATGCCGAGCTCCTCACCGCTTCGTCCGCATGCTTAGAAGCTACTCCTTTGCTAAATCCGCATGCCGAGCTCCTCACGGTTGCGGTCTCGAACCTAAATCCACTACGCGGCTCTCCTTCTTCCCAACACATAGCTTTTAAACACACCAGTCCGAGTTTCCAGATTCGATTCTACAACTCACGGTAACTCAATACACGTAAATCAAGCAATATCATCATCGGCAACCTTAGCATATTCAATCATCCATATAACTCTATCCATCAACAAATCGATAATCTACCTCCACAATCCACACTTCGACCTATACACTCCTACGGTAATCATCAATAACAAAACCCATCCATAAACACTCCCAACTACCCGATCAAATATAATAAATGCCATAAATACAGTAAGAATCATCCATAACAACATCAAAGCTCTTAAAACTTACCAAATCACAGATCAAGCTACAGTTCCTCAAAATCCTCCGAAACCCTAAAATCCTTCAAGCTCGGCGATTCACTAATCCAGAGCCTCAACCTTCACCAATAACGATCAATCGATTAACCTCATCTCGAGGAAAGAATCCATAAAGAAAATCGAGGAATCACTTACCAATGGGAGAAATCGCAAAGTCACGATGGGGAAAGAAGAAAGCGTGAAATTGCCTTGGGTGTTTTCCCCAAATTCCTCAAACCTAGTATTTATAGACCTAAGTCTCCAAGTCGGTCAAATTTGGTCTCTAAATCCCAATGGTTCCACATAATTATTTCTATCGGTAAAATTCTAATTTTCCATTGCCATTGGGCGATGCTTTCGATCTTGTAGGTCGATCGATCGATCACCCAAAACTCGTCCGATCAGGGCATTATCTCCAATTTCACGAGAATTTCCTATAAGCCATTATAAATTGCGATCACTCATAATGATATCAAATCAGTCAATTGCACTCGATTACTCAAATTCTCAATTAACTCTCAATCCAATCGGTTTGATCAACTCGATCAGTTCTTACTTACAATTAAATACCGAAATCATGAATGCATGTACCTATGGATAAATGCATATGCATTAAACTGTTCCTCTACAATTAGAGGCCAAGAACATGCTCATTCAATGAATGCGATGAAACCTATCAAGATGACTCATAATAACCAAAATACCCTTAATAGCGGTGACGGGATGTTACTGCTGAGGTGCCCTTTATTTAACCATCCTAATTTGATACATTGAACTATGTCATCATATAACTCGCCACTACTTTAGATGATGGATTCAAGGCATTTAAAACAATCTTTATGTGGTATAACTTATGTATCAATCTTGATCTCGACATTGGATGTAAGCCTATGACCTGAAAAGTTATATTATAAGTAATTAGTCTTAATCTTACTCAATTTAAAGCCCTTTAATTCTAACATACCTCTTGAAGTTCTAGCTTGACATTAACACCTTTTGTTTCATCCACTAAACAATGTAATCAGTAAATAATATCTAATAGGTGCTTAATTGATTATGAAATTATTCCATAATGCTTAGTGATTATTGACATGAAATTGCTTAAGATACTCACTTTGGCTCATATGTGATTTTAGGCACAATTTGAAAGCAAAGAAGTTAAAGTGAGTTGAAACCACAATATTAGGGCCATTTTGAAGATTAATTTTCACTTGTTTTCTTAGAAATAAGAAGAAAATTAAAGAGAAAAAAATGAAAACATGAAGAAAAGGCGATGAAAATTAATAGACAAAGAAGAACACCAATCTGACGATGTATAAGTAAAAAGTGGCTAGATGATGGACATCAACACGTGCATGTGTTTGCATGCAAGGGACGTGAAGCATGAAGAGAAGCAGAAATGACATTTAGTGGAGCATGAAATGCAGTAACAAAGAAGTAGAAAGCAGCACAAATGCACGACTAAGGACCGACCAAAACGACAACGCAGGAAAAGGAAAGTAGTACGTAAGTAGACAACATCTGCATTCAACGTAGAGTTATGCATTTAATGCAGTAAATGCAGCCAATGCGTTTTACTTAAAAACGCACAGTATCAACGTAAGTTTTAAACACAAGAGGACAGTGGTAGTGAACTAATAAAGTTTATTTATCACATTAGTGAACAGTAGCGAGGTTGGAGAGAAAACAAAAGTGGATTTGGTGGGGGAAAAATTTCATGGGGCTGAAGTATTTTCTTGAAGGACCCATAGAGGGTTAAGTTACCGATATCGATTTAGAGGTAACATTGACACCAACGACCCAGGTTAAGTGTATTTTATCATTTTTGTTGTTTCTTTCTCTCATTAGAAATTGATTGTGTTATCTATGTTAATTGATTTGAGTTTTGTGTATGGATAATTCGATTTTCATTATTGTTTGGTTATTTGTGTATGAACCCATTTGGTATTGTAAAAGATGATTTAATCGTTCATTGAATCGTTTATTTACCCATTGCTAGAATTTTGATACAATCCATAATTGTTATATTGCAATTCATGTGTAGTGACTAATGATTTGTAATCATTAGGGATAATATGACCTAGGTTAAATGACGCATCAAATGTGGTTGTTGCCTTAATTAATTGGTTTTCCTAATTCATAATACTACTACCTAATTAAATTTAGAGATCGTATCCTAGGTTATTAGGTGGTTAAGTTTAATTAATGATCATATCTTGATTAAACAAAACCTAAGGAAAAACTAAGAGAGGTTTGAGAACAACAAATTAATGAAAAATGCTTAATTAGGGTGTAGGCTGATATTGAACTAAAGAACCAGGTCCTTACTGAATTCTCCACTTTTATCTTTTTCGCATGTTTTCTTTAATTTGTTTTTATTAGTCTAATTTCATTTTATTTTCTTATTTGAAAAATCCAAAACCTGCTAAACCTAAACATCGATTAATTTTATTTCATAAACTTTGCACACACTCTCTATAGGATCGACCTAGACTCTCTATTGCTATATTAGCAGTCTAGTTATTTTATTTTGACTAGTGTTATGACACGTTGTCAATTTTGGCATCAATACTAGGGAGTGCAGTTTTTTAGTTTTTGTTTATGATCTTAATTAGTATTTTGTATTCATAATTGGTTTCTTTTGAGTTATTTCATGATCCTTTCATTTTTTTCTGTTTCATTTTTATGATAAATATTTTAAAAAATCATGGATAGAAGTAATTTTTTCTTTAACTCTTACTCTCAATTCTATGACTAATGTTGGACTGATAAACCTAACTTTAGTTATGGATGTGATAATCAACAAATTTACTTCCAAGTTAGTTTGTAGGATGCATAACAATTCTTGTATAGACTATAAGTTTCTTATCATGATTCAAGTATATCTCTGGACTACTATATTAAGACCTTTAATGCTAACAATCTTCAATTTTAGTGGGCTATGCAGCAGCTTCAAGAGAGTATACAACAGAACCAATAGGATATCCAATAATTCCAACTAGATGAAAGGCAATCTTGGTCTAGTTGTCAAGATTCAGAGAATCAACACGACTCAGGTACATCTCTAGAAGAATTGCTTAATATTATGGCTACTAACAATCTTCAAATTCAACAGAATATGCAGCAGTTCCAACAAAATATGGAACAGCTCTTTCAACAAGGTGTACAGCAAATCCAACAGAATACTCTGCAATTCCAGCAATATGCTTTGCCTTGATGGGAGATATCAATCATTTGGAACCATAAAGTGAAGAGGAGCGATCGTATTAACCGAGGTGTATCAATGGACGTTTGTGCGAAACTTTACAAAGTGAAGAGGAGCTTGAGAATTTTGAGATCAATCCTTAACGAATTGCATGTGTTTAAGAAGTAGAGGAGGATCTCGAAGAAGAAAAAGACATATTTTTTAGGCCGGAGGTTAGGATTGAGTTCCATTTTATTTTTGGGAATGACTCTTCACCTTTACATAACAAATTGGAGGAATTAAATGAGGAAGAAAAAGGCAAAGAAATATTTGAGATCTTTCCAGTGTGTATAAAGTCAATCGAGATTGAGAATATGAGGATAAGAAAGACATTGAATATGGATGATGATCAAATAAGGACCTATTTGAAACAACCTCGTGTGGATGTGGCGCTAACTGTAGTTCCAAAAGATCATAATTTTTTCATGTGAGGAGAAGAAAGAGTTAAACCAACGATTCTAAACAAAGGTACTTTTTGGGAGGCAACCGAAGGGAAGTAAATTTCTTTTCTTTACATTTTTGCATTTCTTTTTATATGCATGTGTGTTTTTTGTTGGTTTGTTTCTTGTTTGTTTTAAGTTTTCAATCAAAATGAGAGAAAGAATAAAACAAACAAAGCGGACATTCTCATTTTTATTACTCCTAGGACTATATAGTCATGATTAGAGTGTTAATTGACTAGAGAATTTTATAGCAACTTTAGCATGTATTTTTACTTTTGTGATTGGTCGATATGCATTAGCTTTAGAAGAGTAGTGACTAGTAGTGAACAAAGCGGTAAGATTTTAAGCCTTATTTAAGCGACACATTTATATCAATCTCATTGACTTTCGATAATGTGTGACCTTCATGACATGTACATCTTGATTTGCCTTGAATTTCTATTTTAGAACACATTTTTATCACATACATTAACATAGAAATGATTAGGCATTCTTTGTTTCATAAGCTCGTTAGCCAAATAGCCTACTCATTATATGATTTTCCTTTTTGATAAGCCCCTTTGAGCCTTATTAACCTTTCTTTTTGTATCAACCATAATACATGCTTTATACTAACAAAATGTCCTACTTAATCCATAAAGCTAGTAGAATATTTATGATTATTGAGTTTGTGGATGTACAAAATTCTAAGTGTGGAAGTGTACATATGTGTGAGTTGGTTAACTTTGGGATGTTTTTTATGTCTTATCATTGAAATTCCTATGTTCATATAGTTTCTTTTAATGTTAAAAAGGAAAAGAAAAGAAAAGAAAGGAAAAGAAAGAAAAAAAAAGAAAAATGAACTTTTAACTAAATGTATCAAGAAGAAATTGCATATGTGTTGAAAATTTGCTTATGATTAATGCATCTTCCTAGAGTTGTAATGAATGTGCTATTTGAGTATGTTGAATATGAGGTAGATGTTGGCTTGGAAGGTTCACTCTTGTAATTTCAATATATTGTTGGCATAAATTATATAAGTGATTCCTTGGATTGGTATATTGCTTCATGTGGTTTATGTGTAAGAGCTGAATGGGGTTGTGAAATATAAATGTTGCATTCATCATAGCTGACGATGCCTAGTTTTTTATAAGTGTTGCTTAGTTTCACTAGCTTAATGGCTTTCATACTACTTGACCCAAATACATCTCACCATACCTTTTTTCCACATTACAACCTTGAAAAGTACTATGATCCATAATTTTGCATGTGAACAGTAGTGGTGGAGAAATGAAATGATATTTAAAGTTATGGAATAACATGATCATGAATAGTGTTGAGTGTGCCCATGAATATATTTTAGTTAAACACACTTGCCAAGTCTACCATTAGATTGCTCAGTTTTTGAAAATGATGAATGTTGATTGATCATGAGTGAAAGCTTGGAATATTAAATTTTTTCTATGATTTTTGAAAGTCATTCATCTTTGTTTATGCTTATGTATTCTTAGAACATATAGGAAATGAGTCAATGCTTTTAGGTCTTTGAGTTTAATTTTAATGTTTTTCCTGAGGACGACCAAAATCTAAGTATGGGAGAAATTGATAGGTACCTAATTGATTATGAAATTATTCTATGACATTTAGTGATTATTGATGTGAAATTGCTTAAGATACTCACTTTGACTCATATATGATTTTAGGCACAATTCAGAAGCAAAGAAATTAAAGAGAATCGAAAGCACGATATGTGGGATTTTTTCAAAGATTAATTTTCACTTGTTTCCTTAGAGCAAAAAGAAGAAAATTAAAAGACAAAAAAAAATGAAAACATGAACAAAATGACACATGAAAATTAAAGGACAAAGAAAAACACCAATACGACAGTGCATAAGTAGAAGTTGGCTGGATGATGGACGTCAGCACGTGCATGCGTTCGCATGTAAGGGACATAAAACACAAAGAGAAGCAAAAATGAAATGTAGTGGAGCATGAAACGCAGTAGCAAAGAAGCAGAAATGCTGCACAGATGCACAGCCAAAGATCAACTAAAACGACAATGCAGGAGAAGGAAAGCAACTGCATACACAGACAACGTTTGCATTCAACACAGGCATTGTACATTGTCTGAGTTCAACATATATGTTATGCATTTAACACATTAAACATAACCCATGCATTTTACTTAAAAATGCCCAATATCAGTGTAGGTTTTAAACACAAGAGAATAGTGACAGTGAACCAACAAAGTTTATTTGTCACATCAATGAACAGTAGCGAGGTTAGAGAGAAAACAGAAGAGTGGAGGCACTACATGGGGTTTTGGTTAGGGAAATTTTTCATAGGGTTGAAGCATTTTCTTGAGAGACCCATGGAGGGCTAAGTTTTTGACGTCAAATTGGAGGTGACATCGATGCTGATGACCCGAGTAAGTGTATTTCACTGTTATTTTTGTTTCTTTCTTTTATTAGAAATTGATTATGTTATCCTATGTTAATTGATTTGAGTTTTGTGTATGGATAATTGGATTTTCATTATTGTTTGATTATTAGTGTATGAACCCATTGGGTATTGTGAAAAGATGATTTTAATGTGTTCACTGAATCGTTTATTTGTAAACCCATTGCTAGAATTTTGATATAATTCGTAATTGTTATGTTGAAATTCATGTACAACGACTAATGATTTGTACTCATTAGGGATAACATAACCTAGGTTAAATAACACATAGTATGCGATTGTTACCTTGATTAATCAGTTCTTTTAATTTGTAATGCTACTACTTAATTAAATCTAGAGATCTATCTTAGGTTATTCGATGGGTAGGTTTAATTAATGATCGTATCTTGATTAAACAAAACTTAAGGGCAAACTCGGGTTAATTATTAACCTATGATTAATAGTTGCTAGGAGAGGTTGCGAATAACGGATCAATGAAATATTCTTAATTAGGGTGTGGTGAGATTGAACCAAAGAGCTAGGTCATTCTGAATTCTCCACTTTCACATTTTTTGCATGTTTTCTTTAATTTTTTATTAGTCTAGTTTCATTTTATTTTCTTATTTGAAAATACAAAACTCCTAAACATAAACACCAATTAATTTCATTTTATAAACTTTGCACACATTCTCTGTAGGATTGACCCGGTTACTCTTGCTATAATAGTAGTCTAGTTATTTTATTTTGACTAGCATTACGAGCGTTGTCGGTATCCCTTGGATATTTTGGTAAGCTTATCTATAACTACTGCAAATAGGAAGGGGCTCAATAAAGATCCTTGGTGTAGCCTGATATTTGTAGAAAAATGCTTTATATCTGCTCTATTATACTTACTATATTTTTAACACATTTATATATATCTCTAATAACCTTTATAGGCAACATAAACTCCTTTAACTTTTAGATACCTCCACATGACTTCCTTAGGTACCCTATTATAAGCCTTTTCTAAATTAGCAAAAAACCATGATGTCTCTCTGCCTATCCTATATATTCCATTAATTATCTAAAGAGATGTATGGCTTCATTGTGGACCTACCTAGTTGAGATCAAATTGTTTCTCCGAGATAAGTGTACTTTCTCATTCTCCTCTCAATCACCCTCTCCTATAACTTCATGGTGTGACTAAGTAGTTTAATTTCTTCATAGTTGTTACAACTTTGAATGTCCCTTTATTCTTATATAGAGATTAGTGTGCTAAGTCTCTATTAATTCAGTATTTTGGTGGACTTGAGGATTACATTAAAAAGTTTGGCTAGCCAAGTAAAACCCTTTTCTCTTAGGCTTTTATATTCCTTTATGGTAATTCATCAGGTCCTACTACTTTTCCACTCTTCTTCTTCCTCAAAGCTTCTCTAGTTTTTTCTCTTTTGATAGGTTGACAATAAGTAAATTTGTAGTATTTCTCATAAGTGCTAAGATTACCCAACAAATGTTATTATCTTTAACTTTATTAAAAAGCCTATAAAAGTAGCTATATCATCTTGTCTTGATGTCATTTTCATCCATGAGCACCTATCGTGCTTTATCCTTTATACAACAAACTTGATCAAAATCCCTCACTTTTTTCCCTTAGCTCTTGGTAAATTAAAATTATCCTTTTCTCCATCCTTAGTTTCCAATATTTGATATAAGTTCTTGTTGGCACCAATTTTAGCTTTTAAGACTATCTTCTTTACCTCTTTCTTTACTAACTTATAACTCTCTCTATTGGCTACCCTCTCCACTTCCATGTTGCTATCCAATAGAGCTTTATATGCAACCTTTTGAGCTTCACCTTGTCTTAGACGACTTTATTCTACCATTAATGTTACCCCCAGAATTTTTGTTTAATGATAAATCAAGCATGATTAGATTAATGGGGTGAATTAATATAGTATTTAATAAAGTTAGCATGGATTAGCATATGACATTAAATGAGTTAGGTGTTAAGAATTAATGTTAGTAAATGTATTAGTTGGCATGAATTAAACGAGTTAGGTAATGAATAAATGTGATTAAATGAGTTAGATAGCAAGTATTAAATGTGTTAGTTGGTTTAAATGAATTAGAGGTAATTTAATGTGTTAAATGGGGCTTTGGGTCCAAATGAAATAAAAGAAGAAAAGAGGAGGAAATGAAGTGGGCTTAAAGATAAGTGGGCTTGAGTAAGTTTAAGGAGGATGTAGGAAATAAGAAGGAAGAAGAAGAAGAGAATAAGAATAAGATGGGCTTGAGAAATTAATTGGCTTAAATGAAGAAGTAGGCTTGAGTAGTTAAAGAGGTAGTAGGGAAGTAAAAAAATAAGAGGAAGAATAAGAAGGAAGATGGGCTTAGGGGCCTTTGGGCTTAAGTGGAATGGAAGAAGTATAAAAGGAGGATTTTAAGTGAGGTTGTAGGAGGAAAGAAGAAGAAAAAAACGAAAATTGAGAGAGGGAGAAGAGGATTTTGGTGAAGAGGAGAAGAAGAGGAGAAAAAGAAGAGAAGTGGCTAGGGTTTGAGATTTAGAGAGTTTTTGAAGAAAGTTTGAGAAGAAAAGTGAAGAGGAAGGCTAAAGCTTCACTTTGAACTAAGAAATCACTTGGTTAAGTAGAGATTCAAGGTAAGCCATGGGTTTAAAGTTGAGTTTTTCCTTGGGTTATTGGTTAGAAAGACTAAGAATGGAATGGGTTTAGTGATTCTAGGGTTAATTTCATGATTAAAGTTTATGAGATTTCTCAA
Organism: Erythroxylum novogranatense; assembly: GCA_029891385.1. Classification (NCBI taxonomy): domain Eukaryota; kingdom Viridiplantae; phylum Streptophyta; class Magnoliopsida; order Malpighiales; family Erythroxylaceae; genus Erythroxylum; species Erythroxylum novogranatense. The sequence goes on along the minus strand of CM057234.1, from coordinate 26,004,384 downwards.
TTTTGAAACCCTAAGTAATATGAGGTTACTTTCTTGTTATGATTGAAGAAGGGCAAGAAAGAGGAGAAGAACAATATGAGGAAGAACTTCCTTAGGCAAGTTTAAGCAAGGATAAAAGGTGGGTTTCATATTTATCTTTATGTATATAAGCTATAAATGTAAATTAATGCATGACATTAATGAGTTTTGATTACTTGATGATTGTATTAAATGCTTGTGATAGTAGTGGTTAGATATCATTAATCATGAGTTTTGTGTGAATGAAAATGATACATGTTGATGATTTGATGATGGTTGAGCTAGTATTGAATGAAATAGCCTAAATGAGTATGAAATTATGATGCTTATAGATGTACATTGTATGATGGAGAATGAAGTTGTTTTGGAGAAACTTGTTAAATGAATATGATGAAAAGCATGAATGATGTATGACAAAGATGATTTGTAAAGGAATGGAAAATTGGACAAGAACAGTCCAATTTTCTTGTATGATGCATGATTGTTATGTTATGTGGGTAAGGTATAGTCCCAAGAACCGTCACGTGCGTCGACCATGAAAGCCTTCGCCATTTGCCCGATTGTGGCATAGGATGATCCATTATTTTGGACTCCTCAAGATTTGCCCATATAACCTCATTAAATGAGACTATATGGTTGCCAATAATATGGACTTACCGAGCCATTTGATGTGTTTCATATGTGATAACATGAAAGTGCAAAATTATGAATGATTGAATTGTGAGAAATTATGTTTATGTATTGATGAAAATTGCATGATGTATCTATCATGACTTCATTGAAAGATTGCTAAAAGTATGAATAATTAAATGGACATGCTTGTTATATAAATATAAATGTGTTACCCATGAGATGACTCACCCCCTCAAATTCTCCAGAAATGGCGGGATCCCGAGGTAGCAAGCTTAAAGGCATTTACTCCAAGATTTTCTTTTGGTCTTGTATTTGAAATGATCTTTCTAGAAATCAATGCTTTAGGTTGCATTTTGAGAAAACAGATGTATTTTGGCAAGATGTATTTTGATTGAAATGTAATAGGCTTGAAATGCCTACTAAGGCATTTTAAAACATTTGTTTTGATGTGAATGAAATGCATGAATGACGTTTTATCATGGTTTCTCAAGACAGATTAATAACATGTCAAGTGTGGTTTTTAAAGTTGTGTCGAATGGCTTTAAACTCCATGTGGGTAGAAATACATGTTTAGTTCAAGTAAAGATGTGTATAGAGTTGTGATTGATGAATCTTATGTAGAAGTAAGAATGTTTTGAATGATGGTTAATGAGCTTTGCATGAGTGAATGCATAGGATCATTGAAGTTGAACTTGAGTCTTTTTGTAAGTCAAACTAGGTGTTTGACATGAGAGGAGGTGTCAAATTATTGAATGAATGAGTTTGGCATAGAAATGGGTAGGTCTAGAAAGGATTGGAGTGTTCATGGTGTTTGGGATAAGTCGAGAGAGTGTAGAGGGTTAGAATCGAGTCGGAATGGACCAGAACTCGAGTTATTGGTTCACATAAGTCGAGTTATTGGTCCCATAAGTCGACTTGTGAACCATAACTCGAGTTATTTGTCTCGATAAATCGACTTGTTAGTGATAAGTCGACTTATTTGTCTCGACAATCGAGTTGTCGACAATAACTTCGAGTTATGAGTGATCATCAACATAAGTCGAGTTGTTAGTCAAGTGTTTTGGACATAGTTAGAGACCGAATCTGTAGCACCCCACTCCGAGCGAGACCCGAACTGATATCTCTGATAAAATCGAGCCCGTGACCCGAGGTGGCGTCTTAGAACAATCACTACTTTTTAAAATTCGTTAAACATTTTTTTCTTTCAAAAGCGATTGCGATGCGTGGAAAGCGGTAAATAAATTGTGCCTACAACATTTCAAATCATTTTCGGTAAAATAACATCGATAAAAGGGCACTCATTCATATTTATCGATGAAGACACAAACTCGGTCATTAACTAGTACTCAATAGTGCTCAATCATTCATATACATATAGAAATGCATGTCCCACCGTGACCAATGCCATTTTGAACATTCTGAACACACTTAAACAATGGGGCCTCTTGAATCAATCACTACGCTAATGCGAGATGTGAGCGACGCGATCCCGACCGATATTACGACTTGCTATCGGTAGCCATACTCCGTTTGTCTAGCGGGTATTCTTCAATTTCTGAAAAATAGATGCAATGTTGGGTGAGTTTGCGAACTCAATGAAAACCATCATCGATGGTTCACCCAACTCATGCATTCACAAATCATATACACATAGCACAGTAGCATTTACGATATCACATGCAATTTCCTTACTCACATTTTCCGGTCATATGCGGTCAATTTACATTTTTTCAATCGATCATATCGTATGCAATGCGCGTGTGACACTTTTCTATTTTTATTTCGTTGTTGTGACCGAGCGCCTATCAGTGATCGGTAATCTAGGGAGTAGGAGAGCCCTCAGGGTATGCACTAACTCCCCTCGAGCTCGAGGCTCGGTTCGATCTGATGTTTCGTTGGGCTTGAAGCCACGATCTGATGAGCTGTGGTATCCGAGCACTACGTGGGAGAGCCCTCAGGGTATGCACCACCTCAGGGGGCAAGCGATACCACGGCATTTCGTTGGCTGCTCCGGTCACAACTGCCAATTATCTGATCATTTACTATGCATGAATGCACATGTCTCATTTTCAATTCTCAGTCATTTTCACTATCAGTCATTTTCCATTATGTCTTCGGACTTTTAGTCCGGCATTTCAGTCATATGCAATTCAATTTATTTTCACTTATGCATTCACAATTCAATTCATTAACCATTTCCAATTTAATTCATTCATACATTTGCTCACATTGGCACTTCAATATCACACCCATGATCTGAAATCAATCAAAAACAATAACACAAATATCCATCCTTAACTCCTCATGGCATCAGTGCATATAATTAATAAACACATAAGGCTGAGAAACCAACTAGGTTACTCACCTATACTTCCGGGCTAATGCCGGGAAGTCTCGGCAACGTCCGTGAGATTACGTTCCAACTATGCCTCTAGAACAATTAAAATAAGTACCCATTACCAACTGTATAGTTAGAAATATCAAACAATGCACGAGGAACAATTTAAAACGTGTACAATGCATGTTCATGGCATTCCCGACCCTAATCTAAAATTTTCCCATTAGAAATTCCATCTAAAAATTAGAAAGCTATAGGCACCGACACTCAATTCGGACCTCGATCGGTTCAACAATAAATAAAGCAGTGAGCCTTGAACAATTACGGACTCCGTCAATTTTCCGTTTAAAAATTCCCAATTTCTTGCAGAATGAAATTCAATATTCAATGAATCCGATGCCTCAAGAATCAGGTCAATCGGACGTCGGACGGAAAAGTTATTCACGAAAGAAAACAAAATTCACATTAACCAATTTATACCTATATATATATATACCCTTATTTCCCTTTATTTTCTGATTTCTAACCATACTTCCAACACCCATAACTCTTTGCACACAACTCTAAAAATCATAAACCATATCTCATTGGAAAGATCATAAAAACCTCTACAAGTTTCAAGAATACCATAAAAATCAATTCCACCCCTAAGGGTGTCAAAAACCCAATCAAAGATGCTGCCTAGTCCATACCTCTTAAAACAGAACAGTACATGGTAAATTTAGTAACTCTCATTCTGTTCAGTCAAAAATAGCACAATAAATATGCTCATCAAGATCACAATGTTATCTATACCTTTCATGAACAACTCAAAGTCCAATTCCATTGCTAACTAGGTCAAATAATTCAATCAATGATGCTGTCCTGAAATCACTCAATCTGAGCAGTAAACTTCTATCAAGCATAACTCCTGTAAAAAGTCAAAAAATCACTACCTTATATCCCTGAAAGATAAGATCTCAAACTCCAAGTTTCATGAAGAACCCGAACTCCAATTCGATTTCTAACATTTTCAAATCTGTTATGGAAGTTACTACCATGATCAGCACCTAACTTCCTAAAGCAGATTCAGTTTTGTAAAATCTTAACTCCCAAATATGACTTCCAAAAATTATAAGCCATATATCATTTTCAAGATCAATATGTCATCCAGAACTCTTCAGTACATTTCAAACTCCAACTCAATTCACAAAAATTACTAAAATTCCTCCAAACCCGAATGTGCACTGAATGTGCCAATCCAACTAGGTTTCATCACAAAGCATAAAACCAGCCAATAGTTATCAGGTCATATCTCCTAATATACAACTCGAAAATAAAAGATCAGTGGCAATGGAAAGATAACAATGTAGGCTTCAACTCTCATGAAGTCCATTTTCCCTAATTCCATATCAATCAATTCATAAAAATTAGCAAAACTCTAGGGTATGATTTCGGGTACTGTTCATTCCAGTTAAGAGCAGTAACTTTCCAAGCCATATTGCAACCTCTTAAAGCTAAAATTAGACAACACCTATTTCACACAAAAATGTAGCCAACATCCCAAAGTTTAAGTGGCCACAAACCTCAACTCATTTGTATTCCTATACAATGAGTTATACTCAAAACAGTGCAGTAGGTTAAACTCACATTTTCAGCTATACTATACAATTCCTCTTCCTATCATGCCAATTGAACTTCTAACACCATATGCATTTCAATAAAGCATAAAAATCAGTATCTATAACATTCATACATTCACTAGGGCTAATATTCACAAATTGGCAGCATTAAACTCTCACTTTATTTGCAAGATTAGTCATCATCTACCAACCAAATTCAAAGCTAAACCAAGTTACAACCATAACCATTCATTATCCTAACACACCATACATTTATACCCATCAATTTACACTATAATGCTCATCAAGGTAAAGCATCAATAAGCTTAATAATAATACCACAATTATCATTAGATGCTTCTAACTACCATGTCATTTAACTCATAAATCAAATCATAATTAAAACTTAACAACAACTTACCTAATTCAAGCTTTTCCAAATGATACTCTAACTCTTCTCCAATTACTTTACTTATCCACTTCTCATACACATGCACTACATCATCACTTGAACACTTAAGGAGGAAGAAAAAAAAAGAGCAAGAGAGCTAGGGAAAAGAAAGAAATTTCGATGGAGAAGAAGGAGGAATGTTCCAAATGATGAGAGAAGTACCAAACTTTCACTTTTGTGTTGATAAAAGGGAAGTGCCGTAAATGATAAGCAAGCAAGCATAAATGAGCTTTTCAAAAGCAATTTGTTGACTTCAAGCATGAGGAGTATCGTAAATGATGAATATAAGGGGACAAAGTTAATAAATGATAAGGGACACTTGGCATTTTGAAATAAGAAAAGACAAAAATCAAGTAATCCTAGTTAATTAAGTATTAATCCCAATTAATCTCTAATCATGGCTTTAGAAAATTCCCTAACATCATTTATCCACTAATCTCATGCCATTTGGCAGTCCTTTTTAGTATAGAAAAATCCACTCGGTCAACCCATTGAAATTTTTTCGGTCAAGACAACTAACCCAAAAATTCGAAAAATTCCATAAATCCTGAAAATAGAAAACAATTTATGGCACATTCAAAATAATTTTCCAAATCCCTAACCACGTTAATCACAGTAGAATTGTCTTAGGCACGTAAGCCGGAATGTCATGTATGCATACGGTAATTTCACATGCATAATTGCTCTGTGTATCAATCTATTATCATGAACAATATGAATAAATCCTATCAATCTCATCCTATGCCAATTTACTATTTTACCCTTCCAAATGGGGTGGGATGTTACAACTCCCCTCCTTATAAAAATTTCGTCCTCGAAATTCTCGATCAACGATCACTTATAGCGGTTCTCAAATGTCCCTACATGTTCCATACACTTTCCCAGTCAATGATTCATTTCCTAAAAGGTCACAGTGACACAATCAGTCAGTTGTTCAGTCATTTATTTGACTAACTCTATTCCTCATCACAATAGACGGATTCAACAATGCTGTCAGTTGGCGATCTCACTGTCTTCACTATCTCACTTGCCATTTTCATAGTAGTTCCGATGCTATAACTTAAATCACTATTTCTGAACATGTTATCATTTAATACCTTTTTCTCAATATACAGACTTATTCTAATACCTTCCTTGATATGTCAATTCTGCGTACCCTTTGTCACTATGATACCTACCATAACCTCCTTTATCTCGTCAGGGACGATTCACATTCCTTTGGTACCAATACAATGACATTTAGCTCTATTTCACTATAACCAGTGATAATTTACCTAATGCAGTCGTTCTTTATAATCCATTGACTCACTGTTCAAATTCAACCCTCTTTCGACACTTTACTGTTCTATAGTGTTCACGCACTCTATTTAGATATACATTTAATTCTATTTCACTTATCAGATCTGATCCACTTTAGTTAACCCATCTGTTTTCTTATGTCACTTTCCTTTGTTTCACTCAACACGGTCTCAAATTCATTGTGGTCTTTGACTTAGTTAGGCCTTTGTACAATGTAGCGATATATCCCTACAAAAAAATCGAAACTCGTAACGATCATAATCAAGCATTTTTTTCCTATAAGCCCTTGAATCAATAATCACTTCATTCTATACCCACAATTATTCAATTTCCTTTTAGCATATGATTACTAGAATGTCTAGCTTCATTGCTCACTTTCTTGTTCTAGCACCTTTTATCGGTACCCATACTTTCTCTTTGAATCATTCAATATATTTTTTATTTTTATTTTTATTATTTATTTATTTTTTATTTCACTTTCTTATTCGGACTCCTTATAGGACTCACCACTTTAACTCCTGCCTCATAACCTTTCTTACATTTATCCAATATCTCAATTTTGCGAAACACTTCACAATTACCCATAATCTACCTGACATTCATTGGAAATTCCAATATCTGTAATCTGTTCATTGCAACATTATCAGTTCACTATTTGGATTTAGTAGGTAGAATTGTCTGTTCATTTCAGAATTGTCAGTATAATAGTCATGTATGCCCGTCTTTTCCTCGAATTAACCTGATATATCCTTATAGGAATCTAAAGTCTCAATACCATTTATCAAAGTCCATTCCATTTATCTTATACCGATTTCACCTATTGTCTCTGTTCATCACACTTGCCCACTCTTGAGGATATGCTTCTTACCAGTGTCAGGTTCTTCCATTATTCATATAATTCTTTTTCCTTTTCACTGTTCAACAATTCTAAATGCATTCCATCGATAATCATAGTCACTACCATTTGCTTACTTCGCATCTTTCCCTCTTGAACTTTTCCATACATTACCAAACATCATTCATTTCATTCAGTCCACAATTAGTGTATTTACAATCCCTTTATGATGATAACACTACATCACATCATTGTCAGTTTTCCTTTAGAACTTCTTGTCTCTATTTATTTTCTCTTTCAATAGCTTTCTGTCATTAACATTGACATATGTCAATACCTAATCAGCCGTACTTGGACCTCCAAAATTTCCATTTCATTTTGTATTTCACTTGCGATTCGAACTCTTTTATTCTTAATTTCAAATTTAGATTTCCCCAACAATTTTGCATCACATAAGGAGCTCTATTCATTTCACATTGCAATAGGATCACTTCAACTTATAATTCCACTCATGTCGTTGGATACTCTACATTTCCATATAACCTCAGTAGGATATTTCACTTGTTATGTCTAAATCTCCTCTTGAGATATAACTCAATTTCACTTTTGATTTCGTCTATACTTCTTTTCTTGCTACCGTCATTATACTGTTCACGAAAGTCTCATCAGCCAATTAGTGTCCCTATTGATTTTCAATCATTCACAACTATACGTACTATCTTAATCAGAACAATTTTATGGGAACATTCCTTGTACTAAAGTTCGGTGAGATGCGATACACTTTCTTTAACCCTTATCCTTTACTATACACATTACCGAAATCACTTTATCTTATCTGGAACCCAATTAGTAACCTATACAATTCAGACTTCCACAAAATTCCTTTACTTTATGCTAATCCTCGAATAAAGGATTGATGCCATGATCATTTTTCATTTCCTCTCATGCAGGTACACTCAGTCCTCTCATGTCATACTTTAACCCATTATGGACTTTACACTTATAGCCACTCTAATCATTCACCGATTATCTCCTCTATGATTTCCATGTATCTTTCACATCGTTTCATTAATCATGATCAATTGTCTTTGTTCAATAAATACTCCCAACGGTAAATCAACTTAAATCGACAACTCTTTTCATATCATATATCACTATCATTGTTTCTTCTTCTTCTCTCTCTCTTTTTTTTTTAGTTTCATTCCCATATCATTCATGTATCAGCTTGATCTTTTAAGGTCATATCCATTTGGCTTATACAATGTCATCTCCTTATTGCTACATATCTCTTTATCTTCCTCAAACAATCATAATAGGGTATTCACAGATTAATACATTCGGGGATGTGTCCCCAAACACACACAAAATCGTTGATACAACTCCACTGTATCTCCATCCATTTATCTAGTTACCCATCCATTTATCATTTCTGTGTCTAAATCTACATATTCAACCAATCCAGAATTTCCCGATATACAATCAGTAGAAATTGTCAGTCTGTCTTTTTCCTTACGATCTTATTATCTGATTTCTAAAAACTTAACACAATATTCACATACCCATTTCAGTTTCAAGCTTATCGTTCAGATCATAACCGTTTCACGAGTTCATTTCAGTTTATCATACACTTTTATCTTACCATTTCTACTTTTCTTACTCTACTAGGCACTAGGCACCTTGCTCTTTCGGTTCTTTCGGTTACTAGATAGACCGATGCGATACAATATTGATCTATCACAATCTCACTATTCTCATCTACCTATGATATCTCACGATATTGAACACATATGTAGTGAATCCATATCACTTTGATCGGATCATCTACGCTTTACTCGATTCAAGGTTACATGACATATACGATGAGGCTGTAATTATCTAACCATCCCAAACTTTTAATCTCACTTAGGTCTACTATAACCGGTATGCTTCCCATATTTCTAGTGGACCTTTCCAAGTTCTAGACATATTCATTTTCTGTCACCATAATATTGTCGGTTTAATTGGGAATTCTTAATCGATCTAGGCCAACACGGTCATTCTAACCACGATGCAATATCAATCTCCTTATCCATTCTTCCTTTTCCTTTCCTAATTGCTTATACACTTCTGGGGGTTCACCCTCTATCTGGTCTCACTTTTCTCTCACATAATCACTTGACACGTCGCACATCGTTGGATTTCTACCGCGACTCAAACTAGGGATCGGTTGCCACGATGCAATGACACGACTCAAATGCATGCACCTATGTTTGGTGTGCCCAGATACATTACGTACTCACTGGGCTCGATACCATTAAATGTAGCACCCACACTCCAGCGAGACCCGAACCCGATATCTGATAAAAAATCGAGCCGTGACGCGAGGGTGGCGTACTAGAACAATCACTACTTTTTTAAAATTCGTTAAACATTTTTTTTTCTTTCAGCGATTGCGTGCGTGGAAAACGGTAAATAAATTGTGCCTACAACATTTCGAAATCATTTTCAGTAAAATAACATCAGTAAAAAGGGCACTCATTCATATTTATCGATGAAGACACAAACTCAGTCATTAACTAGTACTCAATAGTGCTCAATCATTCATATACATATAGAAATGCATGTCCCAGCTGTGACCAATGCCATTTTTGAACATTTACAGACACACTTAAACAATGGGGCCTACTGAATCAATCACTACGCTAATGCAGATGTGAACGACACTGATCTCGACCCGATATTCTGACTTGCTATCGGTAGCCATACTCCCGTTTGTCTAGCGGGGTATTCTTCAATTTCCTGAAAAATAGATGCAATGTTGGGTGAGTTTGCGAACTCAATGAGAAACCATCATCGATGGTTCACCCAACTCATGCATTCACAAATCATATACACATAGCACACAAGTAGCATTTACAAGATATCACATGCAATTTCCTTACTCACATTTTTCCGGTCATATGGTCAATTTACATTTTTTTCATCGATCATATCGTATGCAATGCGCGTGTGACACTTTTCTATTTTATTTCGTTGTTGTGACCGGCGCCTTATCGGTGATCGATAATCTAGGGAGTAGGAGAGCCTCGGGTATGCACTAACTCCCCTCGAGCTCGAGGCTCGGTTCGATCTGATGTTTCGTTGGGCTTGAAGCCACGTCTGATGAGCTGTGGTATCCGAGAGCACTACGTGGGAGAGCCCTCAGGGTATGCACCACCTCAGGGGGCAAGCGATACCACGGCATTTCGTTGGCTGCTCCGGTCACAACTGCCAATTATCTGATCATTTACTATGCATGAATGCACATGTCTCATTTTCAATTCTCAGTCATTTTCACTATCAGTCATTTTCCATTATGTCTTGGACTTTTAGTCCGGCATTTCACTCATATGCAATTCAATTTATTTTCACTTATGCATTCACAATTCAATTCATTAACCATTTCCAATTTAATTCATTCATACATTTGCTCACATTGGCACTTCAATATCACACCCATGATCTGAAATCAATCAAAAACAATAACACAAATATCCATCCTTAACTCCTCGTGGCATCGATGCATATAATTAATAAACACATAAATTGAGAAACCAACTAGGTTACTCACTGTACTTCCGGCTAATGCCGGAAGTCTCGCAACGTCCGTGAGATTACGTTCAACTATGCCTCTAGAACAATTAAAATAAGTACCCATTACCAATCTGTATAGTTAGAAATATCAAACAATGCACGAGGAACAATTTAAAACGTGTACAATGCATGTTCATGGCATTCCCGACCCTAATCCAAAATTTTCCCATTAGAAATTCCATCTAAAAATTAGAAAGCTATAGGCAGCGACGACTCAATTCGGACCTCGATCGGTTCAACAATAAATAAAACAAGTGAGCACTGAACAATTACCCGGACTCACGTCAATTTTCCGTTTAAAAAATTCCCAATTTCTTGCAGAGTGAAATTCAATATTCAATGAATCCGATGCCTCAAGAATCAGGTCAATCGGACGTCGGACGGAAAAGTTATTCACGAAAGAAAACAAAATTCACATTAACCAATTTATACCTATATATATATATAACCCTTATTTCCCCCTTTATTTTCTGATTTCCAACCATACTTCCAACACCCATAACTCTTTGCACACAACTCTAAAAATCATAAACCATATCTCATTGGAAAGATCATAAAACCTCTACAAGTTTCAAGAATACCATAAAATCAATTCCACCCTAAGGGTGTCAAAACTCAATCAAAGATGCTGCCTAGTCCATACCTCTTAAAACAGAACAGTACATGGTAAATTTAGTAACTCTCATTCTGTTCAGTCAAAAATAGCACAATAAATATGCTCATCAAGATCACAATGTTATCTATACCTTTCATGAACAACTCAAAGTCCAATTCCATTGCTAACTAGGTCAAATAATTCAATCAATGATGCTGTCCCTGAAATCACTCAATCTGAGCAGTAAACTTCTATCAAGCATAACTCCCTGTAAACAAGTCAAAAAAATCACTACCTTATATCCCTGAAAAGATAAGATCTCAAACTCCAAGTTTCATGAAGAACCCGAACTCCAATTCGATTTCTAACATTTTCAAATCTGTTATGGAAGTTACTGCCATGATCAGCACCTAACTTCCTAAAGCAGATTCAGTTTTTGTAAAATCTTAACTCCCAAATATGACTTCCAAAAATTATAAGCCATATATCATTTTCAAGATCAATATGTCATCCAGAACTCTTCAGTACATTTCAAACTCCAACTCAATTCACAAAAATTACTAAAATTCCTCCAAACCCGAATGTGCACTGAATGTGCCAATCCAACTAGGTTTCATCACAAAGCATAAAACCAGCCAATAGTTATCAGGTCATATCTCCTAATATACAACTCGAAAATAAAAGATCAGTGGCAATGGAAAGATAACAATGTAGGCTTCAACTCTCATGAAGTCCATTTTCCCTAATTCCATATCAATCAATTCATAAAATTAGCAAAACTCTAGGGTATGATTTCGGGTACTGTTCATTCCAGTTAAGAGCAGTAACTTTCCAAGCCATATTGCAACCTCTTAAAGCTAAAATTAGACAACACCTATTTCACACAAAAATGTAGCCAACATCCCAAAGTTTAAGTGGCCACAAACCTCAACTCATTTGCATTCCTATACAATGAGTTATACTCAAAACAGTGCAGTAGGTTAAACTCACATTTTCAGCTATACTATACAATTCCTCTTCCTATCATGCCAATTGAACTTCTAACACCATATGCATTTCAATAAAGCATAAAATCAGTATCTATAACATTCATACATTCACTAGGGCTAATATTCACAAATTGGCAGCATTAAACTCTCACTTTATTTGCAAGATTAGTCATCATCTACCAACCAAATTCAAAGCTAAACCAAGTTACAACCATAACCATTCATTATCCTAACACACCATACATTTATACCCATCAATTTACACTATAATGCTCATCAAGGTAAAGCATCAATAAGCTTAATAATAATACCACAATTATCATTAGATGCTTCTAACTACCATGTCATTTAACTCATAAATCAAATCATAATTAAAACTTAACAACAACTTACCTAATTCAAGCTTTTCCAAATGATACTCTAACTCTTCTCCAATTACTTTACTTATCCACTTCTCATACACATGCACTACATCATCACTTGAACACTTAAGGAGGAAGAAAAAAAGAGCAAGAGAGCTAGGAAAAGAAAGAAATTTCGATGGAGAAGAAGGAGGAATGTTCCAAATGATGAGAGAAGTACCAAACTTTCACTTTTGTGTTGATAAAAGGAAGTCTTAGTAAATGATAAGCAAGCAAGCATAAATGAGCTTTTCAAAAGCAATTTGTTGACTTCAAGCATGAGGAGTATCGTAAATGATGAATATAAGGGGACAAAGTTAATAAATGATAAGGGACACTTGGCATTTTGAAATAAGAAAAGACAAAAATCAAGTAATCCTAGTTAATTAAGTATTAATCCCAATTAATCTCTAATCATGGCTTTAGAAAATTCCCTAACATCATTTATCCACTAATCTCATGCCATTTGGCAGTCCTTTTTAGTATAGAAAAATCCACTCAGTCAGCCCATTGGAAATTTTTCGGTCCGGGCAACTAACCCGAAAAATTCCAGAAAAATTCCCATAAATCCCTGAAAATAGAAAACAATTTATGGCACATTCAAAATAATTTTCCAAATCCCCTAACCACGTTAATCACAGTAGAATTGTCTTAGGCACGTAAACCGGGAATGTCATGTATGCATGTACAGTAATTTCCTGTGCATAATTGCTACTGTGTATCAATCCTATTATGCATGAACAATATGAATAAATCCCTATCAATCTCATCCTATGCCAATTTACTATTTTACCCTTCCAGTCGGGGGTGGGATGTTACAGAATCTCGTTTTGTAGTCTGCATGAGAGTTGTAGATCTAGATGTCTAATTTCAAATGATGAAAGAACGAACATAATCCGACCTCTAGATTAAAAGTTATGAGAATTGCGCCAAAAGAGTTTCATTTGGGTTTTAGAAGTGAGCTTGGTCTGCTCTTTTGGGTATAATTCCCTCATCCGGCCTTCAATTGAGGTGAGGTTTGAATCATTGGATTTATAAGACATGTACCATTCTTACTACAAAAATTAGTATAAATTAGAGTGAAATTGAGGAAGTTTGCATTAAAGCAAGTGAGAGGTCAGTTAAGAGAGCAGGTTTCGGATATGAACTCCTTTAGATTTATGGAGTGTATCTTAAGTTATATAACTCCGATCAAGGTGATTCTTGCCTCTATCTGAGCGTGAGGCTTCAAGCTATATTTGATATGAACAAGTCAATATGAATTTGTGATGTTTAAGTAGTGTGCACTTGCCTCGAAGGTGGAGTTACAGATTAAGAATTCTGAGGTTATAAGCATAAGGTTTGGGACTACGAAAGTTGGGCTCGGGTATGGTCGACATCTGTGGTATCAAAGCAAATGTGATAAGTGTAAGTTCCATGTAGTTGAGTCTTGGATCCAACAGTTGGGTCCGATCTCAGGTCAGTTCCGACAATTAAGACTCCTTCTTCTACCCCTATGCTTTTTATAAACTCCTAAGATCTCCTTAGTTGCATTCCTTAAAAGAGTTGCTACTCCCTCATATATTGGTTAGTATCTCCTTCTAGTTTGATGTGCACCACCTTCTGTAGGGTACATCGGGCCTACAGTCATTCCGGTACATATCCTCCGATAAGAGTGAGCTACTGAATAATCACTACAAACACTCCACTGGCATCACAACAAAACATTAATATAAAAATCGCAAACTTTTGAAATCAAATTTTATTTTTTCCTCATTTCATTTCATAGAAACCAAAAGATTACACATCTGCTGGGTTTTTCCTTTGTCGTACAACACTCCAAAACCCTAGTACAATATGCTACATGAAGAGGAGAAATCTGCGCAGATCTATGTAGGTCATCCTAAAAGTCTCAATGACCAACCTATGAGCCATGACTTCTCCCGCCAAAATGATCTACACGGCTCAAAATGTCCCTCTGAGCTAGGAGTCTACTCTCGGTCTGAAAAATATGTTGCAATTTTGGGTGAGTTTTTGAACTCAATGAGGTAACCATCATCGATGGTTCGCTCAATTCATGCAACAATCGGGCATATCACAATTAGTTCATAATTTCATATACATCGAAGTACCACATGATCACATCAAGAACACATTTTATTTTCACATAAGCATAAGGCATTTTGCCTTTCACTCAATCAAATATATGTAAGCAAATGCATATGAAATGCTCATGTGACCTTTTTCCAATTTATTACGGTGTTGTGACCGAAGCGCTGGGATCGTCCCAATATGGGCACATTAATCATTGAACACGAGGCTCTAAATCAATGTGGGGCTCGAGGTCTAAGTACAATCGTTGAGCTTTTAGCTCTCGGTGGTTTACTCCGATCCTGGCTGTCATTATCTCGAGTATGCATTCATGTATGGAATGCATATGTGACAATTAAGATATACATCACAATCAACACATGTGTCACAATTTATCACATCACAAGCAAGTAGTTCTCAAATTCACATACAAGTAGCACTTATACGTCATAACTCCCCAATTACATCGGACCTACGTCGGAATCCACAATCACAATCAATCTCAAACCCACCATTATTCACCACAAAGTTATAAGCAAACAATAATTGAGAGAACCGTCTAGGTCACTCACCAATAGCTTCCCGGCTAATGCTTGGAAGTCTCGGCAACATCGTGGGTTAACATTTCAAATCGCCTCTATAACAATTAAAATACAGATATTACAAATTGTACAATAAAAATGTTTAATAATGCATATGGAGAAATTAAAATGTGTACAATTCATGTTCGTGACATTCCCAGACTATTCCAAAATTCTCATCACAAAATTTTCCTCTAAATTTTAGAAATTCATAGACACCAAAATCACTCAATTAGGACCTCTATAAGTCCAATTATTGTTAAAACACGGACTGAAAATAATTACTCAGTCCCTCACTTTGACCTAATCAATCCACGTCAATTTTATCTCTAAAAATCACAATTTTACATAGAAATAAAATTAAATATTTCACAAATTCGATGCCTCAAAATCAGGTCAATCGGAGGTCGGATGAACAAATTATTCACCAAAGAATGAAATTGGTTTTCAAATAAAAATAAAAAGAAAAGAAAAAAAATTAAGCAGCGCCCACGCATGCGGGCTCATGAGGGCTGGCTCACTCTTGCAGTCGTCACTTTCGGGAGGCAGCGAGGCGAGGTCAGATCCTCGCCTACAAAATTCAATCCTTTTTTCTTTTTCCCACTTATTTCTTTCTCTCTTTCACAAAACCTATCTTTTCACACAAGAACCAAAATGACAAATAAGGTCTCATTGGAAATATCACAAGAAACCCTACAAGTTCCATGAAGGACTCACAAACCAATTTTACCCCTACAGTGTCAAAATGCAATCAAAGTTTACGCTTTAATCATAAATTTTCCAAAACAAGACAACATTCTTCTAAAATCATATCTTCCCATTAAGCTTTGCCAAAAATTCCAAGCTTTACATCAATCGAAAGTCCAGAACATATTCTACAACTTTCATAAAGCACTTAAAAGCAATTTGAACCTCTAAATGGGTCCAAATTCAATCACGCTTCTGCTAACACATGACATCCTAACGATTACCACAATCTTCTAAAAATCATAACTTCTTATCCCCTTAGCCAAAAATTCCATACTTTATATCAATGGAAAGATTAGAACACATTATACAATTATCATGAAGCACTTAGAAACAAATTCTACCTCTAACGAGGTCAATTTCCTACATGATTGTTGCTGCCCTGTTTTCATATTATTAAACATCACCTAAACCATAAGCAAAGTTCAAGCACTTATAACTACCAACTCCAATGTCGAAAAATAGAAAATTTCATGGCAATAGAAAGCTATCAAGAAGAGCTACAACTTTCATGAAGACCAATTTAGCAAAATCAGCCTCAAACAATCTATAAAAATTCCTAAAGTTTCAGATCACAATTTCAAAGTTAGTGTCACTAAAATGACACTATTCATCCTATACACATTACCACTTTCAAATCAAAATTAAGAACCCTTCAAGCCAAAATTAGACAGCACCTTCTTCATAAGAATTCTAGCCAAACTCTTCAAGTTTAATTCAAGCTAAACCTTATCTCAATTACATAACCATATAAAAAGTTATGATCAAATCTTTGAAACATATACAAATCCAATTTTCCAGATTCTCAACCTAACTCAATTTCTACCTCTTCCATACCATTTCTAAACCAATTCTCACTCAATTCACTTCATATATCCACCATAACTAACTCACAACCTATCCTTGAACTTTAGTCTACAAAATTGCAGCACACACTCAATCATCTTCCTTTAATATCCTCTTATCTTTATTCACTAAAATCAATCCAAAACAACTCAATTTAACTATACCATATTCAACATCATTCATTAACTTCTACCTCATCAATCATCAATCAACTAAGGAAATAACACACCCATATAAACCAAACACAATTTCATGCAATTAATGCACAAGTCATCACAATTAATGAATTTAACTACCAATTTAAACATAAAGCACAATTCTTACCTATTAAACTTCCAAATCACAAACCCTCTACTTCTCTTCACCACCTACGTTCATCATCCTCTTAAGGGGGGAAAGGTTTATGCTAAGCTTTTTAGATGAGCTAAAGGAAGAGGAAGCAAGGTGAAAGGATGAGGAAAAGGTGAGCAAACTTTCAAACACACTAAAGAAGGGAGGAAGCTACGAAAGAGAGGAGAAAATCACTTAAATCACTTTAACCCTTATAATTGAGAAGTATCGTGAATGAAGGAATCAAAAGGGAAATTTTGTTAATTAAATAGGTTAGTGGACTAAGGACATGTTTGGCTCCACATGCCTAATTATTAAAACCTAAGTCCAATTTCTACATAAATCATCTCCCAATTTTCAATGGCTCACTTAAATAAATCCTAAAATCATGTATCTAAATTTTCAGATGCCATAGGAGATACTTTTTACTACCGATAACCGATCGATGCCAACTTGGCAATTTTTCTAGTCAGGAAAAGTACCCCAAAATTCCAGAAAAATTTCTAAGATTCACTAACAATTTTAAAACTCAATGACCCTCTCGATCAATTTTCTAAACACAAAAAATCACATTTTCACAATAAACACATTAGAGACCCATATATCGGAAATGCCATAAATGCATATACAATCATTACATGTGCAAAATTTGCTATTCACGTGTATATATGAATGCATGAACATAGCAAAGCAATGTTAAACACTCTAACTCATTCCAAATTACTATTTTACCATTCCCATCGGTGATGGGATGTTACATGATCTTCTCTGAAATTACTCTATCCTAAGTTACTCTATAGTTCCCCTCTTAGATTCCCCATGGCATCATATATCTATAGTATACCTCCAAAGTCCATAAATTGATCACAACAAAACAAACATCTAATACCAAAACCCACATATACAATATCGCATTTCCATAAACCAACCACAAGCTATTGGGTTTAATTATCTTTAGACTTAATATTCTTGGTTTTCTATTATGTATAGATGGTTCATGTGGTAAAGACTAAATTATTAAATATGTTTTAAATAAATTGTTTAACTTTTAAACAACTTTTATTAATATTGATAATCCACTTCAAATTGAATATAAGGTTTCAAATTTGCAATATGAACTTTTAATATTCAAACAAATCTAATTTATTTTAGAAGTTTAGGGTTTGTGATTTTCAATTATGAAATTCATGATTAATAATAATAAAACAATTTTAATTAAGTTATAGAATTAAAGTCAACTCTAATGCGTTATTGGAAATTTAGGGTAGGATTCGACCTCACACATAGTGGAATAATAACAAAACTTTTTATTGGATTCACGAAGGTTAAGAAAATTAAAATTCTATAACATGATTAATCATAAAATATAATAAAAGCATAAAGCACTATAGTGGCATACTTGTCTTGTTGGGCCCTGAATTTTATTTATTTATTTATTCTTTATTTTGCTTTAATTGTTTTATTATTTTTTTAGTTAAGTCTTTAAATTATCAAGGATGAATGGGGTATTGAGTGGAAATTAGAATTGAGAATGAAGTGTTAGAATAATATTAGGTGGTGTTAGGTGGGTTGAAAGAGTAGAGACATATAAGACAAATTAAGGGCAAACTTGGAAAGCCTAAGTGAAGGAGGGCAAAATTGGAAGAAAAGGAGTAAAAAAGAGATAAAATTTTGTTTTAATTAGAAGAAGAAAGGAGGTGTCGTAGGAACCAAAGAAGAAGAGAAAAGCGTCAAAAGAAGAAGAGAGAGAAGAAAGAGTCGTAGGAAATTTGAAAGGAAGAAGAAGAAGAAGAAAAATAAGAGAAATCAACTTGTGAGGTAAGTTTTCATCTTCTTATGCTATATGAAAAAAGGGGATTAAATAGAGGTTAGGGTTTGCGTTGGAAATGAAGGAAGAAAGAAGAGAAAGATGAACCCAAATTGATTTTGAGATTTCTAAGTTAGGTTTTGGTTTTCTAGCCTAGATGGGTTGTGGGTAGGTCGGGTTTACATTCAATTTTAACATTACTTTGATTTTTAATTTTATGAACTTTTTTTGAATGTATGGATTGAATGGAAATTGGTTTAATTGAAGGGAATCAAGGAGACCATACTCAAGAGAGAGAGGAAGGGCAATCTTGAGCTTGGATTTCCAATAATTTAGGTGGGTAATATGTTTATGTTTATTGTGTGATGGGCAATGCCCTATTTGTGTGTGTGATTGCTTTAAATGACATAAATGTTGAATTGTGGTGAATATCTGAAAATGTATGATGAAATAGGATATGTTTTCTTTGAAATAAATGAAAAGTATGAAAATATGAGAATTTGATGAAATGAAAGAAGCACGAGAATGCAAAATTATGATTGATTAATTGAGCATAGATTTGTTTATGATTGGGCAAGAGAGAAACCTGTTTCGTTATTCACGTGCACGTTGATCTATAACCTTTTTCCTCTTGCCGCTTGAGGCCACGAGATCTGAGAAATCGACTTCGTTTTGTTCACAGTATAAACCGTTTTGTTTCACGAAACTCTACAGCTATTTGTTGTGCATTCATTATGAATTTTTAGTATGATGAATAATAACGTGTTATGATTGTTAGAAGATTTCATGATATGCTTATGTGATAAATTGCGGTTGATTATGAATTATTTGATGAATTTGCGAATGAATTGGATTGCTTGATATATGTGCATTGTGCTTTGTTGTTGTCTCATTACCGATGGCTATAAACATATTAGCCCTTGAGTAGTGTTGCTCACCCTTTCCCTCCTCAAGTGCAAAACAAGACAAGCGTGAACCTTGCAAGGCATCGAAACTCCAAGGCTTTAGATACTTTTGTACTAAGTTAGTAACTAGCCTTTTGGATAGCTTTCAAGCATATCAAACATTGAGCATCTCATGTATTATGTATCTTGTGCTTATTTCATGATGGACATGTTGATATGTATGTAAAGCTATACAAACATTTATTTTGGTTGGAAATGAGAATGAGAATTTAAGTATTCTCCTTTTGAGTATGATTGTGTTGTTTTATAGATAATGTATGAAATTGTGTATGAATTTTGTGAAGAGAAATATGTGCATCGCATATTCTTCATTGTTGAGTTTGAAATTGGTTATTTGTTGTGGAATAGCATGTTGGAGAGTTTGAAGGGTGTATGAGATGAATTAGTTGAGTTGGAGTTCAAAAGTACGAAAGGTATTTTTTAGGAGCGATCACTTTGATTGAAATTTTGACCTTTATAGAGACATAAATTGCTCTTAAGGTCTTCATGAAAGTTGTTGGTTGTCTTTTATCTTTCCATTGATATCAAATTTGTAAATTTTGAAGTTTTGGGTCAAAAGTTATGAGTTGTGGAAGTCGGATGTTGAAAGGAGAAAGACTAAGAGTTTCGATCGATCATTATAGGATTAGTCGACTAATAGTCTTGACCGATGAGACTAATCATCATGTTTTTACTTGCATTAGTCGACCAATAGTCTTTGACTAGTCGATTATTGTCATGTTTTCTGACGACCTCTTTCCACTCGTTTGCTTATAACTTTTATCCAGACCTCCGATTGACTTTTTTTTTGAGCGTTGGATTCCTAAGACATTCCTCTACCTCTTTAAAAAATTTGTAGGTTTTGATTTTAATTTGAAAAAGATGGATTGAATCAAAGTGAGTTGGATATTTTTTCTGAACATGCTTTAGTATTTGGCGATATCTTGATCGTAGAGCTCAGATTGGGTTGATTTTTGTTTCAAATTAAAATAGAGACATGGAGCTACAATCTATTGAAGGAATTGAATTTCAATTTGGGCCCTAAGACTTTCAATTTTTGGAGTAAATTTGGGTGCGATATTAGTCTTGGTTTAATGTTAACCCAATAGTGTTTTGGCCATAACTTCTTCATTTCGAACCAAATTGAGTATCTTTGGTGTCGTTAAACGTAATTCAATGGGAACAAATGTTCTAAAGAAGCAGGACTAAAATTTCAATTGTAAGTTCCCAAATATGTTTGGTAATTTATGAGTGAGCCCTCCATGCGTTTATGATTTGAATGTTGGACTTGACACGGGTCAACATGTCGACCTCTTACAATATTGAGAATGAGTTAACAAAATCTACAATTGTTAGAAAGTTAGATAAGAAGTACTAGCTCTATTAGAGCTTAAGCCTATTTATAATATATCTTGAAACTTTTAGTAATTTAATTGAAATAAAATTTTATTATTAACTTTAATTGGAATTCTAATTCATTATAATTAAATATTAATTTGACCTAAATAAGATCTAATATCTCTTATTGGTCCTTATTTATTAAGTTTCTCTTATTTAATCATAAATTTTCTTAAACATTATATCAAGTCTAATTTGATTAAAACACTTTTTTCTTCAATCTATTATTTGTGTGGCCTATTAGGTTCCCAAATATGTTTAAAATGGATATAAGTTATAAACCTAAATTATATTTAGGATTAGGTAAATTAAACTCCTTTAACTTATCGTTAGTTCTCTAATTAAATTATTTATATTTTTAGATCAAGATTGGTGTCTACATAGCATGACCAAATATGTAAATGTTAAAATGGTTTTGACTAAACTTTCTATACATGATTTTTTGTTTAATTCAATCCTTTCATCACACAATGTTTTGATAAACATAGAGCATGGAAATAATTTCTAGTCTATTTGTATCCGAACATGTTAGTTCCTACCATAAGTAATTGGTTACATTAATGAAATTTGAAAACTATTTTCAAATTTCATTTCACCTAACCACCGTTTCCTTAATCAATACTAATCGAGAACAATGGAACATTCTCCTAATGACTTGAGGTGATGAACCTATATTGATCATAACTATCTTCATATAGTTCATACTATATCGAGAACTACCAACTGGCTACCTTGACTAGATTAGATCATAAGTAGTATCAAAACGACAATCCTTATATAAAATACTTTAGTGATCCTATATCAAAGGATCACTTATACTATATTAATGATTACCGTTGAACTACCATAACGAGGATAAGTCATACATAGTATTAAAGCATAGTAATCCTATATGAGATACTTTGGAGATCTCAAGTCAAATGATTACTTATATAATCATCACATGAGAATTTAAATATACATACAAGTAATGTTCTAATTGGATTTCTCATATATGGTTAGTTTAGTGAACTTGTTCTTTAACAAGCACCTATACATTTGTTTAAGTATCTCTATACTTTAGTCTATAATATCAACTACTTCTTTCATAAGAAAGAAAAATAATGTGTGCTTGTCTTTTTACACTTTATTACAATCCATCTTAATATAAAATGACTAGAAAAACTTAGGAATAATATATAAATACAATATGAATCTCATCATAATCTCATTTTAATGTACATTTATCCTATAGAATTTATCATATATGTCTAAATAGTAATATAAGATAAAGAATGCCTTTA